>JAPMUY010003429.1:0-26972 GCA_026901105.3 Galaxias olidus
TCTCGTTCACTGGGGAAAACTCCAATACAGCGGCACCCAGCCAGGGACTCGTAAGAATCCCCACATCTGCCCGGCGCCTCTCACCCTGGGCGACTCCGGAAAAGAAAAGAGTCCAGCCCCTCTCCAGGACTTGGGTTCCAGAACCAGAGCTATGCGTCGAGGCGAGCCCATCTATGTCTAGTTGGTACTGCTCCACCTCCCGCACTAGCTCCGGTTCCTTTCACACCAGAGAGGTTACATTCCACGTCCCTAGGACCAGTCTACGATGCCAGGGGTCAGCACGCCTAGGTCCCCGCCTATGCCTGCCACCTAATTGGCACTGCACCCAACCCCAATGTCTTTCCCTGCAGGTGGTGGGCCCACAGGGCGGCGGCTCCATGCTGCTTCTTCGGGCTGTGCCCGATCAGGCCCCACGGGTCAAGGCCCGGCCACCAGACGCTCGCCGACGAGCATCCCCCCCGGGTCTGGCTCCAGGGGGTAGCCCCGGTTTTCCTCTTCCGGGCGAGGTGCCACAGTGCCGTTGGTTCTGCTTCATTGGGTGTTTTCGAATTGCGCTTAGTCTGGACCCTCCCCTGGGACCAATTTGCCATGGGACACCCTACCAGGGGCTACTGCCCCCGACAACACAGCTCCCAGGGTCACAGGGACACTGAAACCCCTCCACCACGTTAAGGTGGCGATTCTCGGAGAGGATACTTTTTTATTTGATTTAAAAAAATGTTTATAGATGACCTGAACAAAATTTGCCTATTATTATTAAGTATAATTAAAGTTAATTTCTCTAAAACAATTGGGGAGGCACAACCTCCCTTGCCTCCCCTGAGGAGCCTCCACTGATGTGCACTTCATTTGCCCTTCGCAAGCACATAGTTTGGTCGCACAATAGCACAGGGCAGCCCACCACCCATTACTTTGAAATTATATTTGTTATTTTGACATGTTAAATAACTGCCATTTTAGGTCTGTTTCGTTCTATACATGCCATGTACAGCATATAGTATATATATATATATATATATTCTATATCTTTCGGAGTCAAACACACACCTATAAAACTGCAGTGAAAAATATCACTAAACCACCGGCTTTCTTCTGGCCCTCTTTGAAGAGAAGGTATTGATCAACTCGCCAAAGTCCAACTCCCGCACGAGTTCCGATTCAATGGCCATGAGTGACAGCATGTTCAGGCGTCTCTGTGTCATCATTGTCCTTAGCTCATTTTTAATCCTGGACATTTGCGAAAAGGACCGTTCTCCCTGGCAGTTGCTGACAGGAAGTGTCAGACACAGTCTTAACGCAATGTATACGTTGGTAAATGTTTGTAATCCACCATCGAGCTTTGTTTTCAGAAGTTTCGACTGAGGCACGTTCAGTCCGTCAGGTCTTATGAAAGATATGAAGTGAATCAGCTCATCAGCAAGACTTTTGTCCAAATCAGAGGGATAGGCAGTGGAAAGTGTTTTCGTTTTGTCAATTATTTAAATTGCCGATGCGGTCTCTGGCATGAACAGAATCCCAAACAGATCACATAAGTGCTTGTATGCATCAAGTCTGTGGCCAAGACAGCTGACTAACTTATCAATAACCACATTAAATGTTTCAATTTGGAATTTGCTTTTCCCATCAAATAAAGCATAATTTTCTGCACCGTCATCTTCAAATCTTTTGCGCTTTCTGGTGCGCTGGAGATTGTGTTTGTACATCTGGCACACAGCTGGTAGAGCTAACGCTTCCCTTTCGAAATCTGCAAAACGATCTCTTTGTGATGACACAAACTCACGCATAGACCTAAGAAGCTGCACTGCTGTCATGAGGTCTATGTCCGCTTTTTGAAGCTGTAAACTTGTCATTTGGAATTGAGTAAGAATAGTATTCCAGAAATTTGCCATAAATGCAGTTTCCAGCTTCTCTAATTTTACAGTGTCCTGGCTTCAATACGGGTGTCTCTTTTCTCATTTTCATCTGCAGATATGCTTTCTAAGGCCTCCCTTATTTTACAGTAGTTTTGCCAAAGAGCTTTAGTGGAGTCAGCTCGGCAGCTCCACCGAGTGTTTGATAGTGACTTTAATGTTAGGTCTATATGGATATCAGAGTTTTGAAAAACTCGCCCCCATCTATGTGTAGATGCAGAGCTGAATGTGTACAAGGATTGCAGTAAATCAAAATACTTTCCCACCTCTGGACTGCTGTCCTCTATGCTGTTTACACCTACTAAGTTTAGAGAATGGGCAGCACAAGGCACGTAATGGATTAATGGGTTTCTTTGCTTCAAGTGCGCCTGCAGTCCTTTGTACCACCCCGGCATGTTGCTGGCATTATCAAATGATTGGCCTCTACAATTTGATAGGTCCAGCCTAAGGGTGTCTACCATGGCACCCACACAATCTGCCAAACTTTGTCCTGTATGGCTATGAATTGGTTCAAAAGCCAGAAAACGTTCCACCTTGCTTGCTAACAAATCTAAAGATGAATGTTAACTGATCTACATGGGATAGGTCGGGAGTTGAATCTACAATGAGAGAAAAATATTTTGCATCACGAATTTCTTCTCCAATTACTTACCTGGTTTTTTCTCCCATTAACTCAATGAACTCTTCACATGTTGTTGACGATAAGTACGAGACACTACCTCTACCCTTCTGACCGTATGTTTTAATGTGTTCTGCCAGAAAGGGGTCAAATTGGGATATTAACTGTAAAATCCCCAAATAGTTGCCGTTGTGTGGCGATTTCAGGAGCTCGTCATTTCCTCTAAATGATAGTCCTCTTTCTCCTAAAAACTTGATCACTGCCACAACACGTTGTAGAACATCCTTTCAATATTGCCATCCAAAGTTTGCTTAATTAGGGCTGAATCAATTGCCCCAGTGGCGCCACTCAACCTCTGCATCAATACTAGAATGTTGGACATTTGGTCTTGGCTCCTCTCGTGTTCAGAAATGCGGTGCGAATGTTTCCAGTCGCAAAAACCGCCCACGAATGCATTATTTTTTTTTTACAAAAAAGTTTGCAGGCGAAGCAGTCAACGTCTCCAACTGATGGTGAATATAACAGCCATTCTCGTGGCGCACTTTGTCCATTCGGCAATCGACTGCACAACGTGTCATTTGTTAATGAACGAACCCGCCCACCTATTCCACAGTCTCTTGCCGATGAGGGGTACTTCGTTCGTCTGTTGTGAAAAGAAGAGGCCCCGCTTTCAATGACTCAATGTACTTAAGGACATTTTTATTTTGTCACTGGATATATTTCCCCACAGCGCAAGATCTGTAACAGTCTCATACCAGGAGTAGTCTTCATCCCCCTCTGTACTGCACTCTGGTCAGGTTCATTTTCAGTCGATCGGCAATCTTTCTCCCCTACATGCGGCGCAGCAAACTTCCTTCTGTGCCCGGACTGGTAGTGCTAGCATTACCCACTGTGGTGTAAGTAGGAGGCAGTGCTGCTCCACCACTACCACACGTCTCAAGGCCGCAGTCTTCCTGTGAACTTGGGCTAGCAGCGCAGGTATTAGCATCCAGGTAGTTGTTTAGCACCGCCAACAGTAACACTATCACCACATTCCACCTGATTTTTGGCAAAACATTTTGAAATAGATGGTATTTGTTGTACCAAAACTGCATTGTTAGCGTTTTTAACTTCTTCAGTTTACCCGCTAAGCAGGCGTATCTCCATGTTGACCGCAAAATTTACATTTGATTTAATCTATCATCATTATGAGATTATGTGATTTAATCGGCTAAACATTCAAACAATTTTATAATCATACAACATTTTCAGAATAACATTTAACCAACTCCAATATATATATAAAAAAATACTTTACACAGAAAGTATAACCGAAAGAAAAGAAAGTAAAGTAAAAAAAAATAAATAAAAAAAAATCTTAAAGCCAAGGGCCCCCATTGGCTCAGGGCCCTGGACACGTGCCCACTTTGCCCATGCGGTAATCCGTCTCTGACGGGGGCCGATGTGTTACGGGGTCCGTTGACCTATGATTTCCTTCCGGCGCGTACAAATACACGTCATCAGGTTTTGTGGCTGTGGCTGCCCGATCTGTTACGGGCGCCGATGTGTTAAGGGGTCCGTTGACCTATGATTTCCTTAACATTACTACTAAGTCAGGTACAACATACATTCGTTGTTTCGATGCTTGAGCTTGGGCGCCGGAAGTAGATGCCGGGTCAACGGACCCCGTAACACATCGGACACCCGTAACAGATCGGGCAGCCACAACTACTGTTGGCGCGCAATCTCACAACAAACATAAAGCACGTACAATGGCATTTCCACCAAAAAAATATATGATACAAAACAATGTGATCTTCAAAAAAAAGGGTAAGAAGTTAAATTGGCCTACACAGTCATTTGCAAATGTAAACCAACACTTTAAGTATTAGCAATCAATATTACATAGCCTAATAAAACAGGCATTTCTTACTACAATTTGTAGGCTGACAATGCAATGCCCAATCAGAAATAATCTTTCTTAGGCTTATGCAATAAAATTTGCAACTAAACAGCGTGACGCATTGTTTAACTTGTTTATTTCATAACCAAATAATATCCGATGCGCAAGGCTATCCAACCTTTCTTGGACACAACGTAATCCAATTTGTTTGTAGCAATAATTTTGGTTGAATTACGTAAATGTTCATAACTGGACTGAACTGAACTAGTTAACTTTACTGAAGGTGCAGTACGCATGTGAGATTGAACTTGAAAATAAAATTTTCTGAGATAATGGATTTTTTGTATTTTAGCGTAAAGTTATCATTTGCTCATCATAAAGTTATCATATCATTTATTGCAATATTAGAATAATTTTATACATTTTAAAACTGTATAAAATATATATAAAAGTGGTTGCCGAAATGGGCAAAAAATAGAACGGTTGCCATAGCCTCAAAACTGGTTGCCCTGGGCAACCGTTAATGTCGAGCCCTGGCTGTAACCTGTAGGGCTACCTGTATGAATGTAATGCTGTTGGGTTAAGAATAACTTCATTCTAACAATCATTTCAGCTGCAACCCCAGAGGAGAGCGCATTTGAAATTATATAATTTTTTTTTGTATTTAACTGCATTAACTGCTTCCAAGAACAATATGTACACTTTTTGGGAACAAACACATGTGAAACTATCTTGAACGACTTTAAAGATTCAGACCAACAAAAATGTTATATTCGTGGCCATTCAAACAGTTTTACAACTCTAGTAATCAGTGCAATTTTATTGACCGCAGCATTATAGAGCTTCATATAAAGGGTAACATCGAGTTAAGCACTAAAATAAGCTACTCGGAGCAGTTTAGAGATGGAGTGTAAATTGCCATGAATTACCTCGGGTAAAACTTATCCACCTTTTGTAGAACAGATTAATCGGGAAGTTCACCAATATCTTCCTGAGTTCTTTCTTATATTTGATCTTAAGACATTTCCTAAGATAAGTCTACGTTGGACTCACGTGTTCTTAAACCGCAGAATCGTTCGCACCTATGTTCTTATTTTGATGAATCCCATTTCTTCGTTAATTGAAAGCTTGTGACAGTTGTTGCTAATCCCCATAAAAGGGCGTGAGACTGCAGGGCCGTGTGCAAATGAGCTGTCCTATTTAGTAGCATCAGTAGTGGATATAAAATAACACAAAAAAAGATGAATGGGATGATATTACTCGTTCATGCAATGCTGTATCTGAAGAAAGGCATACAACTAGACTGGGCCCTGGGCTGCCCCCAAAAATCTGTCTTCAGTTTGCTGTGCTGCCTGCACACATAGTACATGACACGTCTGTTATGGTGAAGGTCCTAGCCTGTGTTTGATTGTAGCAAAGCACCTTCTTTACTAGCCTATTTTTATCTTTGAAAAGTATTGTTAGCCGACAGAAATGTATTAATACACAGCCATTAAGTTACTGTGTATGTTTTCCTATTGCTTCACGCTATGCAGCTTGTGTCCGCTTTCCTTTATTCATGCGAATTTAGTTGCAGAACAGAGACTCGGTTCAAGTTGGGGTCGGAAATGTAGATAACAAATTAGGTCTGTGCTATAGATTTGGCCCAAACGTTGGCCGGGCCGGTCTAGGTTGGGGTTGAATGTTTTTGGCCCGTTGATAACTCGCTACACCAGCGATGATGTAAATAATAAAAACATATTCAATCCAATTTAAATCCAATAATATTTTACAACTGTAGAATTTAAGGAAACACAAGAACAAATTATTTTGAACGAAAATTCCGCCCTCAAATGTGCTTAAGTAAGCTCTTGTGTCTTTGTAGATTTTGTTCTTACACAAGAAGAAATCCCAAACAAGAAAACATTGGTGAATGTCAGAATCTTCGTGAAAACCTGCGTAAGTGGGTTTTAAGAAGAAAACTGTTCTTAAGAATGGTTGGTGAATGAGGCCCAATGTCACAAAGTAACTCCTGAAGTTGCCTGGATAAGTCAGTTACTTTGCTTCGTAGTAGAGGCCTCTGCACTCCAACTGGCTCAAACCTTTTTCTAGCTACAGGTTCTCTCTGTCTAATCCATAGAATCAATATAGAAACCAGACGGGCTGTCTACAAAATGACCCCATCCTTCAGAACCTCCAAGAATCTGTTAAAGAGCGAGTGGAGGAGAGAGGAAGACGGAGAAGGTGGAAGAGAGAAGTGGGAAGTGCGAGAGAGGCCCCCATAACGGATGAATAATGAATCTAATGTTTTAGTAACAAAATTCTAGACTATTAATCCTAAACAGATTTATTCCAGTATGTTTCTATGTGTTCATGTGTGGCTGATTAGCATGTGTGCACTTGCATTTTCCAGCTAGTATAGGTTTAGTATGTTTCCGTGTGTGCATGTATGTGTGTGAGGAAAGCCAAGCGTTTTCCTTTCCAATCACTCGTGTGCCAAAGCAGTGGAGGGACGGAGCCTATTTTAAAATTTCATAAAGATTAGGAACCACACACTAAACTGCGGTGGGTTAACATTGGAGCGCCAAGTGTCCTAGACCAAAAACATATAGGCCTACATAAATGAATAAACTTGCATAAACAGCAAGTCAACCTTGGTTTAAAGGAAGCATTTCACTCATTAATATGAATATCCATAGGCACAGAGTTTCACTGTTAAGGGGGTGGGGTTTGAGTAAAATGATGGAAATATTCGTGATTTGACTAAAGGCATTGAACGCAATTAATGTAAATGATCATGTAACAGTAGGCCTATGTATGTAAATCAATAATATTTTGGGACCGTCTTTGTTATGGATCACTGTTGCAGAATTGAACACTAAAGCGCAAAATAAACTAACTGATTTGTGAATTCATTCTATCAGCAGATTTGGTGCATCTACAATAGGGATGAATCAAAGATTAGTCCTGCAAGGCCACTGATTTACAGGAATATCCCATTATTTCAACTGCATGGAAAACTGCTCAGTGTGGCTCTTTGCAGCCCATAATGATTGAGAAGGCTGTTCTGTGAAAGAGACTACAGGTTCTCAATGACTTTCAGTGTTCTTAAGACATTTTGACCACCGCAGGAGATTGTTTGCAACGTACAATCCACACACAAGACACACTAAACACGCTGTAAGGTAGAGGAACATGCTTTCGATAATGTCCAGGTTGCATAATTTCCCTCTCCCTACGTTGAGTGGTGTGGTCGCTTTGGGAACCGCGCAGCTTTCACACACACCGTTAAAGCGTATATAATGCCCTGCTGAAGACACAAAGGTAATGTATGGCGACACGCTCGCAATAAGACACAAGCTAGGCTTTTAATCTCCCCATTTAAACACCCCTCCTTTCGCATGACAACACGCATGGCGCATTCCGGGCATTTTTTCATGTGCAGGGAAGATTATACCACCGCCCTGTCATTAGGGAGAGGACTGCGCGATGACAACACAGACTCAGAGGCGACTTTGAGTCATCCTTGATGTGGAGCGTAAATATTTCCCCTGACATTTCAGTCTGTCAGACAAGGCAGGCTTTGTAGAGCTGTCCTAAATATTAAAAGATCACCTGGTTAGCGAATTTCATCGTAAGCTTTGTTTAAAATATTGTCACTGTACTCATCTTTCCAAAGGCTGTTATAGATTACAAAATATTGTAGGCAATATTGTTGAAAGAGTCCTAGTTGTTGAAAGAGTTTCTCTGCTTCCCTATGTCAAAGTAGTGATCCTGCAATGGCATGATGAAACAGCATATTTATATAATTTGCCCAAGGTCTCGGCCATCACCACTGACGAGTATAATCAGGACTGATGTTTATTATTTCAGAGCATGATTTTTGGTAACAACCAACCGATAACCAATAATAATAATAGTGTCTCGTTCCGGTCATTTGTGTGTTTCTCATACTGTGGTATGGATTAGTGCCTGGGATATTTCCAGTGTTGGGGCCACTCTGTTTGACTCCTAATGGCCTTTATGGGTGTGGTGCCACAGGCTTCTTTGCAGACTGGATCTCAGGACACAATACCAATGTTATAATTAATCATTACAAACCACCATTTGTTTGGATACAATCATCCAGACCACTCTAAATTCAATCTGGTTGTAAATTTTTCAGATGCAATTTTACTAGTGTGCATCTTTATTGTATTTATTCGTCATAATACCACTTTGAGAAGCACCTATTAATGAAACTCTCACAGGAGTTGGGGCCGCATTGATCTGTTTTGGCTGATTTGACCTCTCCCCTTGTAATGTTGCCTGCTGTGGCCATGACTGGAGCCTCTGCGTGGTGCAGAGGACCTCGCAATGTTCAGTTGGCACAGGGGCACGCCGGTGGCAGTGGCGGGTGCCCCTTCAACCAGTGTGATAAGTGTGCTAATTGCGTCAGCAGACTCAGCATGGGGGACATCCTCCTATGAGGAAGGGAGGAGGTAGGAAAGGAGCATCGCTGCGTCTCAAATCGCATTGACTACTACTACTTTTTTCTTTTAGTAGGTACTTCAGCTGCACTTGCAAAGTACTGTATGTACTGTTGCATGTATTTTTGGCATACTGAATTTGACAGTATGTATTGGGACATACTAAATCTTTTTTTCTGGCTTGATATGGTAGTACGGTTATTGTGACGCAGCCCACGTCTGACTCTGGACAAGACATCCACCATGCTTTTCAAACCCTCACTTTGACACACCTTCAGTATGGTTGGCCCAGTTTGGTCTGACCCGGTGTGCTTAACTCTGCACATTGTACATTAATGTGTAGTATGAGAGACATCAGGCCAGCTAAGTTCAGTTTGGTTTTACGGTGTAAACTACCATTGACTGATCAGGGTGATCCCTCTGAGGGAATCCACTGACATCCACATGACCCGAGTCGAGGAATCAATAGAAGCCATCTGTCTCACGGAGATAACCCTATACCCAGGAGATGGTTCACAAACGGCCAGGCAAATATTCAATTATTTAACACATCACCTTAACCCTCCGAACCCTAAGTCATTTCTGGGTGTTTTTTGCTCCTGTCACATTTTTACACACTGTGGGCTTATTTCCACTGCACCTGCAAGTCCTCTATGGAAACAGTACAATCATGGCCAGAAGATGGGATAATTCAACAATGTATTTTGTGCAAAATAGCACAATTATAATGTCATAAATCCCAAAATAAGGAAAAACGTAAATTTCTTTGATAATTTATTTTCTAAAAATTGAAAAAAGATGGGATCTATATATACAACATTTTTCAAGTGCCCACAAGTGTTACTAATACTGGAAAAAAGGTGGAGACTCCATTATGTTATAAATATTGAACGTTTTACATTTTTACGATCTCTCTCAACATATCTCTCTGTCTAAGGCTCCTCTCCTCTGCTCCAGCCTACAGCTCAGTCAAAGATTTGCTGAATAATTGTCACGTGACTGTTGGTTTTAGTTGAGTCATTCAAGGCTTCCCAGTTGCGCAGAGAAGCGCAAAATTGAGTGTTTTTGCAGAATCTGGAACACGCAAAGTGTTTCTTTTTGGCATTTAAAAGACATTTAATTGATGTGATTTTGATGAAATAGCACTATTATAAGCTTATATTCGGCTATTCTTCCTGACGGAAGCGTTTTGTGCACATGATCGGTTTAGGGACGGTCGGAAAGTCTAAAGTAGGATGAGAATGGCTGTTCTAAAAGTTTCTGGGTATGATAAATGGTGTAATTTTTAAAGATAACATGCATGTTGATCCCGTTGGCGGGTCGTGGGGTTATGAGGGTTAACCTGCACACCCTGAACTAACAAAGCCATTGGCCCTTGCATGTTAAAGAACTCCCTTCTCATGACACAGAGATTTGCTGAACTCAAGTTTTAAATGAAGTTTTGAAATGGAGTCAAAACCACTTTTAGATCCTTGAATATTGCCATTGGACACCAAAAAGTAGAAAAGGATTTATCGTGTCCAACAACAGCAACACTGCTGGTTGTTAGCTCGGCTTCAAATGGACAACTGTCTGGACTCCTCTTGGTCGGGACTGATGTTTGGGGTATTAGACCAACGTGGCCTACTTCCTACATCCTTCACCCTCCTCCTGTTTCATGTAGCGACAGACCAAAGAGGAGCAAATCATTAGGGCAAAGCCAAATAATTGCAACATCTGTTTTGTCCCCTCTCCCCACAACATTCCAGGGATTCTGAGATCTTTTGGTCCATACTGTAATTTGGTAAGGTTTCCTTGGAGGTTATTCCCAGTTGAGGCTCCACAGCTGGCGGGCTGCTGGACCTCAGCCGTGTGATGTTAGCCAGAGGGGCTCCTGGTGTTACACACTGAGAGAGGGGGGCCAGTGGTGGTGGGGGTGGTGAGGGGGATGGGGGGTTCGAGAGAAAGACCGGGTGAGAGGAGTTGAGGGGGAGTGAAGAAAAATATGAAACAGATACTTGGAGGAATGTATGAAAGAAAAAATGAAAGGTAGAGATTGGAAACAATGCAAGATACAATAGATACTACAGAGAAAGTGAGAGAAAACGCTAAAATGTTGTGAGAAAGGGAGAAGGAGGAAAGGGTTTGAACCAACCACACACCTTTTGAAAAAGCAGGTCTGCTCTGTCTCAGTGTTTTTCACACTTGGAGGAGCCGTGTGAGAAAACAAAGCTGAGAAAATACACAGCCCACATAATGGCTGTGGTGCAGACAGATTTGGTACATGCTGTACGACTTAACACTGGACGGTGCATGATTTGGAATTTTGATGGAAGGGTTTCAAGCGTTTTAAGACGGTGGGAAATTCCTAAGCTTTTAGCTCATATTTCAGGAACAGAATCAAATATTTTTTTGTGATAAATGATAAAGCCTGCGTTTTGTTCATGTCTGAATATAGGAATGTAAAAAAGAATATATATATATATATATATATATATATATATATATATATTGTGTGTATATATATATGTGTGTGTGTGTGTGTGTGTGTGTGTGTGAATATACATATACATACACACATGTTCTGCTGAAAACACGTTTATCAGGTTTACAAGCATAAGTTTACACAGGGTCTCTCTCTCCCTCTGTTCTGTGTGCGCAGGAGTACATGGACGCCAACAAGTGCATCGAGGAGCTTCTCAAGCAACTGGAGGAGGAGCGCAGTAGTGTCCGTAGGTGAGAAAGCCCTCTCCTCCGTCTGCCCCCCAGCCCCACCCCAACTCTTATCTGGATGTTTAACGGCCAAATGATATTAGCAGTTGCCTGCAATCCATCCCCGAGCAGGGGCAGCCCAACAATGTTGCCGGGCTCCCAACCTGAGACAAGCTTTGTGCACCGGTCCTGAGAAATGCCCTTTGTGCTGGAAATAATAAGAGAAAAAGAACACTCTGCAAGTGTCTGACAAAAGAGTTGGCCTCTGTGAGCCCAGTGTGAGGTTGACTGGAGTATTTCTCATGGAGGGCGGTTTGGTGAAGAGTGGGTGAAGGCGTCTTTTTCTATAAACCAGACAAAAGGACTAGAGAGCTTATGGAGGTGCCAATCTAGCGACCTTGGCCCTCCGGTTCCCCTCTTTCCCGGGCCCATTCCAGCCGTGCACAGAGAAAGGAGAGACAATTTTTTAAACTTCACCCTCCATTGTGCGGTCCTCCTTCCTTGTCAATAGAACTGGGTCTTTCACATCCAGAGGTCATTTTCCCCTTGATTAGGCAGAAGTGGCTTGGGGTGGCAGTGAGTCTGGGGATGGGGGTCCCTGGGTGGGTGGTGAGTCTGACAACCACTGACCATTAATTTTACTAGGCCAGGTCAACCCCCCGCTCCAAACAAAGGCCTAGGAAGCGTTGTGTAAAGGTATTATTTGCTACCTCCCACACACACACACACACACACACACACACACACACACACACACCATTCACTCACATCCCCCTCAGAGAAAATAGTAACACCCTTCCCTCTGCTGACACCCCAAGTGACCTAAGAGGAGGTTGAGATGATCATTGTGTCATGGCTGACTGAGGGTAAGGGATGCCCCCTGATTGTGAGGGAAACATGCTCACAACAAACCCGTTTTTAAAATCTGTTCTTGTTGAGACCCCCAAGGGGTTGCAATACTGACATATTTCAAGATGACGTTTTAAGCACACCACATTTAATTGACTTACTGAATTTAGTTAATCACTAGTAGCATTACATGGGATTATTTTAGCAAACACTTGCATCCGAAGGGTCTCACTGCACTGCGCATTAGACTACAATATGCAAAGAAAAAACAAAATGATTTAGCCTAGCTTAAACCATAAATAATTTTCATTTTGTTTCAAATGGGTTGTCTCGGTAAAAACAGTATTATTATTTTAGTGCTGCTCTTTGTCTTATTAAACTAAACGTTGATGGTGGAGTTACCACATTACAAGGATTAGCACTGTTTCCCCTCTTCCACATTGACTGCTCCGGCAGCAATAACATTGACAAACGACCTCACCAAGTCTTTTGTTTGGCCCGAGCCGAAAGCCCTGGTGAACTAAGCAAACACCCCCTTCCCCTTATTAGGCAAGAGTCTTATAAGACCACATTGTCAGAAGTTGTGATGGGAAGATCAGATGATTTTAGTGACTTCGTTCAGTAAAATGAACTGCTCTTTTTTCGAGTATTTTCGTTCATTAGACCCGAAGACCCAGTCGAGGGGTAAACTACAAATTTCTGTTTCCTGTCCTGTCTTTCGAGTCTTTCATTCACTTTTCACTTCACTGCTAGGCTTAGCGAGTGTGATTGTTATTTGACTGTATGGTGGTGTAATTATACTAATTTCTTTTTATTTAACATACTTATTATTATTTTTATTATTATTTATTAACATTATTTAATTTAGTATGGTCTGTAAAGGTGTGTATGTATAGCACATTATTGCTATGTGCAAAAAGTTAACAAGGTCAACCTGATTATAAATAAATTAGGGCTATCAAAGTTAACGCAATATTAACGCGTTAATCGGCAAACCTTTTTTTTTTTTACGCAATTAACACAGTGGTAAATCGGACGGAAACCAATGGATATAGAAAATTTTATTTTTTAATTCCAAGTTCAGCTACAAACACTGTCAAATGCAGACAGTCCCATTAGCCCCAAAACATTTCGCTTGTGAGCCTTTATATTTCCCCATGCGACTCAGGTTGGACACAATTACATTATGGTTTTATTTAGAAATGTAAGTGAGATTTGGTAACTACATAATCATGGAGAACTAAACACTTATCTTTTCTATGCTGAGCCTAGTAGCAGTGACGTGACAAATTAACTAAAGACTCAGCCCCGAAGACCCAGTCAAGGGGTGAACTACTCATTATTGTTTCCTGTTAGTGTACAAATAAGCCTAAGCTGAACAAAATGAACGAGTGACTCGAACACAACTGTTGCTCTGCATAAGCGACTAAAATGAACAAATCAATGTCTTAAGACTACTCATTACTCCAGAGTCATTTTAAAGATTAGTTCAAAATTAACACATCATTCATGAACGACACATCACTAGTCAGAAGCCTTCTCTCCCTCCCGGCCCCTCACCCCTCAGAGTATGGAGCCTGTCAATCCATCAAGAGGAGATAGAGAAACACTGACATTCCACTAGCTCTCTTTTTCCATCCCCATCCCTCGTTTCATTGACCTTCATTCACAGCCCTAGTGACCCACTGCATTCATGTCTTTACGTGTAGCCCATTATAGGGTTGTTTAACAGTGTCAAGACACAGAGTGGGACGATTAGGACTTCTCCTTCTCCGACCAAGCAAGTAGTTCATTTTGTGGGGACGATATTTTGTAATGGCTTCAAACTCAAAACTAAAAACTATCTGTCTAGCCGCTGCCCTGGCACCGTAGAGTACCTCGTTTCCAATGCAACGTCTTTTTCTTGTTCTTGCTGTTTCTCTTGGTTCTCTGCATTCCTCGTCTGATTCTTGAACCCTTTCCGTGGACGTTTTATTTATTCTCAACAAAAAAATGTAACCAGTGGTGCACGCCAATTTGGTGTTGTAGTGAGTTTCAATGAGAACGCATGTGTGTATTGTCGTATATTTGTGTGGTTGAAAAAACGATATTGCTCCCCGGCCCTATGTGCACACTTCTTCACATAGCATGTCGGCTTCTGGGTGTGTTCTAGAAAGCAGTCTTTCAACATAATATAAACAATTTCAACTCCAAATATAGAGAGAATCCAAAATGGTCCTTCAAATCTAAAAACAACTTAAAGATAATTGGATAATTAATCAAATGAATTGCAAAGTGAATATAAAATATAGTCAAAGTTAGAAATTATCACTTGCAAAGATAACGAAACAGCACAAGTACATTTTCTCCTTACTCACTTTAGGCAGATTGACAAACAGGGCAAAGGATAGGATTGGCCTACGTTACCGAAGAACATGAGAAAAGATAGATTTCACTACCTAACGTTAGTTTAGATAGATTTTACAGTTTAAATAAACATTTGCAATGCATTCTCTATTGATATTCATGGCCAACAAATTATTATTAATATTGTGAAATAATGATCTAGCTAGGGTTGCCACCCGTCCAGGATTCTCTGAGACTGTCCCGGATTTTTGTTGTCCGTCCTGGAAAAAAATATTGATACGAAAAGTTCCGGAATCTTTTCAGACTCTACTCGGGCGTTTCTCAAACTACTGGCCGCAGAAATGCTTAGCCATGGCGTTGGATGCTTAATTTGCTCCTGAGTTGTCTTGTAGCACATGAAACAGCACAAGGACATGTTAACAACGTAAAAAAACTTGTACACTGGAGGGGGTCTTTAAGGACAGGAATGTTAAGCGTTTAGTTGATGTTTAGTCATGAAATATTCCAAGCAACCAAGCCTAGATTGCTTTATATGAAACGACCAACATCTAACAATGCTAATTTCAACGAAGAACCAGAGGCTGAAAAACATATACAAAAGTGCTTTCTGTAAGTGTTAGCACAGTCATAGCCCTGGAAGTGTTCCAAAACGTAGGCTATGTTTACCTGTAAAGTACCCTTAATTTATAAAGTATATTTCTGGAAATGTAATATATATACGTAGTGGAATCGGGAAACTCTTACGATTAGATTGATATACATTTTATCTTGCTTTGGTCATAGTTTCCATATAAACCGTCGAAGTATGGGGCACACAGTTTTCTCAGAGGTAGGGCTGTGGAACCGATTCCAAAAAGACCTGGAATCGATTCCATGATGAGGAGTCGAATCTAGTTTAGCCCATGCGTATATGCACACATTTAGCTGATTTCTGTAATAACATAATGACATTGGCCGCAAAAACAAAGTTTCATAAGTTGTTGCTAATGGTAAGGGAGACTCTTCGCCTCACAACCAGAACGTAGGAGCTAGCATGCTAACCTTCTAAACATTAGCCCAGGATAGTAGAAATATTCTAAGGTCGTTTTGCGCCGGCTTGTGGAGCTGAAAGCATGGAATGGAATAAAATAGAAATGGAATGTAGAAGTAAAGAAGATATTCAGTTCAGATAAAATAGAAATGAGGATATAATAAAAAGGATAGGCCTATATAAAGTTACAAAAACATGTCTAGAAGTACCATCAATCAACTTAAACCATTTTAACCATCTTTTGAATTTGAAATCTAATTCCAGTTATAAAATATTTCATAATCTCTCAGTTTTATGAACAGGCAAAAACAAATCAATTGCTATTAAAACTCTTCTGTTCCCCTTCCGTTTCTGTTTTCACATCTTAACACAACTGATACTGTTCCATGGACAGGGAATTATATATTGTACTCTGGAAACACACTGGCCCTCCTGTCCTGGATATATCAGCTCTACCAGTCTCCAAAAACACAGAATCGGAATCGGTTTAAAAGCTCTAAGAATCGATTCTTGGAATGGATTCCATCGACTCCCATGATTAGGAATCGGAATCGAACAGCCCTACTCATAGGCCTACTGCGTCTTGTTGTTAGCCCTATGTAAAGACGTGGCAAATAACGGTGAGCTTTCAAAAATAGGGTTTACCCTTTCGTTAGCCTAAATACATTACATATAGACATTAAATTACTTTCAATATGGAAACCAAAAAAGAACTGGTGCGCGCAAGAATGAGGGTTAACAGCAAAACTGATTGTGATGTGTTTCAGTAATGTATGCTACTCTGAGGCTAATATACCGTGCCCTCTGTAAGTAGAGGCTAAAAAAGGCATTATGCATGAATTCATCAACGTAAATAAATATGTTCTAAAGTTTTGTTTTGCAGCCAAGTGTAATTTTATTCTTGACGAAACACTGTACCCGTCAATTTGTTGAGGTAATCTGAAGAAATGTCACTTCATGCTTCCTGAAGCACCTCCAACAAGTTGGATTGGCTTGATGGCTCCTTCTTACGTACCATACGGTCAAGCTGCTCCCACAACAGCTCAATAGGGTTGAGATCTGGTGACTGCGCTGGCCACACCATTATAAACAGAATGCCTTAATAGGGGCAGCTATGACTCAGGAGGTAGAGTGGGTCGTCCACAGATCTAGGTTGGTGGTTCGATCCCCAGCTCCTGTCAATGTGTCGAAGTGTTCTTGAGCAAGACACTGAACCCCCAGGTGCTCCTGATGTTCAGGCATGCACCTTGCATTGCACCTCTGCCACCATCGGCGTGTGTGAATGGGTGAACGAGAGGCAACATTGTAAGGGGCTTTGTTCCATTTAGATCTAAATGCAGTCCAATTACCATACCATTTTACCATACATACAGTGCATCCTGAAAGTATTCATACCCCTTCACTTTTTCCACATTTTATTATGTTACAGCTTAATTCCAAAATGGATTAAATAAAAAAAAATTCGCAACATTCTACATACAATACCACATAATGACAAAGTGAACAAAGTGAAAGTGAAGTTTTTTTGAAATTTTTGCAAATGTATTAAAATAGAAAAAATAAAAAATATCACATGTACATAAGTATTCACACCCTTTGCTGTGACACTCAAAATTGAGCTCAGAGCCATTCCGTTTCCACTGATCATCCTTGAGATGTTTCTACAACTTAATTGGAGTCCACCTGTGGTAAATTCAATTGATTGGACATGATTTGGAAAGGCACACACCTGTTTATATAAGGTCCCACAGTTGACAGTGCATGTCAGAGCACAAACCAAGTTATGAAGTCCAAGGAATTATCTGTAGACCTCCGAGACAGGATTGTATCGAGGCACAGATCTGGGGAAGGGTACAAAAAAATGTCTGCAGCATTGAAGGTCCCAACGAGCACAGTGGTCTCCATCATTAGCAAATGGAAGAAGTTTGGAACCACCAGGACTCTTCCTAGAGCTGGCCGTCCGGCCAAACTGAGCAACCGGGGGAGAAGGGCCTTGGTCAGGGAGGTGACCAAGAACCCGATGGTCACTCTGACAGAGCTCCAGTGTTCCTCTGTGGAGATGGGAGAAGCTTCCAGAAGGACAACCATCTCTGCAGCACTCCACCAATCAGACCTTTATGGTAGAGTGGCCAGACGGAAGCTACTCCTCAGTAAAAGGCACATGACAGCCCGCATGGAGTTTGCCAAAAGGCACCTAAAGGACTCTCAGACCATGAGAAACTAAATTCTCTGGTCTGATGAAATCAAGATTGAACTCTTTGGCCTGAATGCCAAGCGTCATGTCTGGAGGAAACCAGGCACTGCTCATCACCTGGCCAATACCATCCCTACAGTGAAGCATGGTGGTGGCAGCATCGTGCTGTGGGGGTCTTTTTCAGCAGCAGGAACTGGGAGACTAGTCAGGATCAAGGGAAAGATGAATGCAGCAATGTACAGAGAGATCCTTGATGAAAACCTGCTCAAGAGCGCTCTGAACCTCAGACTGGGGCAAAGGTCCACCTTCCAACAGGACAACGACCCTAAGCACACAGCCAAGATAACAAAGGAGTGGCTTCAGGACAAGTCTGTGAATGTCCTTGAGTGGCCCAGCCAGAGCCCAGACTTGAACCCGATTGAACATCTTTGGAGAGATCTGAAAATGGCTGTGCACCGATGCTCCCCATCCAACCTGATGGAGCTTGAGACGATCTGCAAAGAAGAATGGGAGAAACTGCCCCAAAATAGGTGTGGCAAGCTTGTAGCATCATACTCAAGAGGACTTGAGGCTGTAATTGCTGCCAAAGGTGCTTCAACAAAGTATTGAGTAAAGGGTGTGAATACTTATGTACATGTGATATTTAATTTTTAATACATTTGCAAAAAATTCAAAAAAACGTTTTTCACTTTGTCATTATGCGGTATTGTGTGTGGAATGATGAGAATTTTTTTTTATTTAATCCATTTTGGAATTAGGCTGTAACATAATAAAATGTGAAAAAAGTGAAGGGGTATGAATACTTTCAGGATGCACTGTAGTTCTTTCATAGTTTGAAATATTGTCCTGTTGTAAATGGAAATTGGCTCAAATCAAGTGGCATCCGCAGGGTATGGCATTGTAAGAGAAATTACATCTATATAGGTAACCATTGTATGTTGAGGTATCTATGGGTTCCACTTTCCCCTGTCCACCTCTTAGGCCATAAGGTTGGAACCTGATGGTGATGGGTACCAGATGTATTGGGGTCTAAACAAATGTGTAGGCCCTTGCCTCTGCGCCAACTTTACCCAATAAGGAAGGGGATATTATGAGTATATATGTGAGTTCAGACGAGGAGAACCTCAGCGGGTTGGATGTATGGCGTTGCAAAATGGAGTGATAGCCGTCCTCAGATTTGTTTGTCAATAACACCTTTTTCCAATCCTCAGTCCCATATCTGTGGTATTTTACGCCCATCTTAATTGTTTCCTTTTATTGGCCAGTCTCAGATATATTTTTTTCTTTGCTACTCTACCTAGAAGGCCAGGAGTCGCCTCTTTACTGTTGACGTTGAGACTGATGTTTTGCGGTTACCATTTAAAGGAGCATTACACCCAAAAACAACAACAAATTCATTATTCTCTTATTTTAAGCAACTAGACAAGTGAAATAAGTTTCATAATGGTGTTCTATATTCCGAACACTGATGAAATGCATTATCAATGACGTATTGTTTGGATTTGAGATCCTAAACATGAATGTACCTTTCCGGTTTTGCATTCCGTGAAGAATCTGTACGATCACGATCTCTATATAAACCTACATGGGAACAGATACGTTTGTCCTGTTCTTAAGGCGCCATTCTGCATGTTTCAACAATGTGTCTTGTAGCGGCTAAATTTGTCAGTCTTTCCAATTGCCACTTTGGCTGCTGAGTGGCCATAGTTTCTGACGCGTGTCCAGTCCACACGCACCCAGATCTTCGTTTAAGTTTTCAACATTTACCTTTCCTTCTCTTCAATGTGCTGTAAGGTTACTCACAAATTCGACATCAGACGGATGGGATGCATGGCCTTTATTTGCAAGTTCTAAACTCAAAACAGAACTGTCTTATACGAGACGTCTTTGATTCAAACAAGAAAGGTCATCAAACCAAAAACGACAATCAGTCACACGTTTCACGGGCAAAAAATCTTTAGCGTCCATACAACTCATTGGTACGTTACGTCAATTATCTTCGCACCTGCACCTACATTTAAAGCGGACTAGACGATTAACAGCATGTGGACAGGTGCTTCACTTACCTCACCTCCTGGCCTATCTATAGATGGCCATCCATATACAATATTTACATAAAACGCAAAAATAATAATGATAATTATAAACATAAAACTTACTGATCTTTGGCTCTTGCAGTCTATTGTTTTCTACATTGGAAGATAGACACGCTCCTCCAACTGTTATTTTTCTAAAAGACTACAACAAGCAAGGGGACCATCCTTCAAGTTCTCTTAACGTTCCACCAATCCCTGTGCGTTACTGTTTTCTGGGGCGTTTCCATACGGGCATATTGCTAGTCAACTGTGCCCTTTCAGCTGTACTGCTGATTGCCACTGGACCGGCCAAAAACATAGCTAGCTAACAGTTTGTTTACAACCTGACTCCAAAGCATGGTCAACCAATCGTTAGACACCCCATTTCCTAGAGGGTGGTGATATAGTTCTCTAGGATTTCTGGATAATAAAAAATAATTGAATCAAACAGAATCGATACAGTATCGCATAACATAACATCGCAATACTCGATTCGCGTGAATCGATTTTAAGTATCGGTGCATCACTAACGATTGTACAAGGGTTTTCTAATGATGGCCTATGTAGATATTCCATGAAAAATCTTCTGTTTCCAGGTATAATAGTAGCTGACTACGTTAATAAACTCTAGAATACATTTCTGATCAATTATAGATATCTGAAATTTAAAAATGGTGCTTTTGATAAAAAATATTTATTATTAAATTATACATTTCTAAGTGCCCTGTGATAGACTGGCGACCTGTCCAGGGTGTACCCAGCCTCTCGCCCTGTGTCGGCTGGGATAGGCTCCAGCCCCCCCGCGACCCTGCAAAGGATAAGCGGTATAGCTAATGGATGGATGGATGGACATTTCTAAGTGACCACCCTAAGTTTCTGTTGAACTTAATTGAAAATTCTATTTGGGAGTGTTCTTTTTTAGGTTGAAACTTAATGTTGTACTCTTACTGTGTGGTTAATACTCCAACATTCATTATTGATCACTTTTTTTTAAAATTGTATTTTCATTATTATTTTAGATATATTATATTTGTATTTTTTGTTGTTGTAATTAATATATTATGCCTTTAAACAGGGCAATTAATCATTTTAATTACTTGCCCAGGATGAGGGGGAATTCTCAGATTTGACGATAGTTGGAGAAACACATTCTCTTTGTTTATCCTTCTAATTTTCTCTTAACATGTCAAATGCATCTGGTGTGTCACATCTGCTTATATCCATTCGCAAATGTGCGCGCGCGCACACACACACACACACACACACACACACACACACACACACACACAAACAGATAATATTGCTTGCCAACTAGCACAAAGCCACAGTTGGATATTGCCTTGGCATTTCTTCTCTTTCTATTAACAAGCACTCCATCCCTGACACCCCCACACACACACACACACACACACACACACACACACACACACACACACACACACTGCTTAGCCATATCCAAATCAGGCCCATTTCATGCAAAGTACAATAGGAACCCTGAGCCTGGGTTGCCAGTTATTAATCTCTGGAAAACTACTTACATTTTTGCTGATAAAAATATGAACTATATATTTAAAAGTCTTGTCATAAGTGTTAAGTTGCAGACAGAAGTGTCTATTATAGGTGAATGACTGCTTGTGTGACACTGCCTGGAGTGACAGACGGGAGTGTATGAGGGACATATGGACGCTCAAGACCACTAAAAACCATGACGGGATGGTCGGGAGAGGTCACGCGCCCTCTCCAACAAGCTTCAGTTTCTGTGGACAGACTGTGTAATCTCCCTGTGGCTTTGGATTAAAACAATGATGATTAGTTCTCGCTGCTGTTCCACTCCCAACATTCTCCCCCTTCTCCTCTCTTAAACTCTGTCTGCTTCCCCAAAGTTTTTCCCCATCTTTCCAAATCTTTGACCTTTTGGTTTGGTCATCCCTGCCAGCGTTGGCCCCGCATGGTGACTGGCCCCATGCCGGGAGCTGGCGCTCTAAACCGGCCTCACCTGCCTTTCTCTGTCGCCTCTGCTGCAACAGCAGATGGCGCTGGGCTATGACCCCAGCACACCTTAGAGAACAAGGAGGGGACGGGGGTGGTCGGCAGGCAGCGGGAAGCCCTGCCCCAAGGCCTCTGGAGGTCCTCCTGGAGCTCAGGATGGGCTGCAAGAAGAGGGCATTGGGGGCAAAAGAAATATAGTGAGTGGAGGGGATATGGCTTTTGAAATATTAACAATTCACGATGACTATGCTGTGTGGACCTCTTACTAGAAAACATGACATAAAATTACATGTAAAAGTTATAAATTAGTTACAAGTTGCAGTCTACCTAACCACTTTAATTGTCCAAAATTCATTCTACTTTTTCTATGGCTATGCTTGCAGCTGTCAACTCCTATTAGTCAGAACGTTAGCGGTGGCATCTGCGGATGATCAATAAGCCATTTGTCAAATTCATAGAGCAACGCTTTACAGAGAAAGTCATGCAGGGAAGGAGGAGATCAGATATCCATTTAGTTGCTGATAATAATTTAATTTGTATTGGTGAGTTGGACTCATCGGGTATAATTGCAAAACAGTATCAAGTATTTTTTTAGCAGTAATTATACTTTTATTTTAAATGTGTTAAGTCTAGTGGAACTTACTTATTTGTGCAATTTTGTCCTTTCACAAGGATTGGTGCAACAAGGCTTTGGAACTCTATTACCAGCCACAAGGACAGCTAAATTAAACTTTGGCCTTAATGAGAATGAAGGAAAATAATCCATCCTTCAAGCTACAGTCAAAAGTGATCATCATATGTACATTTTCTGATTTCAAGATACTTAGCAACTATAATTATCATACTTTCATAAAATGTAAAAAAAACAAAAAACAAATTAATAGAAAAATATTTATTTTCTATTTTTTATGAAGTCCGTCAACTGCAGCTCGCATAAATTTAGCATTAGAATTTTTTTTATGTAAAGTTTTGGCTTGTCTCTTAAAAGCTCTCCATACAGAATCATATATTATTTTAAAGCTTGTTTTCTGGAGCACAATGTTATGTAGTCCATACATTATAACTACAAGAGATGGGTTCATGTGATATCAACAGTCTTATTTATCCAAAGTGTGTTGTTATTGCATTAACTGATCTTTAGTAGTTTAGTAGTTCACTCTCAAAATGTGAGTTTCCCGTACGCCAGGTCATATTCCTCACCTTTCAAGGCAGGAAGATCATCATCATTTTATACACTGGTTCTTGGGTCTTATAGCTAGACATTTACAGAGGCTTTTTTTTTTACACATTTTATGTGTAAATATATGGAAAAAAGGGTCTGTCATTAGTGGTGTTTTTTTAAAAAAGCCATCAAAAAACTATATTTTTATAAACCCCTCTGTAATTGTCTCACTATTTGGTGTGTAAATCACAATAAAACAAAATACCATCTGACTCATCAATATTCTGGAATGTTTTTTGTGATATGCAAATCAGCGCATATTTAACGAGGAAATACCAAATTTGCATATCAAAATATAATTTTTTTTAAACTTCATTTTTTGACAACTATTAAAACCCCCCAGTTTAATTTAAAACAGTTTAAAATAGGTTACACTTCCAGCACCACAGAAGCCTAGCCTCCAGACATATATCCAAACTGTCAAAGACATTTTGACGGAAGGAGAGTGTGTAAGTGTGTGTGTGTGGAGTGGACCTTGTGACCGCTGTGTCTCTCAGGAAGGCGGTACAGTCAGTGCAGCAAGGGGTAGAAACCGGCTTACGAGAGCGTTGCGTCTCGCTTATGTTGCCACAAGGCATATCTGGTCTCAAAGATGCCTCGGAGCCGGACAGCCGGAGAGCCGGAGAGCCGGCGGCCTGGGAACATGAAGGAGGGTGGAAGTACGCAGTCAGTCTGTTCGGGTCTGGTGACGAGGGGCAACACAGAGAGCCCACACTCCGGTGGCTTTGATGTAAACACTGGGTTGTCCTGCCTTGAATACCTAAAGCAATATGTGTTTGAGAATTGCGTTCAGATTTCTGGATTATTGATACAAGACCTAACAGGCAGTCAGTTTTCAACATATTATGAGCAATGCTATGTTTGTTGATCTTGGTCCTAGAACAAAAAGAATAAAACTAGAAAATCTACTATTTTGAGTACAGATGGTTGAAATCCATTTTTCAAACATGTTGGTATGACTATAAGCATGCCAAAAGTAATTCATATGTTGAAAAGAGTGTTGTGAGAGCGTGAGCAGTGTCCGAAATTTACTTTTTGATTCACCGGCAAAGGGGACTGGTAAATGAAAAAAAAAACACCGGCCAATCATATTGTTTTACCAGCCAAAATGATAAATGGCATTTTTGTGTCACATATAAATTAGTTTCTGTAGGCCTACAGTTCATTCAGTTAAGGTATTATGCTGAATACAACTTTAACAGGAGGACAGAGCAAAAAAATAAATCTACCATATTTTTCAACATAAAAAAATAGCAAAAAGTTAATCAATTCTAGATATAATAGCCTACTGTAGCCAGTCTCATACGACTCCTACTGTAATTGCGGCTTTGTCATAAATGATAGGGCTTAGATATGATACAGCATTTATAAATTGATTTCACAACCAGTAGACTACAGCTCAATGAAAAACTGTCACAAAGTAACTTGAATTCAGCTTCTGTCATTTTCAGTGAGCTTGGAATTTACCCCCTTCTCAAGCACATAATTAAGCTACTGTAACAACTATTCATAAATTGGTCTCATGTTCCAAAACAAATCCAAAAGCACATTGTTTACTTACGTCGCGGTTATGACAGTATCAATCTTGCTAATATTATGTTAGCATGAAAAAAATCGAACCATCCGTAAACATTAACGTTCAAATTTGTTGTAATTGCCGGCAAAATTATAACGTTGTTGGTAACTTTAAACATGTAGTCCTAGAGCTCTAACGTCCGTAACGTTATACAAGTGGAATTTGAAATTGTAATATGGCAATTTTCAGGTGACCAGTTTACACCCGAAAGCCAATTAGCCGGTAGCTATCAGTACACCGGTGGCAAGTGAGTTGATGCTAGGTTGAATTCTGGGTTGAATCAACTGGAGGGACGCAGTAGGCAGAGTAGCTCGAGCATGTGTGTGTGTGCATTTGTCAAACACCGGCACAGAAAGCAGAGGACAGAAACACCTCGAGCATAAATGACACCAAAACGTAGTAAAGACTCTCTCATAGTTTTTCCACACAATTTTAGTACAAACATTCACCTGCCAGTGTGGTGGATTGCCTTCCAAGATTTAGTCGCCAAACGTAAAATCTACCCGCCATTGGTGCTTGGCGGTTGTTAATTTCGGACCCTGAGCGTGAGAGTGGCTAGGAGTTTCCATCAGAGCCCCCAGGAGGAGGATTTGTCTCGCTTGGACAAGTTAACTAGTGGTCGACAAATTGATCAGCCGGCCGATTAATTGGTCCAATATCTGGCATTTTAACATAATTGATATTCGGCCGATGCCTCGATCAACAGATCATTTCTGCAGACAACGATGTAAGCGCTTTCCTCATTTACTAGCCTATAGACTGCAGCTTCTCAATTCCACTCACACGCATTGACAGACACATCGTTGCAGTGCCACTGCCTATCATTACATTACATTATAGTCATTTAGTAGATGCTTTTATTCAAAGCTATTTACAAATAGTGCTTCCAACAGAAGATAAAAAAACAAAACATAAATCATATCAATCAGTGCACCCCTAACCCAATTGCCCAGTTAACCCTATCCAGCCGGCATGCTTTAATTTCGGAACAAAAGTTCCGATGACCAGAGGATTAATAGCTGGTGAATCACCTACTTTTATTCTGAGAAAAGCCGGATATAGCTGACAAATCCTGCTACCCACCTTCTAATTTGCTGTCGGGTAAGTGGCGCGAATATTTTATGGGGATTGAATGCCCCTTCACTGAAAAAAAATCACCACAGCCGAAGCGGAGCCAAAGGAGTTAACCCAGGAAACAGGACCAAAGCATCATATTTAACGCTGCAAAGTGAAATCGGAAGCAATATTTTGAGGTAAGACCAGTTATCCTTGCCCTATGTTCTTCTCGCTGGTGGACGACAACGCACCTCTGGGAATAGATGCGCTGGCTCACCCATGGCCGAATGTGCTCCTTTACGCGTTTCCTCCCCTCAGTCTAATTTCAGCCACTCTAGCCAGAGTGAGAGAGTTCGGCTTGTCCGTGATTCTGATCGCTCCCCACTGGCCAGGCAAGCATTGGTTAGCGGAGATAATTCAAACTCTTTCCGCCGAGCCTTGGCCGCTTCCGTTACGCAGGGATTTACTGTCCCAGGCAAACGCAGAAATATTTCATCCCCACCCCGACCGGGTGGCTCTCTGGGCCTGGCCCGTGAGAGGTTGAATTTAGATGCGGTTGGCCTGCATCCTAATTTTGTTACGACTATTCAGAGCGCTAGGGCCGTTTCTACGCGGACTTTATATACCGCTAAATGGCGAGTGTTTGAATTATGGTGCGACAAGAGCAGGATTATTCCCTATCAATGCTCAGTCGCTCGAGTGTTAAGCTTCTTACAGGAAATGCTTGAAAGCGGCAAGACTTTTTCGACCATGAAGGTTTATTTGGCGAAAAAGTCTTGCCTCACTAATAAATAACTCGAACGACGAACGTGATAGAATAATCCTATGCGCTGGCTCACCCTCATAATTAAACACTTCATCGCGATATATAAAGTCCGCGCAAAACGTCTAGCTCTGAATAGTCATAACAAGGTAGGATGCAGGCCAACCGCATCTAAATTCAACCTCTCAATTAATGAAACCTGCCCGACCCACGGTGAAGATGAAGTATTTCTGCGTTTGCCTAGGACAGTAAAATCCCTGCGTAAACGAGAAGCGACAAGGCTGTCACCGCAGGGTGGCGCTGCCTGGCCAGTGAGAGCGAT
>JAPMUY010003431.1:0-15000 GCA_026901105.3 Galaxias olidus
ACTGACTGACTGTTTCACCCTAACACAGGCCTCTATATCCCCTGTCACTGGTCCACAGACTGACTGTGTTAATACCCTAACAAAGACATCTGTCTCTTGTGATTGATACAAAGACTGACTGACTGTCTCACCAGCCTCCTACATAGACCTGCAGCTTGTAGGATGTGGTTGAAATAAAAGAATCGTCCAGAAAGAGGATTAAAGAGGAGAATGAGAGAGTATTAAGAGCAGGTCTAGAGGTGTGTGTGTGTGTGTGTGTGTGTGTGTGTGTGTGTGTGTGTGTGTGTGTGTGTGTGTGTGTGTGTGTGTGTGTGTGTGTGTGTGTGTGTGTGTGTATGGGTGTGCATTGGGCAGAGCCAGAGGACGTGTCGGGACTCTAGAGAAACACAGCCCACTTCCTCTTGACCTACTGACCTCCTGACCCTCTGACCCCAGCTTAGGCTCTGCGTGCCGTTTGGCAGCCATGGTTTGCATGAGGAGCGAGCTCTATGGAAAGAGTGCTAGGGGAGCACGCTCTGGACGGGGATTTCCATACGGAGCCACACAGAGCTGTCACACTGAAGACGGATGGCCTTTGAGTGTGTGTGTGTATGTGTGTGTGTGTGTGTGTGTGTGTGTGTGTGTGTGTGTGTCAGATATTTGCAGGTGTAAGATGAGAAGCCCCCTGGCCATCAGGCGAACAGAGAGGGCATGTTTGAACACACACACACATACATACGCTCAAACACACCACAAGCACACACACACACACACACACACACACACACACACACACACCTATTGAAACACACACATTGGCCGTCCTTGCTTGATTCAGCGTGATCGCCAGCGTTCGCGGTGCTTTGTTTGAGCAGTGCTGGCCTCAATCCGACAGCGAATTATTCGGACAAGGAAGTGCCAGCAGGCCTCCTTTCAGACCTCCTCTTCCTCCTCCTCCTCTCCGATCGATGCCCGGTGGGGGGGGCGGAGTGCTCCTCTTCTAAGGGGGAGCTGGACAGCAGGAGGGCCTGTTTGGGGCTTTTAGACGCCCTCTGTTTCCCCCAACAGCAGCCCTGTTAAATGGAGGTCGGGCTGTGGCATGCTGGGCTGAGCTGGGCTGGGCTGGGTCGGTCCGGGCTAGGCCATGATTGGACAGGACTATCCCAATGATGTGGGGATGACACACAGAGCTGTTTGGAGGGACTGTGTTTTGTTGAAGAAAGTCCCAGTGGAGTCTGGTGCTGACGTCAGAGGGACGCAGCAGAGCCCCCCTCCTAATGTCACTCATGTCCCCCCAGTCCCCGTCCCCGTCCCCCAGGCGGTCCCACACACAATGGGAGACATTGACGCCGCGGGAAGGGTCCTCTCATGTCCACTCCTTTCAAATTAACCCCCTGTGCGTTTGTTAGTGTGTGTGTGTCCCTCCTAGCCTCTGGGACTAACAGGTGCCGGGTCTGGGGGGGAGTTAATGAGCCCCACAGCGACGGGGCCCGTCAGCAGCGTGAGGCCTGCCTGTCGACAAACAAGCCCGCCGGGGGTGAGCCTCGGCTGGGACAAGCAGCCCCGCCGTCAGGGGGTCTCTGGAGCTCCAGCGGCCTCGCTCCCTCAATGGCTGCCGTCAAAAAGGAGCGCCAGATGGGGGACGCCATTGAAACTTTGCTGGGTGGCTTTTGGCGAGACGGAGCTGATGTCTGATCTGGAAAACCGTTACAGTGTGGCTGCAGCTGTCAGCAGAGGTGTGTGTGTGTGTGTGTGTGTGTGTCGGAGTTCCCTCTGGGGGCGACGTCTACAGACACAACGCTGTTCAACAGCCCCGTGTCAGCTGACTATGACACAAAGACGAAGAGGACAAGAGAGAAAGAGAGAGAATAATTGCTGTGTGTGTGTGTGTGTGTGTGTGTGTGTGTGTGTGTGTGTGTGTGTCAGGGTGTGTCTGTGTCAGCGTGTGTGTGTGTGTGTGTGTGTGTGTGTGTGTGTAGTGTGGTATTGACATGTGGGGCCAGCCCGGGGCTGCAACAGAGGTGAGAGGGACAGGGGTGTGTGTGTGTGTGTGTGTGTGTGTGTGAGTGTGTGTGGAGAAAGGGTGTGTGTCTGTGTGTGTGGAGTAAGGGGGGGTCACAGCAGCTGTTGCCCAGCACACGATACAGTCACTCAACACAGCAGGACTACACAAAGAGGCCCCTTCTCCAGCCCAGACGCCTGCCTGCCTTCCAAAGTGTATGTGTGTGTGTGTGTGAGTCTGGGTTTGTGTGTGTGTGTATCTGCCAGTGTGTGTGGGTGTATGTGTATGTGTGTCTGGGTTTGCGTGTGTGTGTGTCTGCCAGTGTGTGTGTGTGTGTGTGTGTGTGTGTGTGTGTGTGTCTGCGTGCGTGCGTGCGTCTGGGTTTGCGTGTGTGTGTTTCTCTACTGTGTTTCAATAAAAAGAGGAGGGGGGTCAACAACAGTGGGAGAGCTGCATGTGATCTGATGACACCTGTCCACCCCCCCCTCTCTCCGCCTCTATTTCTCTCTCTCTCTCTTCTCCTCATCTCTCTCTCTCTCTCTCTATGCTAATTCAACGATCCTCCCTTTGCTTCTTCTACCAGAGATCCTACAGTTAGTCCATATTGGGCCAGCCTTTTCCAGAGTGCTATTGCACCTTTGCTAAAGTAGGTTTAGTAATCCAGTGTGATCGCTCATTCTGTGAGTCCCTCCCATACAGAGCAACGAGCTCTGGGTGTCTAGTAAAGCGCTACTGAAGCTAAGGAAAAAGGACTGCGTTTGAAGGCTAGCATGCTTCAGACAGGGATGGAGGATAGGGGGATGAAAACAGGCCAGCCAAACACAGGTTCAGCTAGCTAACAACCAGGCATTAAATCCCTTACAGGCTGACCACACACTGCTGTCTGCAGGCTCACTGTCCTTTCCCATAGAGAGAGAGAGAGAGAAACGCAAAGAGAGAAACGCAGAGAGAGAGAAACGCAGAGAGGGTAATAAAAAGAGAGAGAAATACAGAGAGAGAAATAAAGAGAGAGAAACGCAGGGAGAGAAATAAAGAGAGAGAAATAAATAGAGAGAGACACACAGAGAGAAATAAAAAGACAGAGACAGAGAAAGAGAAACGCAGAGAGAGAAACGCAGAGAGAGTAATAAAGAGAGAGAAACGCAGAGAGAGAGAAATAAAGAGAGAGAAATGGAGAGAGAGGAATAAGAAGAGAGACAGAGAAAATAGAAACGCAGAGAGAGAAACGCAGAGAGTAATAAAGAGAGAGAAACGCAGCGAGAGTAATAAAGAGAGAGAAACGCAGAGAGAGAGAAATAAAGAGAGAGACATGGAGAGAGAGAAATGGAGAGAGAGAGAGAGAGAGACGGAAAGAGAAAGGGGGAGAGAGAGAAATGCGGAGAGAGAGGTAAATGAAGTGAGAAAGGGAAAGAGAGAGAAACGGAGCGAGAGAGAGCGAAACGGAGGTCTGGCGCTCCTCTCTCCGGCTCACTGAGGAGAAAGATGACAATGTATGGGCATTAGGTGGCAGGAAGGAATGCTTTCATCTGCTCCGGCTCCGGAGAGGCAGAGCGGGTAGGGGGGATAAATGGTGGTTTCATCCCAGTCCTCGCCACGCTGCCCTGGGCCTTGGCCAGGCTCACACCCCCTGATGGATGGAGGGGAAGAGAGGCGGAATAAAAGAGAGAGAGAGCGAAAAAATAAATAAATAAATAAAAGGATTAAGAGAGACAGAGTGGGGTTGAAACGGCTTGGCGCTTTTGGAGATCTATTCTCTCTCTGTCTGCCTCTCTTTCTTTCTTTCTCTCTCTGTCTGTCTACCTCTCTCTCTCTCTTTCTGTTAAGGTGTCCCCCGTTTTTGGGCCCTCTCTTTCATTCTTTCTTTCTTTCACCATCTCCTCCTCTTTGGTGCCTGCCAGATGTGCTTTGCCACTCGAATGAGAGAGAGAGAGAGAGAGAGAGAGAGAGAGAGAGAGAGAGAGAGAGAGAGAGAAGAGAAAGCTACCTCTGTCGCCAGGAACGCAGTGAGAGAGAGGAAGCTATTCCACTAGGCGTTGCCAAGGCAACAGGCTTGGCTGGATGTGACCTGGCAACCCCCCCAGCCTCCCTCCTCCTCCTCAAAACCCCCCACCCCTGGAGTGCATCGTAAACAGCTGGCACCTCTGGGACTGACTGCCACCTTGCCCACACACACACACACACACACACACACACACACACACACACACACACACACACACACACACACACACACACACACTCTCTCCAGCCCTCTCTCCCTCCTCCCCCCATCCATTTTTAATGAGCTAACCAGCTCCAACCACGTCACTGGAATGAAGCCCATCGATCACAGCCCACCCTGTCCCATTCCCTCACACACTGAAGGCCGTGGAGAGACGGAGAGACCGAAAGAGAGAGCGAAAAGACGGAGAGAAAATGGACCAGGGCAACAGAGACACGTCTGCCCTCACTGTGCTGTGACCACAGGCCAGCCGACAGTGTTCCTGTTCGGCCTCCATCTCCGTCTGAGTCCCCCTGCCGGCCTATACTCCCCTCCCTGCTACTCCCACAGAGACGGATCCTCTCCTCTCCGGGCCAAAGGCCTCCATCTCCGCCTGAGTCCCCCTGCCGGCCTATACTCCCCTCCCTGCTACTCCCACAGAGACGGATCCTCTCCTCTCCGGGCCAAAGGCCGCCTCCGTCAGCCCCTTACCCCACATCCCCTCTCTGTGCCCAGGCAACCTCTGTGGTTGGACACCCAGAACCTTCAATGTACAGTAGGTCACTACTCTCTCTCTCTTTCCCTCCCTCCATCTCTTCCTGTCTGTCTTTTTCTCTCTCGCTCAACCTCCTATTTTCTTTTCTCTCTCCCTCCTTCCCTCCGTTCCTCCCGTCACTCTATATTTACGAGGTCCTCCACCTCCACCTCCACCCATCCCCCTCAGCCTCCCCTTAAACCCAGGGAGTGTGGAAGGAGAGGGGGCTCCCATGGGAAAGTGCTCGGGCCGGACTGGAGGAGTAACCAGCCTCGGAGCAGCCGGACCGACGGACTCCGTCTCACATCGATTCAGGAGCCAGAGTCCTCCAGTCAGGCGGCTGTTTGAATCCGAGGCCCAGGATGAGTGGTCGGCGTGGGGCTGCAGGATGTGCCGGTGTAACGGCGCTGGCGTCTCTGAGCCCACAGAGGGGTCGTGGAGCGGAGCGCCGTGACAGAGCGACACCAAGGCTCCTGTCGAAAATGAAAGGTCAAACGCACAGTCGATGTTTGACGGAATTCTACAGCATGGGGGTGGGGGGCAGATCATTCTTAGGCGGTAGGTTGGAAACAAAAACAGAGAGGAGGGAAGAGAGAGAGAGAGAGAGAGAGAGAGAGAGAGAGAGAGAGAGAGAGAGAGAGAGAGAGAGAGAGAGAGACAGACAGACAGACAGAGAGGTTAAATCAATGGCGCTGCTTGCTCAAACATTTTGGTAATGACACACTTAACCTTTCAATCCATCACCTATCCCTCCCTCCCTCTCTCTCTCTCTCTCTCTCTCTCTCTCTCTCTCTCTCTCTCTCTCTCTCTCTCTCTCTCTCTCTCTCTCTCACACACACACACACACACACACACACACACACACACACATACCCTCCCTCTCATTCTCTCTATCTTGATTCTCTCTCTCCTTTATCTCTCTTCTTTTCTCCTTCGCTGTTTCTCTCTCTCTCTCTGACTATCTCTACCGCTCCCTCCTTTAAACGTCTCTCTCCTCCTCTCGTCTCTCTCCGTGCCTGTCTGTTTGTTCATTGGACCCGCCCTCATCGACTCGGTCCAATCAGAACAGTCAGACAGACATCAGAGCGCAGCCCTGCCTGATTCAGAGGAAGGAGGCACAACTAAAGAAAGGAGGAACAAAAGGAGAGAGGACAAACGAAAAGAAGGAGGACAAACAGGTGGAGCCCGTCTCTCAGACGGAGGACAAAGAGGAGCGGCTCCTCCCGGAATGGGAAGAGGAGGACGGAGGATAAGACAGCCAACCCAAACAGAGTCCCCAGCCCAAACCCTCACCCTTCCCCCTGGGGTAAGACCAGTCCCTAGGGGGCGAGCGGTGCCATGGTGCCAACAGAACCAGAGCACCTTCCAGAGCTCCACGGCCCACTCCCCCTGCCCCTCTGAGCTGGGCAGGGCGGGCGCCTGGCACCCCTTCAGGAGGAGAACAGACTGGACGGGCAGGCAGACAGGCAGGCAGGCAGCGAGGGATGGAGGGAGGGGAGGAGGAGAGGAGGTCAGGCCCAGTGCCTTGTGACCGCTGTTTGAACCCGGGTGGGCGGGGTGGGGTGGGAGGGTGGGACGGCTGGTGTTGACTGTTGCTGTGTGTTTTACATAATGCTAGGTGGAGTGGAGCACAGCCACTCATTAGGGGAGGCTGGGGGAGAGAGGCAGGCGGCGCGCGCAGACACACCCCCACACACACACACACACACACACACACACGCAGACAAACAAACACTAGTACACAAACAAACACAATGGCAGAAACCCAACCACTAAGATAGACACACACATGCCGACCCACACACACCCTACTCGTAAACTGGACAAGCAAATACACACAGACCCCCCGCACACTCACAAAGAACACTTTCCCTCTCACATAGGCGACACATTGGGTGATATACAATACTTTTACATACACACACACACACACACACACACACACACACACACACACACACACACACACACACACACACACACACACACACACACACACACACACACACACACACACACACACACACACACAAAAGCTTCTCCAAACGTGGCGTTGGGTTACAGCATGTGTTCCTCAGACCTTTGGCCCACTGTGTGGATTAATGACAAAGTGAAACAATGGGCAGTGTTGAGTGAACAGACAGTGTGTGTGTGTGTGTGTGTGTGTGTGTGTGTGTGTGTGTGTGTGTGTGTGTGTGTGTGTGTGTGTGTGTGTGTGTGTGTGTGTGTGTGTGTGTGTGTGTGTGTGTGTGTGTGTGTGTGTCTGTGTGTCTGTGTGTCTGTGTGTGTGTGTGTAAGTAGGGGAGAGGGAGATGAGAGGTAGAGAGTAGGAATAATGGAGTGAGCGAATCGACCAGCCAAAGAGGATGAAAAATCCCGCCAGTCGATAGAGCTGGGAGTGTATTAATTATGTATGGCTGAAGTCTTCTTTTTTGGACAGCGGGGAGAGACAGAGGGAGAGAGGGAAGGGAGGGAGGGGGACGCCTTGGATCCGAGTGGATATGTGTGTGTGTGTGTGTGTGTCAGGTTGGAGGACGCTGTGCTGTAAAGCTCTCTCACTCTCAAACGCACACACACACACACACACACACACACACACACACACACACACACACACACACACACACACACACACACACACACAGCCAAACCAACATGCTTTTTTCCATTGACTAGTCCTTTGAAGACATGACCATAAAGACCTCATATAGAGCAATAGCCATTAGTTCTCTCTCTCTCTCTCTCTCTCTCTCCCCCCCTCTCTCTTTCTGTATGTCTTCATTTTCCCCGTCTCATTCTGGCTCCACACTGATCCGTTAATAAGCTCGTGGAGAAAACGCTGACATCAAAACACATATTCGTTTAGCGATGCGTGGATGGCTCTCTGAATAATTCAGCGGGGTGAGGCGTCGCCAAGTCGGAGGAAGCCCTCTTTTCACCGACAGGAAGTTGCATTATTCTTCTTTTGCGGCGTGGAGGAGCAGCGGCGTTCCCCTAGCGCTCCCTATACCGTTCCCGTTCTTCCTTTTGTTAGCTAATCTTCGGCTGACCTTTTATTTTCTCCCCCTCTCTTTCTCTCTCCTTTGGCCAGCCTTCTTTTCTTTGCCCTCTCGCCGCCTCCTCTCTTCCACTCCGCGCCTTTTCTTTTCTCCCTTTCTCTCCCTCTTTATTTCTTCTCCCTCCTTCTCTTTGTTCAGTGCTTCAGTCAGGGAGGCTAAAAGAAGGATATGACATCGCTACGTTGAGTCCCCCGGTCTCCCCACCCCGCCGCCCACAGGATTAAAAGACCACCACTGACATTTAGGTGGGGGAACCCAACACACACAGGTGTGTGTGTGTGTGTATGTGTGTGTGTGTGAGAGAATGTGTGTTTGTGTGTTTATAAGAGACATAGAGAGTAGGTACAAGTATTCTATTGTTTGGTCTGTCTGTCTGTCTGTCTGTCTGTCTGTCTGTCTGTCTGTCTGTCTGTCTGTCTGTCTGTCTGTCTGTCTCGGTCCACCTGTTTGTCTGTCAGTCTGTAGGTCCACCTGTCTGTCCACCTGCTCTTCACGCTCCATGAAGACTCCCAGTGTCCCAGTTGAGCCAGTGATGATAACCCTGCTCCACTCAGCATGTCAGGAGTTAATAAAGCAGCCAACAGCCCTACGCCAACATCCCGCTGTGTGTGTGTGTGTGTGTGTGTGTGTGTGTGTGTGGAGGAGCGCTGCTGTTTGGGGAGGCTACCTGGCACACTTTTGTTTGCCTGCCTGTGAGGCGTAGAGAGAGAAGGGGGGGGGGGGGGGGGGGGGGGGCAGGGGAAAAAGAGAGAGGGAGATAACGAAAGAAAGAGGGGAAGGGGGTGAGAGAGGGGGGTATTGATTTGGAAGGCAAAGGCAGACAGAGGGGCATTCAGATCCATAGAGGGACATCGCTCTGTGAGTGTGTGTGTGTGTACTGTGTCCTGCGGTATCTTTTTAATACATTAGGCTTGTTTGTAAAGCATTAAGTGACGTGTATGCGTGTGGTTGTGTGTGTGTGTGTGTGTGTGTGTGGTTGTGTGTGTGTGTGAGTGTGTGTGAGTGTGAGTGTGAGTGTATTCCCTTTGTCCTTACAATCCGTGGCATACATACAGATGAGGGCTTTGGTTGCACCCTACCGCTCTGGTGGCTAGCTGGAGTGTGTGTGTGTGTGTGTGTGTGTGTGTGTGTGTGTGTGTCTTTGTGTGTGAGTGTGTGTTTGTTCATGAGTGCGAGGAAGGGATTGATAACCAGACTCAGGTGGTCAAGCATCGCACCACAAATATTACGAAGCAATCCTTTGTGTGTGTTCGGTGTGTGTGTTTGGTGTGTATGGTGTGTGGTGTATGTGTGTGTGTGTGTGTGCGTGTGTGCGTGTGTGAGCATGTGCACGTGCCCATTCACCAGAGGGAGTTAAGGCCGCTGTGAAAAAGTCCATTAACAAGACCTATCCACCACCTGAGCAACAAAGATATCCCACAAGACCCCCCCCCCCTGCCTCGGACTAGATCCTAGTGCTGCTCTACAGGTAGAGGACCAGCTGGGAATTTGGGCTTCTTTATAGCGTCTTTGTCTGCAAACGCCATGAGAGGCTGAGGAAGAGGGGGAGTGGTAGGGAGGGGGGGGGGGGGGGGTATTAAGAGCTGTTTGCAGCAGACAAGACAGACAGATGTACTTTGACTAAGGAGAGAGGGAATGACAGCGACAGACAGTGTGAGAGAACGGCAGAGAGAGATAGAACATTTTAAATTGAAATTGAATTGAGAGAGAGACAGAGAAAGAGAGGGAGTGAGATTGACGACAGAGAAAGAAAGAAAGAGAGAGCGAGAGAGAGAGAGAGAGAGAGAGAGAGAGAGAGAGAGAGAGAGAGAGAGAGAGAGAGAGAGAGAGAGAGAGAGAGAGAGAGAGAGAGAGAGAGAGAGAGAGAGAGAAAAGGGAGATGAATAACTCAGGGCTCATTTTCTTTGTGTGTGAGAGTGTGTCTGAGTGTGGGTTTGTGCGTGTGTGTCTGAGAGTGTGTTTGTGACTGTGTGTGTGTGTGTCTGACAGTGCCTGGCTGTCTTCGTTTGACAAGTTGTTAAGAGAAAACCCATCATAATGAGCCGTTATGTCTCTCCTCTTTTCTCTTTACTCTCCTCCTCCTCCTCTCATACTCCTCCTCCCAGTCTCACTATCCTCCCTCCCTCTGCTTTCCCCCTCCTCCTCCTCCATCCTCCTCTTAGTCTCACTCCCTCCCTCTGCTCTCCTCCACCTCCTCCCTCCTCTCAGTCTCACTCTCCTCCCTCCCCCTCCTCCTCCTCCTCCATCCTCCTCTTAGTCTCACTCCTCCCTCTGCTCTCCTCCACCTCCTCCCTCCTCTCAGTCTCACTCTCCTCCCTCCCTCTCCTCCTCCTCCTCTTCCCTCCTCCTCCCCTCTGTCTCACCTCCTCCTCTCCTCCTCCCTTAAGTCTCACTCTCCTCTCCTCCTTCTCCTCCCCCCTCAGTCTCAGTCTCCTCTCCCCCCCCCCTCCCCTCTCTCTCTCTCTCTCTCTCTCTCTCTCTCTCTCCCCCAGAGGACATCGGGGGTGTTTGGCTAAATCCACGCCGCACTTCCCAATCCCGGCGTTCACCGCTCACCGTTCCCGCGGCCCTATCCGTTCTCCCCGGTTGGCCATCCGGCCGGCTACTAATATCCGGCGGCTACGTTCGGAGAGGGAGCTCACGTTTCGATGGGTGGGTGGGGAGGGATGGAGGGAGGGAAGGAGGGAGGGAGGAATGGTGGGAGGGAGGGAGAGAGAGAGGATGCTCTGGGCGCCTGTACTGTCTTATCTGTCTCTCCGCTCATATTGCCAGCCTCAGATATTACACTGGAGACAGCCGACAGCTGGAGACGATGGTGAGAGCGTACATGTGCACCGGCAAGAATAACAGCAGGGATCAGCGTGCGTGTGTGTGTGCGCGTGCGTGTGTGTGTGTGTGTGTGTGTCTGTGTAGGCTCAGCAGAACTTCTAAACTATCAATGCAACACACACACACACACACACACAGTGTGCCACACACTCATTTTACCCTGGATAAACCTGTGGATTTGACAGTCACTCGGACGGACTACTTTTCTTCATGACTGCTCGTGCGTTGGAGTGTCCCTGGCCTTCAGGAGAGCAGTGTTTTGAAAACGTCCCCCAGAAACGGGTGAGTGGGTTCCCAGGGGGGAGACATCCGTGTCAACTCACATCTCAGCACGGGACCAGGACAGGACTTCTAAATGGCCGAGCACCAAATTGATAACACACTCACACACACACACTCACACCCACACACCCACACACCCACACACACACACAAACTCACACACACACACACACATACACACACCCCCCCCCCCCACACACACAGAATCACACACACACACACACACACACACACACACACACACACACACACACACGCACACACACACTGTGCACTCACCCCCTCCAGGACTTCTGGTGACAGAGCTACCTATAGAGGATCAAAACGACCTGATGGGATGGGGTTGAGAGGGCAGTGTGCCTAGCTACCCCCTACTGGTCCCTCCCAGCCTAAATTAGACCCTCCACACCCCAGCAAGCCACAGGCCGGCGGGCGGGACACGCAGCCCTGCTGTTAAGCACTGATGACTGGGCTGATGCCTGTGGACACATCCCTCTCTGTGGTCCCCCTGTGAGGGCCCACGGCACCGTTCAGGCCAAAACAGGCTGCCCAAAAGAAGTGTGTGTGTGGGGGGGGGGTGGGGGGGGGTTGGGGAGAGAGAGATACAGGGAGGGTGAGGAGCGGATGGGGGTGTGGGGGGTTTTAGGGAATGGGAGAGAGAGATAGAGGGAGGGTGAGGAGCGGCTGGGGGGGTCGGGGGGTTTTAGGGAGAGGGAGAGAGAGAGAGAGGGAGGGTGAGGAGCGGCTGGGGGGTCGCGGGGTTTTAGGGAGAGGGAGAGAGAGATAGAGGGAGGGTGAGGAGCGGATGGGGGGTGTGGGGGGTTTTAGGGAGAGGGAGAGAGAGATAGAGGGAGGGTGAGGAGCGGATGGGGCTGTAGGGGGTTTTAGGGAGAGGGAGAGGGAGGGAGGGTGAGGAGCGGATGGGGGGTGTGGGGGGTTTTAGGGAGAGGGAGAGGGAGGGAGGATGAGGAGCGGTTGATGACGTGTCAGAGGGGTTTTGCCGAGGCATGTTCAGTGACAGGCAACGCGGAATTGGCCACGGGTAACCGCGGCGACGGTTCCGCCTGACTTTCAAACCACCCCACCCCCCCACCCCCCCACCCCTCCCTGAACAAACCACGCGTAGTGACGCTTGTTTTTAAAAGACAAACAGGAAGCTAACTCGATCAGTTGAAGCGTTCCGGGTTCAGTGAGATTTCCTGGAACTCTCCACCGGGGGCAGCAGAGAAGAGCCTGGCGCTCCCATTGAGGCTGTGCCTCCCAAACACAGCGAGGCTCTTCCACAAAGACCTGCTCCGAGGAAACAATAGGAAACTCTTGAGTAGGAGACCGCCATCGTTGATCATCCCATCCCATCCCATCCCATCCCTCCAACACACACACACTCGTGCACGCGCGCACGCACGCACGCACGCACGCAGACACACACACACACACACACACACACACACACACACACACACACACACACACACACGCGCACACGCACACACTCAGAGACACTAACACACTCACACACAGTCACATACACACACACTCACAAACTCACGGACTCACACACACACACACACACACACACACTCACAGACACACAGACTCACACACACTCACAGACACACAGACACATGCACACCTCCTTTAGAGTTTCTCTCACTGCCTCTTTGACAGAACCGGTCCCGAATCACGGTGACGGGCGCTCGCCCTCTTGTCCTCTCGCCGGTTTAATTAGGCTTGTAAATAATTATTGCAATTAAAGCCCACAATTAGGGGTGGGGTGGGGGGGGTGGGGGGAGGGCACCATTACCAGCACAAAGCATGTCAAAGAACACTTCAGGCAACCACACAATGGATGTGATCCCCGCCTGACAGGGGTTTTTATAGAGGGACACCAGCAAGAAGAGAGAGAGAGAGAGAGAGAGAGAAAGAGAGAAAGAGAGAGAGGGAGAGAGACAGAGGTTTCTACAGAGGTGGAGTGACACCAGCAAGAAGAGAGCGAGAGAGAGAGAGAGAGAGAGAGAGAGAGAGAGAGAGAGAGCGAGAGAGAGAGACGGAGTGAGAGAGAGACAGAGGTGAAGACAGACAGCGGTTTATTTAGAGGTGAAATGACAGCAGCTAGTAGAGAGAGAGAGAGAGAGGGAGTGACAGAGAGAGAGGGAGAGGGAGAGAGAGAAAGAGAGAGAGAGAGAGGTGGAGATAGGGGTGTATATGGAGGTGGAGTGACACCAGCTAGCATGGGTCTTAATTACAGTCTAGGCGTTTGGAGCTACAGACTTCTGCTGTGCTGTCTGGCTGCATTTCCTCCCTCCCTCCCTCCCTTCCTCCCTCGGCAGCCCTCAGACAATGACAATACGCACACTTTCCCTTTGAGGTGATACACACACTCACTGACGTGGAGCGACGCGCACACACACAGATGTGGAGAGATGCATACACACACACACACACACACACACACACACACACACACACACACACACACACACACACACACACACACACACACACACACACACACACACACACACACACACACACACACACACACACACACACACACACACACACACACACACACACACACACACACACACACACACACAGTCCCCGTGGCTGTCTCCAGGAGAAAGGGAACTAATAACGGAGTAATTCTCATTCTGAGAGCATAAAAAAACAACACCAAAAGAATAGCAAGTACTGCCTCTGAAGCCCAGGTTTAATCAGAGATAAGTATCTTTTCCTTTTTTCCGGATAATTGGAGTCTTTATAGTGGTTCAAGGACAGTTTCCTTCTCCGGTTTCTCAGAGGGACGTATTTTTTTTTTTTTATCTCCACGCGCGGTTGAAAACAGACCATAGCCAATCTCAAATCAATACGGGGAGCGATTTAACACGACGCTATAACGAGCCTCCGTGTAATCATAACGCTACCCAGAGTGGGGTTCCCTTTTTGGGTTTTCCGACTGCTCAAATGGTCGGAGCTGCAACAAAAAAAAAAAAAACACAGCTGTGAAAACCACCCAAAAATACAAACATAAAATCCCACATCCTGTCATGTGCAGCGAAACCCAACTGACAACGTGAGCGCTCAAACTCAGGTCCAGTTCACCTCAGCTTCAAGCCCTCCCGTTGAATTAGACCTGCCATCACGGTTTAGAGTGTGTGGTTTTCCTTGTCTAACGTACGGTTAGGCTCCTCGCCCCTCACCCCTCATCCCTCAGTCAGTCCGTCCGTGTCCCGGTCGCGTCCCGACACGCAGCTTAACCGGAATGTTGGGAAGGGTGCGTGCAGCGATGGCGACTTTTAGAAAATGGCGCCTCACAACGCCAGCCGGTGAGTCACCACTAACTTTAGGCTCAGTCAGAGATAGAGGAGGAGGAGGAGGAGGAGGAAGGTGGATACTGTCAGAGGGTCTGAGCGTCAGGTACCTCTCTGCCTCGTTACAGCACGTTAAGTCAGCCAGGCCTACACGGACATACACACACACGCACAGCTGGTGACTCACACGCCCCGCTCCCTAAACCTGGGAAAGTGATCCGGAGCTGGGCCTGCCCTGACCTGATGAAACAAAGGGCTCTGCCTGCAGGGGGAGAACTGAGAGGATGGAGGGATGACAAGGAGGGAGGGAGGGAGGAACGGAGGGAGGGAGGGGTGAAGGTCCCAGGTCAGAGCAGCATATATGGCCATCCCTCCTGAATATGGACTGAGGGAATGGGGGGGCTGTCACATCCCGAGGTGAGGATTGGCCGGCTGGTTCCCAGGAGACAGGAGGTGATTAGGTGTAACCCCGCCTTCAGTCTATTAAAGAGCAGTCGCCGAGGGAGACATGCAAATGAGGTGCGCTCCTTCACGTGGGTGAGAAGCAGGGCTAGGTGGAGTACCTTTAGACCCCGTCATTTAGACAAGTGGAAGTGGGACGAAGGCGGAGCGCCTGTGTGTGTGTGTGTGTGTGTGTATGTGTGATCAGCAACAAATGTTCGTGAGTGAGTTCTATAAGGGTCACTGTAGCTGGATTGCACACACTGCAGAGAAGGAATGTGGTGACCTATGAACCTTTCTCTCGGGTCCCATCTCTTTAGTACTACCCCCTCCGGTCTGATAGACTGCCAAACGTCAAC
>JAPMUY010003431.1:25000-30000 GCA_026901105.3 Galaxias olidus
ACACACACACACACACACACACACACACAGACACGCACACACACACACACACACACACACACACACACACACACACACACACACACACACACACACACACAGCTGTCGAAGCTTGACAGAAATGTAGCTTGCAACAGTCCAAAAGAACACAAAAAGGAATTTATTCCCTTTTTAACAGGCGCACAAGCACACACACACACACACACACACACACACACACACACACACACACACACACACACACACACACACACACACACACACACACACACACACACAGAGATCCAGTGTGTTGTACCAGTGGTCAGTGAGAGTGACACCTGCTAACACACTCTGAAGACCACCAGAGGAGATTAAACGCTGAAGAGGCTTGTCTGGTAAACACACACACACACACACACACACACATACACACCACACACACACATCTCACCAGAAACCTCACAAAGAGACCCCCCGACCCCTACACACACACACACAAACATACACACACACACCTCAACTGAAACCTTAACGACCGCTCCAAATACACGCACACACACACACACACACACACACACAACACACACACATCTCACCAGAAACCTCACAAAAAAACAACACACACTCACACACACACATCTGTTCAGAAACTTCACAGAGACAGACACAATAAATGGCTTTCCACTTTAAACGACCCCTCCACACACACAAACACAAACGCACCCCCCCCCCCCCCCACACACACACACAACTCCGTCTCTGAGGTCTGTTCCTCTGTCTCCCTCTCTCTCTCTCTCTCTCTCTCTCTCTCTCTCTCTCTCTCTCTCTCTCTCTCTCTCTCTCTCTCTCTAGTGTGAGTCACACACACACACACAGATATTGGAATCAACATTAATGACAATCCACCGCCCCCTCAGTCTCCTGACTGCTTCTCATACCGGCTGGCGCGCACACACACACACACACACACACACACACACACACACACACACACACACACACACACACACACACACACACAGCTGTTGTGCGGAGGTTTTAAACACGGTACATTCAGACACACCGCGGGGTAGCAGCGAAAGGTGTGTGTGTCTGTGTGTGTGTGTGTGTGTGTGAGAGTGTGTGTGTATGTGAGTGTGTGTGTATGTGTGTGTGTGTGTGTGAGGGGTGGTGCTGGAACATATCCCAGGGCACCCTCAGAGAGGGAACCGCTTTGCTGAGTCGACTCCGAGTGGGTCGAGCGAGGGTTAGCGATGGTCCGGCCCAGTCCGGTCTGGCCCAGTTCTGCTCCCCTGCCCGCCCCTCAACCCTTTACCAACCCCGTGCTCCGGCGCTGGGGGAGCCCAAACCGAGGAAGAGGAAGATGAATGACGCCGCTGAAGCACACAGGACATGTCCCGTCCCTGGGGAGAGGACCTTTGAAAGACACCCGCTCCGTAATGGCCGACACATGTGAGGCGCGTGTATTTTCAGGCCGGGGGGGACTCGGGGGGGCCATTAGGATCAGAGTGTTTCAACAAGGCCGGGAAAAAAACCCACTAGAAGATTGATTAAACTCCAACTTAAATAGATCTCTCCATCTCTCTCTCTCTCTCTCTCTCTCTCTCTCTCTCTCTCTCTCTCTCTCTCTCTGGTTTTGTAAGACAGTGTGCTTGTGTGCATAGTTGTGTGTGTCATTGTGTTTTTCTCTGTGTAGTAAGTGTATGTGTGTAGGACAGTGTAGGTGCGTGAGTGTATTTTTACAGCGTAGAGTGATAATGAATGCTGCTGGGAAATAGAGTTTACCAAAGGCCCCATTGACACTGCCTGGTGTTCTAACACCACGTTATGCAACATTGAAAAATCATAAACGCACGATTTGCCAACGATCCATCTCTAAACATATGTAAAGCCCCTACAGTATTCAGAGTGTAAGATCGAACGCTATTTATATGTAAAGCTCCAACAATATTCAGAGTGTAAGACCGTATGCTATTTCAGCCAGGAAAAAAAAAAGCTGTGGCATCAACATTATCGCATAAAAAAATATTAACGATTTAACTTTCATCTAACAGGTAATTTCTTTATTTCCTACAGCTGTAAACTATTACCTGAACAAAGACATTGTTTGTTCACATTTGGACCAGAAACCGTTTCTTTCCACCTGTGGCCTGATTTAAAAACAGCCCTGGCAGACATTCCCCCGTCGTCCACGGCAACGCCGCTCCGTATTCCTCTGCGGCTCACACCACCTCCACCTCCACTTAGGCCCGCCTCCCCCGCACCGCCAAAACACCAGGAATAGAGGTTTGGCTGCCACTGGGGCGCGCACACCCACGCAGGCACCGGAATAAAGAGGCTTCTGGGTTATTTGGGGGAGTGAGAAGGAGCTCGTGAAGGTAAGACAATGCCTAAGCGCAGAGGAGAGAGGGAGGGAGGATGTGAACAGAGGGTAAGAAAGGTAGCGAGAGAAGTTGTGAAAGAGAGAGGGATCGAGAAAGAGCGAGAGATGGTAAAAAGAAAAGAGATTTTTTTAAAGAGTGAAAGGGAGAGTCAAAGAAATAGAGAGACAGGAGAGATGAAAGGGAGAGAGGAAGGAAGGAAGGACGGAAGAAAGGAAGGAAGGAAGGAAGGAAGGAAAGAAGGAAGGAAGGAAGGAAGAAAGATAGAGGGAGGGAGGGAAGGAGGGAGGGCAGGAAGGAGGGAGGGCAGGAGGGAGGGAGGGAGGGAGGGAGAGGCAGGCTTGGCCCCGTAGTCTAATCGCTCTGCCCTCCCATCCTTCATCTCCCGCTATCAGCCCCTCTAATCCTACCCCCTGAACAGCACGGCCAGTGGCGGCCACAACCCCCCTCCCTCCCTCTCTCGCTCTCTCTCTCTCCATCCCCCTGATCCCCCACACACTGGATTAGAGGCTGGGGACTCCACGCCGGGCCCCACGGTGGGGGGGGGGGGGGGGGGGGGAGCCTGGACACGGGGAGATCACCACCAGGAAGGGGGGTGGGGGTGGTGGTGGTGGTCCCTAAAGCGACGGCAGGGTCTGAGAGGTGAGGTCTTTTGATGGGATTCATCCCGGAGAGGGCTGAGGTGCTCACACTCACTCCAGGCTAGTTTGACTATCCCTGTGGATTCAGACAGCTTGATGCTTTGTGTCTGCTTTCCCAGGCTGGGGTAGCCGGGCTAGCCCTGACCTGAGCCGGCCCCTTAGCCAGGCAGCGAGCCCCTGTGTCTGGGGAAGGAGAGCGCGTGGCCTGGGGTGTGCAGCACCATGCTCCACATCCTCCAGCCCCTGTGATGGATGGTGCCCTACCCAGGAACAGTAGCTTTTCCTGGGGGAGGGGGTAAGGGCTGCAGCGCGATCAGTGTTCCCGGTGGTCGGTGTCTGTGTGTGTGTGTGTGGTCAGTGTGTGTCACCTAACTGTGAACACGAACATGAACATGCCAAGCCGCAGCCCCGCATCGACACACGCACCTTTATTGTGACAGATACACAAGAAGACATTACCGTAGGCACGCACACACACATACATACACACACACGCACACACACACATACACGCACACATACACGCACACACACGCACACACTGATTCGCTGTGAGCTGCACACAGTATTCCAGCCAGGCTAGAGCCTTCTCTATCTATTCAGATGTCTGATCTGAAAAACATGCTGGAGAAAAGCAGCAGACAGCTATTGTACTCCTTTACCCTGGGAGGAATGCATTCGGCTCTCTCTTGCTTTCTCTCTCTCTCTCTCTCTCTCTCTCTCTCTGAGCCTCAATAAACCATCTAATCCATCACCTGTGTCAGCCTGAAGAATTCTCGTCTCAGAGCCCGGTCTGCGCGTACGAGTGTGTGTGTGTGTGTGTGTGTGTGTGTGTGTGTGTGTTAGAGTGTGTATGTGAGTGTGGCGACTGCCATCAGCAGGCCCTTTTCTTCTTCCTCCTCTCTCCTGCCTTACATTGTAACCCCCCCACAGGGCCGTCGCTAGCCTGTCACGCTGCCTGTGTGTGTGCCGAGTGTCACTTCCTATCGGCCCGGAGAGACGCTGAAGAGGAAGGGAGAGGTGGAAGGGAGGAGGAAGATAGAGAGAGAGAGAGGGGGAGAGGGGGAGGCAGATAGTAGGACACAGAAAAAAACAAAGGACCAACACTTCCTCTTTTCGACACGCTTGGGTGCAGTACACCATCTGGCCTGGGCGTTAGAGGGGGGCGCTGTTGCGACCACTGCAGGGAGCAGAGGCTGGAGGAATCCGGACAGGCTCATTACGTCATAGTTCTGGTCAGGCCTCACAAACTACATCGATCCACAACTCTATCTACGGACCAGTGAAACACCTCCTCACTGTGCATCTCGTCCAATCAGAGATGGAAAGGGCGCATATTTAAATGAATAAATCCCAGATATACAATTCATACAAAAAAACTGCCATTTCCCTATTACCGCAAAACCGCCACAATTTCCACCAAAACGGATGTCCTACAGACTTACACGTAAACATTATATTGGAAGCATTCAATAGTCAAAAGAAAGCCACAAATCCATACGCCTGCTCCGTAATAACTCTATTCAGGGCAGATTTAATGTGGTTTTTAACAGCTCTACATAATGTCCCTTTCTCTCTCTCTCTCTCTCTCTCTGCGGCCACCATTACTCTCTGCATGTAGCATGATGGAGTCAGCACTTTTGGTTCCCTTCACGGCCCAAATAGAAACCAGAGCCGACTGGGGCCGGGGGTCTGTGGCTGAGATGAGATCAGACCTAATCAGCCTCACACACACACACACACACACACAGAGTATGAAACACACACCCACACACACCCACTCACAGAGAACACATTAGGCCCTTGCAGCACAATGCCTGGGCTATATTTAGCGGCGGCGGCACATTAACAGGGTGGCCAAGGCAATGGAGGTGGGCCCGGTCTAAAGCAGAGGGCTCCATGATGGGTCCTGGGGGTGGGGAGGGGGAGGGAGGGAGGGAGGAGGGAGGGTTAAGGGTGATGTTGGGGGTGGGAGGTGGGAGGGTGTGTGGGTCTA
>JAPMUY010003431.1:42500-47500 GCA_026901105.3 Galaxias olidus
TACTATTACATGATGTTATGATTTATATACTATATTGTAAAGGGAAATAGAGAAAAAAGGATAGAAACTTGGTCGTATTTTACTGAGTCACTGATGATTATGTCCATTCCAGTCACGGACGTTACACACAAAAAATGGAACTCAAACAATAGCAATAAACAAAAACAAAAAAACATATTTAAGAACAGGCATTCCTCTCATCAGGAACAAAACGAGACGTCCACCTCCTGAGAGGAAGAGCCGTAGCCGAGGGGGCCGGGGGTCTAAGGGGGTGCTCTGGCTGCGGCGCCCGCAGGGGTGATCTCTACGGCGGGTAGCCACGGCGACGGTGAGTCAGAGTGTCTGCCGCCGCGTCACCACACTGAGGATCCTGAGCACCGGATAGGGAGGCCTGCGGTTTGGGTCTGGGACATAACGGCAATCACGCCAACACACACACACACACACACACACACACACACACACTCTGACACACATACACAAACTCACTAACACACCGACACAAACACGCGCACACAATTACATGCACGGACACGCACACTCACACAAACAAACAAGTACGTACACACACACAGAAACTCAGACACAGAGAGAGAGCCGCAGCCAGAGTAAATGAAGGGAGGAAGGGAAGATAAAGAGGGATCAAGTGCCGAGAGAGAGACAGAGCCCTGCGGCTCCTCCGTTCAGACAGAGCAGTGCTGACTGTTACATTGGTCGAGATTAGTCAGGAAGACGACTACAAAGAGCACAAGGACCTATTGTCCTGAGCAATGGCAGAGTGGCTGGGACTTGTAGTCTGTTTTTTTTGGTTAAGGCCAGGCTGGTCTCTGCAGGTCTTATCAATGTAACAACAAAGCAGAACTTCAGTCTGCAGACATAGGACATTCCGTTATTCTGAAAACAATATACACACTGTATGTGTGTGTGTGCTTCTGTGCGCTTGTGTGTGTCCGTGTCTGTGTGTGGTGCAATGCACTTATACGCCTCCATAACAAACACCTCTCTCCACAAGCAGGCCCTCATGTCAATCAACAGCCGCGCGACGCTGAATAGGGGCCTGTGGAAACAAGGTGGCCTCCTGGTAGTTCCTCCGGGTGTGATGATGTCTTAATTAGACCACCTTTATTTACACGGCACGTCTCTCTCTCTCTGTCTCTCTCTCTCTCTCTCTCTCTCTCTCTCTCTCTCTCTCTCTCATTCCTCCTCCTTGTCTTAATGAAGGAGAGAACGGCGAGCGACCCTCGGCTGTCAACGTCAGGCGATGCCCGCTTGATGAATCAGGGGAGCCGCAATTAAGGAGCCCTATGCCACACACACACTAACCACAAACACATTATCCACCCCGACCCCCCGCACACAAACGCACATGCACAGACACACAGACACATACACACACACACACACACACACACACACACACACACACACACACACTCTAACCACACGTATGCGCACACACACACACACCATATCAGGGGGAATGGGGGAGAATGGGGGGGGGGGTCACGTAAGAACATTACCTCAAGTGAGCGAGAGTGGATTTCCAAAGCACATCCCTGATCTGGGCGAACAATGAAGCCAATCAGTGGTTGGGATGTGAGACTGATTGAAAAGATGAGGCTGGCGGAGGCGGGTCGCCGCGGGTAACCGTGCTACCACCGGCGGGAGCGCTAATGAATTGCCGGCGGAAAGGATAGATTGCGACGCCTCGGGCGTTCCTCGCCGTGTCCTCCGGAATGACGCCGGGATGCACCCGTAAGGAGGGCGATAAACAAAAATACCACAGGAAGGAGGCCATTTTAACTGGGTGTTTAAAGATACCTTGTAATACAGCTCACATTGATAGGTGACTGGGCCATCACCGATTCGCCTGGCGAGTGTTTTAGCAGGGAGCTTGCAATAAAACACAAAATATATAAAGAATGCAATTAAATAGGGTTGTTTATGTGACTTCTATCTTCTCTGGCCCTACGTTTGTCTGCAGAGGAACTTCAGACTGAGTCCAAGGCTAAGAACCAGACAAAGAACCAGGCTAAGAACCAGACAAAGAACCAGACAAAGTACCAGACAAAGAACCAGACAAAGAACCAGACAAAGAACCAGGCTAAGACCAGGATAGGACCAGGGTAAGAACCAGTCTAAGAAACAGGCTTAGATCAGGCTAAGATTCAGCCTACAAAAACACAGACTCAAACACACACTCACAAAGAAAAGTATTAGCCAACAGGCATGTCTATACTTGAGCAAAGCACGCCAGCGCTTTTTCATAACAGTATTCTTTTTATGTGGCAATAACCTAATTACAAAACAGGAAGTGTTATCGCGTGCCGGCCCGAGTCCATTCGCTACTTTCCAGGAGCCCAAACCAATCACAAGGGGCGGAGGGGGGGAAGCCCCAAAGTGCCCGGTGAAGAGCCTGTGTCTTCAGCTGGGTCTAATATCTTTTCCATCGACGAGAGCCTTAATGAGCAGAAAGCCTTTTTGGCTCCGTTCCACTGAGGTGCTCGCCGACGACGAGCTAGCCCGTTAGCGTCCTGGTGCGGCTAGCGCGTCCTTTCAAGGACCGTTTTTATTATCTTTTTTTTGTGTGAAGGGCCACTTGGCCCGCATTGGATTTTTAATTTTGCCCCCGCGGTAATTGCCCTAATAGATGGAGGAACACATGCAGAGAGAGAGTGAGAGAGAGAGAGAGAGAGAGAGAGAGAGAGAGAGAGAGAGAGAGAGAGAGAGCGAGAGAGAGAGTTTGGAGAGGGTCTTTCAAAGTCGTCGCGCGGGGAAAACAGACAGAGCAGCGAAGGAGAGCGGGTTCAGGCGAGTCCTCCAACGTTCAGCGTGTGACTCAGACGGCATGATGAAAGGTCTAACTGTTTCTTAGTAGACGGAGGAAGTGTTAGTCACACACACACACACACACACACACACACACACACACACACACAGACACAGAGAGAGAGAGAGCCGTGCCTGAACACATCTGGCCTGCTCATTAATCTAAGATGGCTTGCCTTGCGGGGGAAAGGGAAGTGTTTTGAAATGTAAACACACCGTGTCAAACGTGAGACGCTAGCTTCATTTTCACGTTCTAACACTGTCAGCTCTCCACCTCCAACCAGACCCTGGAGCACTGTGGTGGAGGGGGACGGGACGGGTGGAGGGATGGAGGGTGTGAATGAGTGGCTGGGACGGTTTTGGTGTGTTTTCACTCTCCAGACACCTGACATGGGTTTGGGGAGTGGAGGGGTGGAGAGGTGGGTGGAGGGGGCGGAGGGGTGGAGAGGTGGGTGGGGGAGGTTTTGGAGTGGTCTCGCTCTCCAGACGCCTGACAGGGGTTTGGGGAGTGGAGGGGTGGAGAGGTGGGTGGAGGGGGCGGAGGGGTGGAGAGGGGTGGGGTGAGGGGCGAGGGGTGGAGAGGTGGGTGGTGAGGTTTTGGAGTGGTCTCGCTCTCCAGACGCCTGACATGGGTTTCCTTCTCCCCTTTGCTGTAGCTCGACCACCTTGTGCAAACACAAACACTCACACACAGTATCTCTCTCTCTCTCTCTCTCTCTCTCTCTCTCTCTCTCTCTCTCTCTCTCTCTCTCTCTCTCTCTCTCTCTCTCTCTCTCTCTCTCTCTCTCTCTCTCTCTCTCTCTCTCTCTCACACACACACACACACACACACACTCACACAGTGTCTCTCTCTCTCTCTGGTCAAACCTTTTCGGTCACAGACACACGAACACACCCACATAGACAGACACACACACACACACAAACACACACACACACACACACACATACACACACACACACACACACACAACACACACACACACAGAGAGACAATCTTCAAGGCCACCGTGTGTATGGGCGCTGCTGGCAGGAGACAGTACGAGGGAGAGAAAGAAGGAGAGAAAGAAGGAGAGAGAGAAGGAGATAAAGAAATAGAAAGAGAGAAAGATAAATCACGCTTGAGTCCCCTTGTAATCAATATTCATTTGTAACAATCCAAATCCACTGTTTCAAGCGACAAAAAACAAAATGTTTTGTGAACTGTTGTATGTTGCTTTAGAAATATTATTTTTATTGTGAAAGTCATACCAATAAAGCGTCAAAACTTGAATTGAATTTTAATTGAAATTGATAAAGAGAGGGGGCTGAGGAAGTGAGAGAGAAAGAGAGAGAGAGAGAGAGAGAATAGGAGCTACTCACCCACACACACACACACACACACACACACACACACACGCACACATCCCTTCATCCCCTGAATGTAAAGCGTGTGTTTGTCTGCTAGCTGAGCGGAGCCCTCTCTCTGTCGCTTATCTCTGCTTCTCTCCCTTTCAAAGCCAGGGATAGAGGGGGGGGTCGGCACAGAGAGACTAAGCCCTCCCCCAACCCCCCCTCACCCCCGACCAGGCAGATAGATTAGCTTCAACCCGGCTAGGGACCGGAACACGGATTTGGGACGCATCATCCCAAACAAGATTTAGCCCTTTTTTTCACTGGGAAAGGTCTCGCGACGCAAACGTGAACCGGGCCTGACGGAGCTCGGGGAACGTCGGCTAAGCTCCTTCCCGCTGAAGCCCCGGCTCCTCTCCCCGGAGGTTTCCCGCTCCGCTACACCCGGCTCGGCTAAGAGGGGCCACTGGCAGCACCGCGTTTTGTGTCCCCCTTTCCCGACGGCCCGAGATCCCTTCGCGGAAGTGTTCAGTCACAGAACGCCAGAGCGGGGAATGCCGGTACCTCAACGTGCACACGGTGCTAGGGCGCGCGGCGGACACTCCAAACAGCGCCGGAGTAGTGGTGAGGGAACTACAACCAGCCCCGCTGACCCCCCCCCCCCGCCCCGGGATCTCTACGTTCTCTCTCCTGACATAGACACTGGTTACATCACTCTGAAGCAGGTAGCTAATGCTGTTGGAATCACCCAGGTTAACGAGCCTCCGTTTGGGAATCCCGCGGGAGACGGGATTTATACGTGAACTCGGCTTTCATCCTCTCCAAAGAAAGAGATGGAG
>JAPMUY010003431.1:60000-62500 GCA_026901105.3 Galaxias olidus
TCTGTCCCCCTATTCCTCCCTCTCTCCCCCTATCCCTCCTTCCCTCTCTCTCTCTCTCTCCCCCTTGGAGGGGAGGGGAGGGGGGAATGGATAGTCCCTGCTAATATCCGGATGCTCCAGCGAGCTGTGCCGTGTCACCTGGCAGGCGGCAAATCCTACCCCCCCCCACCCTCCCTTGCCCCTCCCTCCCCCCTCCCTCCCGCCTGCAGCCCCGTCACGCTCTGCCTCCGTGCCCTGACCGGCACCCACCCCACCTTGTGCCCTCCCCCACTCCCCCCCAAGCCCCCACTGGGTCCCCCTGGAAGCGGCTTATCAGCCCCCAGCAGAGGGAGAGGTGGCTGGGGCGTAGGGGGAGCGCGCCGGGGCCGGCCGGTGGAGCAAGACGCGGTGGCTTCTCTCTCTCTCGGCACGTCACCCCCCAACCCCCACCCCCCCCTCAGACTAGCGTTACTGTGGTTACGGCCCCGAGGCCCCACGGGAGCGGTGGTGGTGTGGCAGCTAGCACACACACACACACACACAGGGCCCCTGGTTTTGCATGTGTTTTCATATCGCGACCCAGGAAGCTGAAGTAGACCAGAGACGTGTGCGTGCGTGTGTGTGTGCGTGTGTGTGTGTGTGTGTGTGTGTGTGTGTGTGTGTGTGTGTGTGTGTGTGTGTGTGTGTGTGCGTGCGTGCGTGCGTGCGTGTGTGTGCGTGCGTGCGTGCGTGCGTGTGTGTGTGTGTGTGTGTGTGTGTGTGCGGTGAGGGACCGGGCAGATCTGAACAATGAGCACGCTTCTGCGTCCCCTCTCGTTTAGCCAGGCACAAAGACGCCATCAAAGATTCAGACGCTCCGACGGAAGAGGGGATAGCGCCCCGGCGACGGTTCCTCTCCTGCCGCGACCCAACCGGGCCTGGGACTCTGGTCATGAATAAGTGAAGTGCCGCACAACTAGAAATAACTCAGCGCCGTTAGTATTGTTTCCCTGGAGCCGGGGGGAAAAACAACCAGCTGTCCAACACAGGTAGAGAATGGCTCCTCTATCTCTTTCCTTTTCTTTCTTTCTATCTTTCTTTCTTTCTTTCTTTCTTTCTTTCTTTCTTTCTTTCTTTCTTTCTTTCATTCTTTCTTTACAGTATAAACCTGTGGCAAATGTGGGGGTTGTAAGTGTGACACTCAGTCAGTCTGTCAGTGTGTATGTGTGTGTGTGTGTGTGTGTGTGTGTGTGTGTCTGCGCAGGGTGGTGACCGTTGAGGCCCAAAGCGACAAGCACCCCCACTGTCAATCAAAACAGTCCCAGGTCGAGTGCTGCCATGCATCTCAAAATGGATTCCAGGGGGTTCCATGGCTCCGATGCCTCCGTCAAGTCCCCGCGCTCGACTTCCTTCCCACAAACGCCACGACAACAAAACGCCAACAGACACACCCGTCCATAGCCATGGCCAAACAGCGTGACCCCCCCCCCCCCCCCCACCCCGTGCGATCACATCGCAGACCTCATCCTCCGCTGTGCTTCTCGCTCCACTCTCAATCCCCTTGGCTGGGCCAACGACCACACACCACATCACACCCTAGCCGTCGATGGGTTACCCCCCCCCCCCCCCCCCCACCCCCCGACCACCGCGCGGGGGTCTTCGGCTCCGTGCCGAGCGGGGAGCAGCCCAGCTCACGCAGAGGAGGAGGCGGGGGGCGAACGACGACGCGCTCCTACCTTCTTCAGGCGTCCGCTCTTGGTGCCGACGAAGGCCACGCTGTGGCCGTTGTAGACGTAGGCGGTCACGGAGGTCATGCGGTCGCGGCTCTCCGTGTAGAGGGTGTGCCCCGTCACCAGCTGGGAGCCGCCCAGCGGCTGGTTGATGTCCAGGCCGCAGAACGAGTCGTCGATGGGCACCGGCTGGAGGAAGAGGAGGGGGAGAGACGGAGAGGGGGAGGAAGAGGGCAGGGGTTAAGGAGACGATGTGTGCTTCGTGTGACGGGTCCATGTGTGTCATGTTCAGTGTCTAGAACTTCCACAGAGAATGAGGGAGGAAGGTGGCTGAAGAGCAAGGGATAAGAGAGTGAGAGACAGAGAGATGAAAGAGAGAGAGAGTGTGAGAGAGAGAGAGAGAGAGCGCGATAGAGAGATGAAAGAGAGAGATGAAAGAGAGAGCGAGCAAGTTTAAAACTGGCGTGCGAGAGAGAGTTTTATAAGAGTTCTATGCAAAAGCAAAAACTCGAGCAAGGTTACACCAGGGCAGGGAGGGAGAGCCAGAGAGAAAGAGAAAGAGGGAGGGTGAGAGGTGGAGGAGCCACACACACACACACCACCACCACCACCTCCAGCAGCGGCAGCCGCCGACAGACATTTGCCTTCCCCGTTCCACTCGGCGGACATGTTCCCGCCACGCCCGACCGAACCCCGCCTCGCTCTCCACCCGCCTCGCTCTCCACCCGCCTCATTACCCCACGCCATCATCACACGGATGCTAACGCGCCCATGGATACACCTGCTGGGAGGGGGCACGCACAGTCGTCCAG
>JAPMUY010003431.1:65000-87500 GCA_026901105.3 Galaxias olidus
GGGTGCTGTGTGTGTGTCTATCAGCCTGCCTGTCTCTGTCTGTCTGTCTCTCTGTCTATCTACCTGCCTGCCTGCCTGCCTGCCTGCCTGCCTGCCTGGCTGCCTGGCTGCCTGGCTGTCCGCCTGCTTGCCAGCCTGCCTGCCTGCGTTCCCAGCTAACACAACCCCAGACTCGGGCTATAGGCTCACTGTGTAAGTGAACACGGAGGGGAGTGTCAGCAGCGGGAGAATCAGACCGAGGGCTATCATTAGGGCTCTTCGCTCGGATGCTGCCAGCCTCCCGCTGACGGGGGAACAATGGGCCGGAGGGGGGGGGGGGGGCATCATCTGCTAGCTGTTAGCTGATAGAGAATAACCTGCAAAGAGCTGTGCTCCAGGGGCAGTGTAACCTTCACACTGTCTTTCCTCACACATCTTTTCTATCAGGCCTTAGTTCCAAGACAACTTTATAAAAAAAAAAATTGTGGATTTTAGGGGGGGGGGGGGGGGCGACCATGCGAACACATCTGGCTCTAATAGAAGGAAATAGAATGCTTATGAAAGGGATGACGTTTGCGAGCACAAATGTTGCCAAGCTTGACGTATCCAGCTGTTAAATATAATTTGTAGGGGCTCTGAGACGTCCACGGTCAATGACATTGATCGGCCTCAAACATTAAACTACATTGATTTATTGTCCAATCAATGAGCTTGAGGGGGGCCCTTCTGGTTGTAAACCATGAAGCGTGTTCCTTCGGCTACCACTGTCAAAGGAGGACTGGACGTTGACAGCAGCTCAAAACGCAACTGAATAATTCTAACAAAAAGTTAGAATTGAAGTGGTTAGCTGAACGATTAGCTCGCTAACCTAGCGCCTAGCTACGCGTTATAATGGATCCCACTACTATTCCTGGAAAGACACGCCCTCAAGCGCCGGGCGACAGTTAACCTTAAACTAAGAGAGTGTGAAAAGTTTTGTGGCCTGTCAAACAACACACTAGCATGAGCATGGGTGCTTATCAAATCCTCCTAGCGCTTAAGAGGCGTGTCTTGCCATGAAAAGCAGTGGGATCCATAATAACGCCCCAGGCACGGTAAGCGTAGACGGTGCGGAGCCGCACATGGACCCACAGGGGAATGAGAGAAAATTATCGTTGGACCCACAGGGGAATGAGAGAAAATTATCCTTGGACTGAGGTGAGCACTAACTGACATAGTAGGAGAGCTACTACGGAGGGCCATGTTGAGCCATCTTACCTCGTCGCGGGCGGCGCTAACAAAACCCAACAACGGCCAGTCTCTAGACAGCGTATCCCTCCGCCCGATCACCACCTCTGACATCACACTAATGGGAAGTGTACTGACGTTAATAATCGCGGTCAATAGAGGGCCCTAGGGGCATTAACACAATGGTTGGCTGAGCTGCACTGTTTTTTAACATAGACGAGGGTAAAGGGAATATATTCAAAACCCCTCAAAAATAATATCTTGTCAACCCCTTCTCCCTCGACGCAGGCTAGAGTCATTAGCATGCTTCTAAGTGCACACGCAGACAGGCACAGACACAGAACAAAAAATAAAAGGAAAGAAAAGACAGGAGAAAATTTATGAAAATGACACACACACACACACACACACACACACACACACACACACACACACACACACACACACAGTCCATCACAACCACCAGCAGACACACTCGTGTTCCCCGTCGACATGCAGATCACATGCTCTTAGCTTGTCATTAGTGGCTCATAATTCCCCTTTTAATTCCTAATAGCAATTAAAGAAGAGAAGCACAGTGGACGGTGGCCTCCTGGGACCGGACTCAAATTGAGAAGCCTAACTGGGAATGACACAGTACTGGAGATACGTGGCCTTGTATTAGAGAGTAAGATTTCACAAAGAGAGTTGCGTTTGATCTCGCGAGCTAGACAGCTCTCTTTTCTCTTTGGTTTCTCTTTAAAAAAAAAAAAAAAAGCATGTTTATTTGTACTGCGCCGGAGGAGAATATTATCACTTTGGTGGTTGCCAAGAAAAATAAATCCCCCCTAATTTGTGAATATCTCTCACTGAGATTGAGTTTAAAGTGGCTGTTCACCCCGTATCAGAGCTGCAAAACAATTACCCGTAATTACATGTGCTGCGAGACTGAAAACGGGAAGTGTCTCCCACGAAGCAGTCAAAAGGCATTTACATTGATTGCTCTGTTTGTTATTATCGGTTGCTTCCGCTCTGAGTCTTTCCGACGTAGCCGTTTCCCAGGTCGCTGGAAAGCCCTAGAAAGTCACTGCCCCGCTGTTTGCCAAACATTGAGGACGTGCCTTCTGTAGTCTCAAAGCTCAATAGAATGGGCTTCTAGTATAGAAAAAGGTAAATTATACATTCCGCTGGCTCCTCATGTAAAGAGGCAGCTGATGCAACCCTCCCTCTGTGACTGGAAATGTGCATGATTGAAGTCTGGCTTCATCTCACAGCTGTCGACACGGGAGCCCTTGCATAGAAGAAGGGTATGTGGGTTTCTGATGAGCTCAGGGCTTACACAATTCTCCTCAGTTGATATAAGTTTCCAAGAGAAAAAAACATGATGGACACACGCGCGGCAAAAGCAAGGCAGAAACACCGTACTGTATCTTGAAAGAAACACAATAAAGATATCACTAGGGAAGAGGTTCTCTATTGAACATCATGGAATAAATTCTTATTTAGTTTCACTCAAGGTCCTAACCATAGTTGTTTTGTATTTGCTGCTGGGTTTGTATATTTGCAAATACGTATATTGATGGAATATATAGAGAGAATAGGGAATATATACATTTTCTACTTATTCCTTCAATAAATCCATTTACACTTAATCTCAACTACTTACATTATCAGCTGTGTTATGTGGAAAACAAAAAGGTATATACAGTGCCTTGCAAAAGTATTCACCCCCCTTGGCTTGTTACTTATTTTGTTACATTACAACCTGTAATTTAAATGTTTTTCTAATCTGAATTTTATGTGATGGATCTGCACAAAATAGTCTAAGTTGGTGAAGTTAAATGAGAAAAAAATATATATTAAAACTTATTTCAAAAAATTTAAATCTGGAAATTGGCATGTGCATATGTATTCACCCCCTTTGCTATGAAGCCCCTCAAAGGTTCTGGTGCAACCAATTACCTTATTACCACACCAACTGCCCCAAGGCAGTTTTGCCTTGAGGAATGGGCAAAAATCCCAGTGGCAAGATGTGGCAAGCTCATAGAGACTTATCCAAAGCGACTTGCAGCTGTAATTGCCGTAAAAGGTGGCTCTACAAAGTACTGACTTTAGGGGGGTGAATAGTTATGCACGCTGAAGTTTTCTGTTATTTTGTCCTATTTGTTGTTTGCTTCACAATAAAAAAAAATCACATCTTCAAAGTTGTAGACATGTTCTGTGGATAAAATGATGCAAACCTTCAAACAATCCGTTCTAATTCCAGGTTGTGAGGCAACAAAACATGAAAATGCCAAGGGGGTGAATACTTTTGCATGTATATATATATATATATATATATACTGTATATATATATATATATATATATATATATATATATACAGTGCTGTGCAAAAGTATTTGCCCCCTTACAGATGCTTATTGTTTTTGCACATTTGGCCCTATGTGAAAAAGTAATTGCCCCCTAAACCTAATAACTGGTTGTGCCACCTTTGGCGGCAACAACTGCAATCAAGCGTTTGCGATAACTGGCGATGAGTCTTTCACATCGCTGTGGAGGAATTTTGGCCCACTCTTCTTTGCAGAATTGTTTTAATTCCGCCGCATTGGAGGGTTTTTGAGCATGAACGGCCTGTTTAAGGTCATGCCACAGCATCTCAATCGAATTTAAGTCCGGACTTTGACTAGGCCACTCCAAAACCTTCATTTTGGGTTTTTTGAGCCATTCAGAGGTGGACTTGCTGGTGTGCTTCGGATCATTGTCCTGCTGCTTAACCCAAGTGCGCTTGAGCTTAAGGTCACGAACTGATGGCTGGACATTCTCCTTCAGGATTTTCTGGTTGAGAGCAGAATTCATGGTTCCATCAATTTCGGCAAGTCGCCCAGGTTCTGAAGCAGCAAAGCAGCCCCAGACCATCACACTACCACCACCATGGTTGACTGTCGGTATGATGTTCTTTTCCTGAAATGCTGTGTTAGTTTTACGCCAGATGTAAGGGGACGCACACCTTCCAAAAAGTTGCACTTTTGTCTCGTCAGTCCACAGAATATTTTCCCAAGTCTTGGGGATCATCAAGATGTTTTTTGGCAAATGTGAGACGGGCCTTTGAGTTCTTTTTGGTCAGCAGTGGTTTTCGCCTTGGAACTCTCCCATGGATACCATGTTTGCCCAGTCATTTCCTTATTGTTGAATCATGAACACTGACCTTAACTGAGACAAGTGAGGCCTGCGGTGCTTTAGATGTTGTTCTGGGTGCTTTTGTGACCTCCTGGATGAGTAGATGCGCTCCTGGAGTAATTTTGGTAGGCCAGCCACTCCTGGGAAGGTTCACCACTGTTCCATGTTTTCTCCATTTGTGGATAATGCCTCTCACTGTGGTTCGCTGGAGTCCCAAAGCCCTAGACATGGCTTGTAACCCTTTCCAGACTTATAGATATCAACAACTTTGTTTTTCATCTGTTCTTGAATTTCTTCAGACAGGGGCATGATGTGTTGCTTTTTGAGATCTTTTAGCCTACTTCATGTTGTCAGACAGGTTCTATTTAAGTGATTTCTTGATTTTACAGTTCTGGCAGTAATCAGGCCTGGGTGTGGCTAGTGAAATTGAACTCAGCTTTCCCCAAAATTTGGTTAATATCAGTTAATTCATGACTTAACAAGGGGGGGCAAATACTTTTTCACATAGGGCCAGGTTGGTTTGGATAGCTTTTTTCCCTTAATAAATGAAATCATCTTTTAAAAACAGCTTTTTGTATTCACTCAGGTTATCTTTGTCTGATATAAAAATGTGTTTCATAATCTGAAACATTTAAGTGTGACAAATGTGCAAAAACAATAAGTATCTGTAAGGGGGCAAATACTTTTGCACAGCACTGTATTATATATATATATATATATATATATATATATATATATATATATAGATGATAAATTATTATTGTATCTATAAATATGTAAGTGAATTAGTTGTTTAATGTTCCCACAAAGCGTGCTATGTGCTGACTCACCGCCTTGGTGCACTGCACGTCTTTCCCCAGCAGCCAGTTGAGTTCCAGGTTGCCCTCGCCCTGGTAGCAGGACTGCAGGCGCTCCTTGATGCGGGCGTTGACGTCGCGGATGGCGAACACGCAGAGCGCCGAGTCGTCGGGCGGCCGGTGGAACTGCTTCTGGCCCTTGGAGAAGACGGCAAACAGCACGTCGGCCTGGGTGCTGATGTTGAGCGAGGCCGCCAGCACGGCGCCCGGCTTGCCCAGGTAGGCCGCCTGCAGCAGCCGATACTCCACGCCGTTCTTCACGCAGCCCACGGGCAGCGACACGTACGAGTGGAACTTGTGGTCGTCCTTGCAGAGGCGCACGATGCGCGACGTGTAGAAGAGGTCGCTGGCCGAGCCGCCGGACGACATGCCGTTGTCCGGCGTCTCGGGCTGCACCGTCAGGAAGTAGACGAAGCCGCCGCTGGCGAAGCCGTACACGTAGTGGATGTCGAAGTGGGACACCAGCGCCAGCGTGTCCGACGGGATCTTGATGAGCGACGACACAAAGTCCGTGTGGAGCTCGTAGTCCAGCATGGCCGAGGACTCGGGGTCGCGCGGCAGCTTGCGGCTGGAGATGGTGGGGAAGTAGTCCTGCTTGCCGTCCACGGCCGTGCCGATGAACAGGGTGCCGTCCTGGCCCTGCGACGGCACGATCACCCCGTACATGGTGCCCGTCTGGTTGACGCTGGACAGGTAGTGCTCCTTCTTGTGGGAGGGCTCCACCAGGATGAAGAGGTCGTCCAGCCGGAGGAGCTTGCACACGCCCTGGTAGAGGCTGCCGCAGGCCAGCAGCCGGTTCTGGGAGTAGTCGATGAGCAGCAGCTTGTTGACGTTGTTGGTGGCCACCAGGGGCTCGGAGCAGGGCTGGACGATGAGCGGCGGGTAGCAGGCCTTGTTGTCGTCCTCGGGGCCCGTGTCGTGGGACACCAGCATGGTGAGGTTGCCGGAGAGCTTGTAGACGCGGTTGACGGCGCCGATGTAGAGCGCGCCGGTGGTCTGGTGCACGGTGAGGTGGTTGAAGGACCACTCGCGGCGCTCCGGGTGGAAGCTGGGGAAGGCTTGCTGTCCGTCGCTGACCGCCGGGTAGGCTAGGAGCCAACAGGCGAGCAGGACGAGCACAGCTCCCGGGTTAGGCCTCAGTGGTAAAGTCCTGCTCGAAACCCGCTGGCCCTTCATGTCTAACAACCGGGGCCGCGAGGCTAGAGCGATAGCAGGAATAAATGGAGGTGGGAGAAAGAAGGAGGAGGCCGTCCTCTTTTGTGTTTCTCAAGGGCTAACGGTTAGCTGGCGTCGTCGCGGGGATCTTCACATGTTTCTGGAAAGGGAAAGAAACAGAGAGAGGGAGAGAGAGAGATTTAGAGGACACTTAACTCACACCCTGTCAATAGGAAAGTGTTCTCTGGAGATGCTAGAAGGCTTGAGAAAAAGGGTCAGAGTTCACCCCTCAGCAAGTCAGCGAGCTCCGGCCTGCGGAACGAGGAGTGTGCGCTCGGCCACAAACAATAGGAGGAAGCCATTAGTCTGCGCATTCCAAAGGAGCAGCGGGACGAGGGTGCCAGGAACACCCGAGCGAGTTACCGAGCCGGAAATGAACGTGACCCGAGTCACAGACAAACCCATCGCTGGGCCACACGTGGTTTCTAAGAACCCCATAAAGGAGGCAGTAAACACTGTGGACACTTGAGTGAATCATCACTCTGAGTCTTTCTAACATCGCCGAAAAGAAAAATCACCTCAGTCGCCCTTAATCTACAGTTAAAGGAATGCGTTAGTTCCCTAAAGGCCGAAAAATTTAAATAAATATATTTTTAGATCTTGTAGTTGTAAACATTAAAAATGCATGTTTACACATAAACATTTAGGAATGTTGTGTAGTGCAGCAATGAATATTAATACGTAAAACAGACTCCATCTCTATGAATGCATTTAAGCTGCACGTTATTATCGATGATCAAACGACTGCTTCATGTGTAAATCGTTAGATGAGGCAGCTGCACACTATTATGTAGCACATCATCACCTGACTGTATACTCACAGAGAAGACAATCTTAGTGTTGAAGAAGCATCTGCATGGCTCTCATTGCTAACCCCCTGCTATTTAACGAGGCCCTCCACAATCTCTCTCTCTCTCTCTCTCTCTCTCTCTCTCTCTCTCTAATTACCAGTCCTCTTTTCCAATCTATCTGTGAAAACATACATCAAGGGTAGGTCCGCAATTTATGTAACTATGCTCCGGCTCACATCTGCAAAAGACCCCCCCCCCCTACCCCCCGTGCCATAAATCAAGAGACGGAGCCCCCTTCTGCCCAGTTTTTCCCCCGGAGTCAATTATCTCGTCCACTGGAAGGGGAGGTCTGGATCTTATTACTGGAACAAAGTGAGAACAAATTGGGAGTCGGTTCCCTCGCACACACCTCCCTCTTTCTGCCCTCCACTCTCACTTTCAATTGGGGCCTGCGATCCAAGTTGTGGTTACCCCTTTCATTATTTCTGAACAAATGTTATTCCCGTTTTCATCCCTTTATTTCATTTTGCTCCCGTTGCCATGATCAGCTCCTGGAGGGATTAATCACTAGCGCCAGAACAATCATCTTTAAATGAAGCGGGCCACAGTATTAGACATGCACACTGCTCGCCCTCCAACTTCAGCAGGGACAAGCTGTGTGTGTGTGTGTGTGTGTGTGTGTGTGTGTGTGTGTCGTCGCCTCGTTTTATCGGCGCGTTCTATCAAGATGGGCACGGCGTCAGGGGCTAACAAGTGGAGACAATGTCAACGCATCCCCAAAATCAAGCATGATTAGGCGTAGCGATCCTACAAGGGTAATTACTGTGCAGCCGGAGGAGGGGAGCCGGGGTTGGGGCGCGGCGGGGTGTGGGGTGCGCTGGGCGGAACGGGGCCCCGCCACGTTTGTTACGCACCCTCCAACATTTGCATTCCGAGGTGGCGAGAGGCGCGGCGAATCAAGGGCGCGAGATGCGGCTGGAATAATCAGATGAAAAAATTACCATGTGTTTGGAAGAAAAGAACAGTCGGGGGTGTCGGAGGTGGTGAGCACACACACATACACACACACACACACACACACACACACACACACACACACACACCGTGATCCTCCCTGCAATATGCTACAGCCACGCCGGCCTTCCGCTGAGCGCTCCTCAGCCCCAAGTGTCCCCCTCCGCTCTGCGTCGGCCTCCTCTTTAGAGATGCTGTAACGCGCTTCTGGAGCCTTCACCCCTTCCCCACCCTCCTCCTCCTCCTCCTTCCCTATTCCTCCAGCAGTGATCAACAGCTCTGCTCCTCAGCCAAGACTTTAAAATACACTCCTGGGGAGTGTATCGATCCTCGAGCCCATAAATGAGGCTCTTCCCCGGGCCCCAGTCAAGCTGTTAGTGGCCGTAAGCAGGCCGCGTGTGGATCTGAGGTGTGGGAGGCGCCCAGCTCCCACCGGCACTATATTAGCGAGGGTCGTAAAACCGTCAGCACTGCTAGGGACTGGTGTGTGTGTGTGTGTGTGTGTGTGTGTTGGTAGGTGGGGGTGGGTGTATGCTGTCAGGTCCCTGCCTTCTCTAACCCCAGCCAGCCATCCTCACTCGGCCATTGTTGGGAGTTGGGCACACACGCTGAAGGTGCAAAGCAGATCCCCCTGGAGGGAGTAATCAGCCCCCCCATCCCACCCTGCTGAGCCAGCTTTTTCCTCAAGCCCTGCAGCCTTTTGCCCTTTAGGGCTTCTAAAGCGCTCCTATTCCTCCCCTCCTCATCAACCCCAGCACCCCCCCCCCCCCCAACCCCCCCTCCACCCCCCTTTCCCACCCCCCTTGTTGGTCTATAAATATTACTGCCATCCATCTCTCCTTTCTCTCTGCTCTCCCTCTCCCTCGGGCTCCGGGGTGGAATATATGCTCTCTTTTCATGTTGCGGCGACATCTGCGCCATAGAGGAACGCCGAGGAGTGGAGCGTCCGTGGTGAATATGTGACTCCTCAAAGGTTGGCCGTTAATATTGCTTTTGCTCGGCGAGGGAGAGAAAGGGAGAGGCAGACGCGCGAGGCTTTGTTTGTTTTTTGATTGGCTGCCTCTGTTTTTTTTTTCAGTCGCACTTGACGGGGAGTTTTTTTTTTCTTCTTTTTTTTTTCTCATTACGCAGCTGGTGCTGAGGGGCGCTCTCTAAAGCGGAACAACATCCACCTTGTTGTCGCTCGCTTTGCTCTTTGTTTGAAGATGTGTCTTTATTGTCAGCTCCCAGTCGGAATTACCCGACAAAAAGGAATTAACGTGTTAATTCCCGGGCTTGTGATTCACAGTATAGTCACCTACGAGTAATCTAGTGAAACGAAGGGTATTTCTGGGCTATGCCTGAGTCACTCAGTGGTTGGACTTGGAACAAAAGGTGCATTTTCATTCAGGCCACGATTTGCCTATGAAAATGAACACTAGTTGCATTTGCCTTCGGAGAGCTGACATGGCCTAGATAATTCCTGCTAGCACTTTTGACATGAACAGCAGTTGTTATGCAAATACTTTTTTTTCTTTTTCTTTTTTCGTCAGCATGAGACTTGTTTTACTTAGCTTGACTCGCTGCTCCATCGGCATGACAACCGGACACACGGCAGAGCCATCCCAAGCCATCTACGCCGCTCCTCTGAAACCTTCTGCTTCTCGAGCCCAGTTACAAAGGACAGCTTTGATTGGTGGACACGTTACAACCGTGTAAGTTGTGCGGACGAAGAGAGATGTTTTGGCCCGCTGACAAATGTCAGCTACTCTGAGAATTACATCCCACGAACAGCTTACAAAATGCTGCTGGAATCCGTCGGTGCCCGCTACGAATGCATAATTCACTTCCCCCGAAATGTTTCCTTTTGGCACTTAGCTCCGCCGTCCAAATGCCAAGCTCTCATCTCTTGTGTAGACAGGGCGCTCACACACTCCATAGGTCACTGCTTGCTTAGGAGTGGATGGGGTTTGGCAGTGGACCGCTCGCCCGACCACTCCTTTGCCAGGCATACCCAGAAAGACAGAGAGGAGAGACGACTGCATTCCTGCGTGCACGGAAGCGGTGGTTCTCGGCTCTTGCGAAAAGACACATTTTGCTTTCCAAAGCTGGGCCATTCATAATGAATAGTGTGGCACAGGGAAGTGCGCATTGGCATGCTTTGAGGGGAACTGCTCCCCATCCCCCAAACGCTCGCTTACTCGCTCGCCAACCGAACTGGTCAGCCTGCCTGGTCCCTGGTTCCTGTGCCTAAAACCTGGTGGTGCCCCCCCCTGGCCACTGGGCGACCATCAGAGGGTGGCGGGGGTGGGGCAGGCCAACGACGAGTGCTGGGAGCTGCACTGAGGCAGATTATCTCTGGCCGAAACATGGGGACATGGCGTACTTTGGGAGCAGGAAGCATGAGGGGTGTTGAAAGGGTGGGGGGGGGGGGGCTTTTGAAAAGACGATTAGAAACAAAAATGAAAGGGACAAAATATTGAGGGGCTGTGTGGAGACTAAAGCCAGCGGACAGGCAGGAGCCCCGGAGACAGAGGCTCGGAGAGAGGCTTTTAACCCCCAGTGAACCTGGAACAGAGCAGTGGCCCCTTCACCCTTTGTGCCTCTCACCCCCCCCCCCCCCCCCCCCCCCCCCATCCTCCCTCCTCCCCTGCCACCCGCTAAGCTTCTTAACAATACAGCCAAATTTGTTTGATCTCCTAAATTCATATTTACAGCAATTGTATTCCGGGAGATAAAGAACACAAACCGAAATCCGGTTACGCCGTCAAATCCAATTAATTGTTGTGGGATAGGCAGGGGAAAATGACACGTCGGAATTTCATGCCTCGGATTAATCTGTTATTCCCTGAATGATGAATGCAAAGCCTGAAATCTCCTACGCCTAAATAAAAACGGATACGATTTAAGGAGCCAACTCGGAAACAAGTCAATAACCAAATAATTAAAGGCCCCTAATTACCCTACCCCACCCCCTTAAAGAAAAAAAAAAAGGAAAAAAAGAAAAGTAAAGCGGTTTAGAAAGTGTCTGTAACTTTTCTGATTGGCTGGAAAGCGATCCGTCAGCACCTGAGGGGGATTTGGTGGAGTGGGGAGGGCGTGGGGGTCGGTTTGGATGATAAAAATAGAACGTTTAATCTCCCCTGAACAGAGGTCTTCTTCTATAGGAGACTATAAAAAGGCGATTGGCAGGAGAGGGTTAGCCCACTAGTCTTTACTTCAGCGCCGACGTCCTCGTTGTAAGAGATGACGAGTGGTTCTCGGGAGGAGTTCCACCCCTCGCTTTGGTCTCGTCAGGAGCTGGCTGCTTTTCCCGTCCTCTCTCTGCACCTCGTTTGCCAACTCGTTGGGATGTCTTCTTCCAAGAATACTCCTGAAACAAAATCCTTGTCCATCCCTCATTCTTGCCCTCCGTCCGTTCAACCATCTCTCCCCTTCCATTTTTCCTATCCAACCATTCTTTCATTCTCTACTTCTTCTCTTTGTTTGTTCCCTCCGTATGTCCGGCCACCGCGGGAAAAGAACACGGAGCAGGAGTAGGGGGATAACAGACCGCCCGAAAAAACCACAAGCCCCGGCAGTAGCGCCTATCGTTTGACGAGAGCTGCCTTCCTGTGCTGTCTTTCAAGGAAGGAGATTATGACGGCTCTCTCCTTTCCCTGACAGCGTTTATTCTTCGTCGCTAACGCCGTAGGCTGCGTTGGAATATTAGCCCAACAAACAGCTCAGGACTTGGGGCAACCACCAGTTGATATCTAATAATATGTTACGGATAAATACATAACAAGTCATTATGACCTAAGTTCATACTGCCTCGAGGAGGATGACGCCACTGCTCTATAAATTGCCGTCAAAACGTTTTGTTTTTGTTTTTTTATATAGAAAGCCGAGCACTGTTTGTTTGTGTTTATTTTTGAAATTGCTCTCTTCTTTGCTCTTAGCTATGACTCAAGAAGGATGCCAGTTTAGCTTAGTAAAAGAACATGCACTTGGCCTTCATTTAGTAATGGTCCTCTTTTTAGCATTAGGGCTGTGCCTAGGGCCCTCAGACGAAGCCGTTTGGATTGGCCATTGTCGTCCTGCTGTTATCTTTGTGTGGTGACCCATGTCTGGCCTTAACCACTTTTGATTGTACGGCTGTGTATGCCAGGGCATGGAGTGTCATTCACTGGCTCGACGCAGCCCCCATTGAGACCAGGCGACCAGGAGAGCTTAATGCTACCACAGCCTCTTGGAAATTATTACTCGAATGAAAGCATATCAAACTCTATTAAATCCCCCTCCTTTCCCTGCACCCACACACACACACACACACACACACACACACACACACACACACACACACACACAAAAGCTTGTCAACACGACACGAGAATTAGCGGGTGTCAGCATATAACGCGCTGCTGCTTATCCTTGAAGGCAAACAAGGGCGTGTGGATTTAATCTCCCCCCCTTAACCCGACGCCCTGCCTTGGTGTCCCGTCGACGCACCCCCGTCAGCCAGGGTTGGAGCGAAACACGCTCCGTTGCATTACAACCTAGAAACCTATGACAGCCTCTGAGAGAGATCGCAATATCCGTGTCATTGTACTGCGTGCCGCCTCCTGCCTTACCCCTCCCTCCCCACCCTCTTAATACACGCGCTTACATTCATTCAGACAGTCGTACACCTCGCAAAACACCCAAGCACACAAACGCTCCCCATCCCCCACAGCCGTTTCTTGCGGTGCAGACCGACAGCGCCTTAGAAGACGGCGTATTGGTTCGCACCGCTAATGTTGTTGTTCCCAGACAGACACAGTCCCACTCTCCAGCTAGGCTGGCACAGGGTCTCCTAAGAGCTGTCAGTCAGCCCGCTCCGGCATCTATTAAGCAACATTTTAAATAAATCTAAATCGTAACTGGGGGTTGGGGGGGGGGGGGGGGGGGGGGGGGGGGGGTAAACCGGGAGGGGACTCCTCTAGAGGCGAGAAATCCCAAACGCAGAATGCGCGGAATGCCACCGGAGGCCACGGGATCGGATCGCTCTCTACTACTCACACCGCCAGCGATTGAATTAGGCGTCGTGATTGACAGCGTGCACGTTTGATGAGCCGCAGCGGCTCCCGAAAGCAAGGAGGAGCCGTGTCACGTAGGAAGGCAAAGTTACGGGTGCAATGAGAGCGGACAGGATGAAGGACAGGGGACTGAAATGTAAGGTGAAATGGCGGTGACCGTGGAGTTTATTTTGCAGATATGTTTTACAATGGGGCGTCAAGAGGAAAAAAATATGTTCTGGTGCATGTTGCAACAGTGCTAATAAACATGGACAATAATGGATGTTACAAAACCTAGAAACAAGACAATACCTACTATACCTAGGGAGAGCACCTGCTTTAGGCTACACTTGGACTTTCATTTTCTCCACACAAAAAAACAACCAAACCAAAATAACCAGGAGAATCCCAACAATCAACTAATTCTATGATCACACAGCAAGTCTTTGTTTTGGCGTCCTGGGAACTGCAACGCCAGCAAATCGTGCAGCAAGCCTCCTCCCTCGGTCTCGGCTGTCAGGAAGGACTGGAGGATTACACAGAGAGCAGCGGAGGCGCAGGCTAACGTGAGGAAGAAGCTGGCAGGGGGCGGGCAGGTAGCAGCTGTTGTGTTGGGGGAAGCCAGAGGCGGCTTTTGCCCTGAGCGCTAGCTAGCGTACAGGTGCGCCCGTCCCTGTGTGGACTAGACTGGAAACAGCGGATAGCGCTCCCCCCCTTCCCCGGTTATGTAAACGGGTCAGGGTTAGCGATGGGCTGACGCACTGTGGAAAAGTGTTCACAGCGGGGCGAAGACCAGCTGTGTCGGGGGGAGGAGGGCAAGCCGATCTACCCAAACTAATGTGGGCCAGAGCAGGACGGGGAGCTCCTTTGGTAAGGGTGTGTGTGTGTATGAGTGTGTGTGTGTGTGTGTGTGTGTGTGTGTGTGTTTTCTCTCGCTATCTGCCACCTATCCCAGTGGAGAGGTTATCAGGCGCCAGCTGCACCCGGCCCAAAACGCACTCTGACCCCGCGTTCCGCAGCCAGCCAATCGGAGAAGACGGCGGAGGCTTATACTGACCGTCTGTCAAATAATCAGCCCTCAAATCCTTTGATTAATGGCTGCCAAATCGCCCCGATGGTGTCATCCTCTCCAGCCGTTGAGATTACAGTGGCACAACAAAGCCGTAATAAATGAAAATGAGTTCCCCTGGCCGGCCGGTCAGCCACACATCACCCTCCGCTAAACGACCGGCCTCCTCCCGGCTAGCGTGGCTGACACACGGCTGGCTCATGCAGGGGAACTGTGCTGGGAGCGTGGAGGGGCAGAGATAAAAACAGACACGGAGTCAATGCACAGACGAAGAGACCGCAGGACTAAGAGCGAGGCGCTCAGAGGAAAAGAGCATGACAGAGGAAGATAAATGGCCGATGGAGGGGTGAGGAAATAGAGAAGAGGCCGCCATGACACGCGTTACTCCAGCTCAACAGCAAGCTGTTTCAGAGGGAGGCCAGTCAGCCGGTCAGCCAGCATGTCAGTCAGTCAGTCAACCGGCGAGTCAGCCAGCAAGTAAGTCAGTCAGCTAGCCAACCAGCTAGTCAGTCAGCAAGCCAGCTAGTCAGTCAGTCAGTCAGCTAGCCAACCAGCTAGTCAGTCAGCAAGCCAGCTAGTCAGTCAGTCAGTCAGCGAGACAGCCAGGAGGTCACCCAGTCAGCTAGTCAGTCAGCAAGCCAGCCAGTCAGTCAGTCAGTCAGCAAACCAGTCGGTCACCCAGTCAGTCAGCCAGCCGGCCAGCCAGCCAACCAGTCAGTCAGGCCAGCCCTAACTCCTCCAGCTAGCAGCCACACAGTCAGCTAGCTAGCCAGTAAGATCCTCAAGCTACCAGCCAGCCAGTCAGCCAGGCAGCCAGGCAGTCAGGCTGGCACTAGCTCCTCCAGTCAGCCAGGCAGTCAGGCTGGCACTAGCTCCTCCAGTCAGCCAGTCAGTCAGGCCGGCACTAGCTCCTCCAGTCAGCCAGGCAGTCAGGCTGGCACTAGCTCCTCCAGTCAGCCAGTCAGTCAGGCTGGCACTAGCTCCTCCATCCCCTATTATCTGGAACAGATACAGCTTGGCACCCGCAGAGGAAAAGTCGGACTGAGAGGAAGAAAACAAAGTCTATACTACAGTGCACATATAATTTAGGGCTCCTAATGCATATCTTCTCTAGTTCCTATTCATTACACAACGCAGGCAGCTGCTACTTTACTCAGCGGGCAGCCGCCCCACACAACCGGGGAATCCAATAGGATTGCATAACAGCTTTTAGACGGAGTGAATGAGAGAGAGAGAGAGAGAGAGAGAGAGAGGGGGGGGGGGGGGGGGGAGCCAGCGAGAGAGCCAGCCATTCAAAGTAATCCCTTCCAATTCTCTGTCTCCCCCGTCTACTGTGTGTTGTGTCGGGGCGTGTGTCGATGGGAGCTGAGGGCTAGCGCTGCACTCACGGTAGCTGGGAAGAGCTTGGAGGGAAGGAGGGAGAGAGAGGGAGGGAGGGAGGGAGAGAGGAGAGAGGGAGGGGGGGACTGAGCTTGGCGAAAACCCAGCCGACGGTGCGCGCGGCGGGACGCCACTCATCCTGTGAGCCGCTCCATCAAGCATACACTGATGATTATTACAGCGAGCGTGCCGTACTCACTGGGCCTGACAAGCCCAGCTCAAAAAAGAGGGCCGCTCGCTCGCCGGGCTGATGTCAAGAACAGCGACCGGCCCGGATCTGGGATCAGCTCTGCCTTTGATGCATCCGATTGCGTGGTATAGAGAGGAGATTCAGCGAGCGGTCCTGAATAAGCTCTCCAACTCTTGGCTCGGAATGAAAACCACCAACAACAAAAAAAGAACGTGGGGAAAATCGGTCAGCTAAGGCCACTACACACACACACACACGCACGCACGCACGCACGCACGCACACGCACACGCACACACACTCAAACACGCTGTTTCTCTCTCACGCCTATCTGTGCCCGCTGGGTCTGTCACATCTCCCTCTGTGTGTGTTCAAATCAATTAGCTGCCAATCCAATTAACATGAGAGCGTGTCTGATCACCGTGGCCTAACGCGGTCTGTGTGCGTGTGTGTGTGTGTGTGTGTGTGTGTGTGTGTGTGTGTGCGTGCATGCATGCTTGTGTGTGTGTTGCACAGGACAGAGATAGAGCCAACGGACAATAGACAATCGTGTTAGGGCGAGAACCACATTCTCAAAACAGTCCAACGTAATAGTATCCTTTGGACAATTAGGATGCTGTGTGTGTGTGTGTGTGTGTGTGTGTGTGTGTGTGTGTGTGTGAGTGTGTGCGTGATGTTCTGATGGTAGGCGTACAACACAAATGGGCCGTACAGTGTTTGTTGACTGTGCAGCAAAATTACCACTGTTGTCCTGGGGATCCTCCCTGCAGAGATAATGCTGTTTAGAGAGGACCACGCTCCTCCATAGACATACAGGATATCCTGATTCACACTGCACACACACACACACACACACACACACACACACACACGCACACAAAAACCAACGGTCACACACACAGACACACACAAATACCAACAGTCACACACACACACACACACACAGAAATGCACACACACCTAACACATACACCTACACACCCACCCACACACACACGCTAACCTTCAAAGCGAGCCTCGGGCCCTGAGTCGTCACATCCCAGACAGTATGACCAGCGCTGTGCTTACTTCCACACCTCCAGTCAACAATAGCCTCCACAGTACCCAGCGCTAGGCCACCAACCCCCAGCCCATGACCCAAATCCAGGCCAAACTCCAAGCCTCTTTACCCCTCCTAGCTCCATCTCCCAGGCCCAGCTCCTATCGTTCCAGACCCCACCCAGGGTGAGCTTAAAGCCCCCCCCCCCCCCCCCCCCCAGACAGCCTGAGGGACAGCAAGGCCCGGACGCCTTATCTCATATTAGTGTGATTTAATGAGAGGGAAACACTGTCGTTAGGAGTGAGGCCAACTAACCTCCGCTCTCCTGCTCCTTCACTCCTCCCACACACTCCCGGTATCTCTCTCTTTCTCACTCTCTATCTTTATCTGTCTCTCTTTCTCACTCTATCTTTCTCTCTTTATCTCTCTCTCTCTCTCTCTCTCTCTCTCTTTATCACTCCCTATCTCACGCTCTTTATCTCTCTTTCTGTCACTCCCTATCTCACTCCCCCTCTCTCTCTCTCTCTCTCTCTCTCTCTATCCCCGTCTCCCTTTATCTCTCCCTCCTCTCTCTCAGACACACACTGTCTGAGCTGTAAACAGCACGCCTTCCTCACAATGTCTGAAGCCCTCCCGCGGGGGGGGGGTCACCTCCGGGTCACTCGGTGGTGGTGGACACACACACACACACACACACACACACACACTCCAGACTCTTCACCATAACAATAACAGAGGGGTCTGAAAGGATGAAAGGGCCTCACTCTCTCTGGAGGCCAGTTAGAGAGTGGCAGGTCAACACTGCCATGCTTAATCCTTCAGTGGCAAAGTAAACACGGAGGTGTTCAATGATATATATTTTACCGTATGAAAGCTTTAATTGTGTGTGTGTGTGTGTGTGGGTGTGTGTGTGTGTGTGTGTGTGTGACGGTCTCATGGAGTGCTATGTTGGCTGTTTATGAACTACAGGGCTGTGGAGTTTGGGGAATAGCAGTCGGGTTGTGATGATATTACAGGAACAGGACGAGCCTTCTGGGCATTGTAGTCTTAGTGGACCTGGACGACGCCCTCTCTGGCCCCTAGCGTTTGCCGTTTGTCTCGGTGGGTCCCACTCAGACACATTAAGGGCCTATTGGCCGGCAGACAGAACAGAGCCATTACCTCAGACACTGGGGCCCTCAGTCCTTGTCTGAAAGCTGTCTGAAAGCCCCCTCTGTCTTCTCTGTCTACTTAACTCCCTCTCTCCCTCTCTCCCTCTCTCCCTCGCTCGCTCGCTTCCCTCGCTTCTCCCGTCTCTTTCATCCACCACTCTGTCTCTCTCTCCTCTCCTCTCCTCTCCTCTCCCTCGCACGCAGGAACCTGCCAATGCAGCAAGCCAGGCAGGCGGGCCTCCCTAATTTCATCAGGGGCGATAAAGCGGGCTGGAATCAAGTGTGCGGCTAGTTACTTAGGGCCAATCTCTTTTCTGAACAAGCGGTAATGGCGGCGGTCAGTGGGGCTGCTTGGCTCACACGGAGGAAAGCAGGATGCCGCCACATCCAGTGTGTGAGACCCACACTGCACTAGCGGATGGGGTGTGTGTGTGTGTGTGTGTGTGTGTTTGTGTGTGTGCGTGTGCGTGTGGCCGAGCTTCAGCTGGCGAAGCCCGCTACGGGGACGGGGGCTAGCGGGTCTGAGTCAGCCACAGCTTTAGATGCGTTGGAGAGTTCACTTCATGGATCTCCCAAAGCGGACGGGGGCGTTGAGCGCGCCCGGTGAGGATAACTATATTCCTCCTCGTAAATAAATGAATTCGATGTGCGGTCTGGGTTAGAGGCAGACTTTCAGACAGAAGTAGGCCACACTGCTACACACTCATGTCCTCAACAGCCGCCAGGAGGCATACAAAATAACACGGGGTCAAGTTGTGTTAAGCAGACCGTGTTTTACTCTTCCTCTTAAACTTCTTTTCCTAAGCTAACTGTGTGCGTTTAGAGTTCAGGTCTTTCCAAGAAACTTCCCAGAGTGGCCATACAGTCTGGCTCCCGGCTCCACTTCAAAGCGACTGCCTCCGGCTGAAAAAAAAAAACGACGGACGCGTCGCGCTCATTCCCAGCCACCGCAGCTACGACGATGAATAATAGACGCACTACGTTTCTGCCATGCGTGCATTAGCGCACCGCTTAGCTCCCTGGCTGTGCGGAGGTTCACCTCAAAAAAGCTACAGGGAGAAGCGGCTTCTGCGTAGGTCACAAAAGGGAAAAGACACTGCCTGGCTGGTTAGCTGGCGAGGTGATACGCTGGCAGGCTGGCTGGCTGACTGGCTGACTGACTGGCTGGCTGGCTGGTTGGCTGACTACTGAAATGCACATTCATGCCTTCCGGCTGGTTCCGTGTGAATCCACCCCCTCCACAGGATGTAGGTCTGGCCAGGACGGGGTGGAAAATGTGCCCTGGCTGCTTTCCTGTGAGCCCGGCCATCGTGTCCGGAGAGCAAAGCCAAGGCATGGAGTCATGCCGTTCCCCTCACACACACACAGACACACACACACACACACACACACACACACCACACGCTAACGTACACACACACACACCACACACACACATTCATGTACATACACACAAACACACACACACACGCTACACACAAGCATACACACACACACACACACACACACACACGCAAACACGAGCACACACACTGTCTTGTCAGGTCAAACCATCACGGAGCTCTGAACCGACATCCCTGCTATTATACTTCCATGTTAGCTATACTGCATTCCCTGTGTTTCTTCAAAGGGCAATTACTCTGCTTTCACTTTGTTCAGGCAAAACGTATGTTTCTGAAACTCAGCAAACTGTGGGGGATTTATTATGGGAGGCAGATGGGTTGAACCGCAGTCACCATGGGAACCAACATTCTGCCCTGGAGCATGTGTACAATGAGAATCCCGGGGGATGCGACAGCCCTCACCTGCGTGGGGAGAGGAGGGAGGGAGGGGATGAGAGGGGAGGTCAGGGTGACCTTGGGGTCCCCGGATGAAGAATAGCGTGTCAACGCTCGTTCCCTCCCAAGGTTGGGGGGGTATGGCCCCCTCTGCCAGAGATGAAGGCCACAAAGCTAACCGCCACTGAGACCAAGAGGAACGAGGCGAGAGGCTGAAAGAGGAGGTGGAACAAAGCTAAAACGCTCCCTGTGTGTGTCCCAGACGCGCGCACACACACACACACACACACACACACACACACACACACACACGCACACACACACACACGCGCGTATCCACACACTCAGACAGACGTTTGTCCTCGGAGACCTGTTTTATTCCCCGAGCTCGCTCCGAAGGCAGACACAGACGAGGGACCTTGAGGACTGGAGGCCGTTAGCAGAGCGCCACCGTCTCCTCTCTTCCTCCTCTCCTCCTCTCCTCCGATCCTCCTTCCTCTTTCCTCCGTTTCCTCCTGGTCCTGTTGGCCAGCATAGTCCTTAGCGGAGACCCAGGATGGTGGGTGGGTGAAGGGGAGGCAAGGAGGCCTCTGGTGCGTGTGAAGGGGGCCTCTGGTGTGTGTGAGGGGGACGGAGAGGCCGATTGAAAGGCCTCCTGCCTCCCCCCACCTGTGAGACCTGTTCTCTGGGTAACCGAGGAGAGCCGCCGCCCTCGTGGGCGCCCTGCGCTGGTCGACGTGTTGTTTCAACAGAGCGGCGCCGTGGGAAACGTGGGAAGGTCTCACGACCCATGGCCCCAGCATCCCTCCCGCTGTCGGACGGAGTCTAGCTTGTGCCGCAAGTTCTGGTTCCACCGGTCCACCAACGCGCGTTCCGACCGGGAACTACAGCCAACGCTGATGGATGGGAGGCGGCACGAACGGGTCTACGTCACGGGGGGGCATCGTGGGACTTGTAGTCTTACTACGGTACAGCAGACTGCAGCGTGTGAGGAGTCCCGGATTATCCCAGGGACGCCCCACCCGTCAGCGCAGACAACCCCGTCGTCTTCCCAGTGGGCCACAGGCTATCTGCCGAGATCGGAAAGAGGGGGAGCGAAGGGAGGTGGGGTGCAGCTGATGTAATCACACGCGCTAGCATGTGTCTAAGTGGCTTTGGGGAGAGAGAGAGAGAGAGAGAGAGAGAGAGAGAGAGAGAGAGAGAGAGAGAGAGAGAGAGAGAGAGAGAGAGAGAGAGAGAGAGAGAGAGAGAGAGAGAGAGAGAGAGAGAGAGAGAGAGAGAGAGAGAGAGAGAGAGAGAGAGAGAGAGACAAAGCGTTGAAATGCAGAGCGGGTGCTGGTTCTGAATCCAGCCCGACATGTGAATGGCATGGTAATTCTACAGAGGATGAGCACGCCCGTGTGGGACCGATGGCACGGAGCTCACAAGGGGGGGGGGGGGGGGGGGCTGGGGGGAGGGTGGAAGGAAACAGAGGGGGTCTCTAGGACCCTGGTGGACACCTCCGTGTCTGAGGAGCTCCGCTCCAAGGCTCACAAGCGCATTCACCACATTCACAAGCAACGGCTCTCTGTTTTTTCCTCTCTCTTCTCTCTCTCCCACCCTCCCTCTCTCTCTTCCACTCTCTCTCTCTCTCTCGCTCTCTCTCTTCCACTCTCGCTCCCTCTCTCTCTTCCTTTCTCTCTCTCTCCTCATGAACGCAGCAGACGCTCTCCGGGCATTAAGTTTGATCAAAGACAAATCTGTGCGAGCCAGATGAAAATGAGAATTAGCATCTGTCTTCCTACTGCTGAGGAAAACGAGAGAGAGGGAGAGAAGGGGGGGGGGGGAGAAAGAGGAGAGCATGAGAGGGAGAGAATGGATACAAGAGCTACAACCGTAGCCATGGGTTACTCGTCGAGTCACGTCGCGGATAGATTTCACAGTCTGCGATCTTCCTCCAGTCAGTGTAACCAAATCCACCCTCCTCCCCCTCCCACCCCATCCCCACAGACACACACACACACTGCACACACACACTGCAACCACTGCACGCGCACACACACACACTGCACACACACACTGCAACCACTGCACGCGCACACACACACACACTCACACACTGCACACACAGCCCTCCTGGGTGTTTCTCCTGCTGTGGCGGTGGATATGATGAAATGAATGCCCACTTTAGCGTCAGCACAAACACATGACTATGCAATGATATGTGGTTTGCCAAGCATTTCCCTAACTCCACCACCACCACCACCACCATCACCCGCACCGCCAACACACACACACACACACACCCATACCTCCCTCCCGCAGAGCCCACACTTTGGATTTTGTAGTCACAGCAGAAAGACAGAGGGGGGGTTGAGGCAAAAACATGTGGTTACGAGTGTTGTAGACAGACCAACTCTAGGCACCGTAACCCCCCCACCCCAACCCTTCCCCTTTTAAGTGAATGCAGAGGCGTAAACATGTAATCATAACACAGCAAGAAAAGAAAAAAACGGAGAGAAAAAAAACAAGCCCTGGCAACAACAGGCAACAGTACGAGCGATAGAAAATGGACTGTTAGCTGCCTCGGAGGAACGAGACGCAAACACCCCGCTCAGCATTTCACGACAACCCCAAACAGGAGCAGCCGAGGCCGACTCG
>JAPMUY010003431.1:92500-102500 GCA_026901105.3 Galaxias olidus
CGTACCTTTTATCTGGCGGGGGGTGGTGGGGTGGGGGGGGTGACGAATAAACGCACGAGTCAATGGCTGCGGGGAAATTACACAGGGCTTTTGATATGCATGAAAGGGAGCTAATGGCTGTAAAAGGCTGAGGCCGGCAACTGTGAAGCCGTGCTGGTTGTAATTGGGCAGCGGGACTCGTGTGGTTGGAGAGGGGACAAAGCTCTCGCCGACGGCCCTGGACTCCAGTCTCGCAGCACCCCCCCCCCCCCCCCTCCTGTCCTCCTCCTGTTCTCCTCCTCCCCTCCTGCGCTTGCCACGCGGTAACCATGGTGACGGTAGCCGGCGAGGGCCCGGCCGGGCGTCGGCGTCGGCATTGTCGTCACCAGAGGGGGCAGTGTGGGCACAGCGAGGCGGGCAGGCTGGTAGGGGTCACCGTGGGTGCCCGTCCCGTGGTGTCAATGTGGACGCGCGCACACACACAGGAACACACATACAGGAACACACACAGGGAGAGGAACACACGAACACAAAACAAAAAGAAGCAAAAAAAAAACAACAAACGGTCACAACAATTAAAAAAGACACATGCGAAACCCACAAACACACGTACACACACTCTCCCTCGCCACTCACTCGCACACGACAAAAACAGTCCTGCTCCCCGAACACACAAACACACACTATCTCCCACACGCAGACATTGACAGCTGCCCCTTGGCGTCCGTACCCAGTCCCCCCCTCCCCTCTCCCCTCTCCCCTCGCTCCGTCACTCTCTTTTGTTGCTCACTTATTGTAGACTTCCCTGCTAAACAAAACCCCATATCCTCCCATGACACCAGCTAATTGATTATTGATGGTGCCAGCCAAAACTGACTTACACCCATACACCTCTGACAGGGGGAAGAAAGCTACCAACACAACGCATTCAAGCCTTTCAACCCAAATGAAATAAGTCAAGGCATTTGCATGTAAAGCTTTTAGTCAGTAGTCTCTCTCTCTCTCTCTCTCTCTCTCTCTCTCTTAGATGTGACTGGCTGTGCTGCCCATTGTTGCTGCGCCGTGGAAACTGCCAAGGGAGGTGTGTGTGTGTGTGTGTGTGTGTGTGTGTGTGGGAGGGGGGGGGGGGGGTGTGTGATGAAGGACCTTCGCTGCCTGAATGTGGTGCGTTGTGGGAAAAAGTAAAACAGACAAACAGCAGAAAGAACTCTTCAGTCATGTTTGGAGGGGGGAGGAATGGAAACAAGGCGCACCCTTGTAGCCATGAGGCTGCCTTCCAGACAGCGTGAAGTTGGTCGCCTGACAAACGGCCGGCCGTGTTCGCTCCTCTCCCTCCGCGAGGGCCCTCCGCGAGGCTGCTCCTATCGCCGCCGCCGATCCTGGTAATTCTGTTACGCGCCGTGATGGAAAGGCGCGGCCGGTATCAACAGGGAATCTGATCAAAGGTGAGAGCATGCCGAGGCAGAGGCTTGTGGAGGTGGCTCCGCATGCCTTGAGCACGCTGTGTGTGTGTGTGTGTGTGTGTGTGTGTGTCTGTGTGTGTGTGTGTGTGTATGTGTGTGTGTGTGGGATGTATTGAGAGCGGCGTGCAGATCGAGGCGCTAAAGAACCGCCACGGTGAGGGGATCCCGTCGCGTGGACAATGTGGCATGTGAAGCCCCCTTTCATTAACGGCTTCATAAGGACCTGACAGTGGAGGGCTCTCCTGGGTGCATAGACTTACTGCCTGTCTGACTGACCGCCTGCTTGTCGGTCTGCCAAATCTGTCTGTCTGCTCCACCCCTCTCTATTCGCACACATCAAGGCTGCTCTGAACCCCCAGTACGATCCACAGGGGAGCCGTTTCTCAACGTTCTGGCGCTGCGCGGCTCCCCAAAGGACCCGCCGAAAGCGGCCGGCGTGAATGGCCAGAGCCCTCCTTTCTTCTCCTCGGTCCTGGTATTCACGCGCGCTCACTGTCCATTTTCTCCATCTGTCGGACTGGTGGTGGCTGAGACAAAAGGCTTTGTTTACAGCAAGCTGGCAGGCCTTTAGGGGGGAGAGGGACGAGGGCACGCCGGGGATCGGGGCGCTGGGCTGGCTCCGCCGGCTTTCATCAATGAGCAGGCATAGCCAGTGGCCTGGACTGGCAGAGATAGGGGTGTGGGGGGGGGGGGGTTGCGGGGTTGGAGGGGGCGTTAACGGTTTCTCCCCGTCGGCGGTAGGGTAGCTGGCTGAAGCCCTCCATGACTGATACACACACATGCACACGCACACACACACACACACACACACACACACAACCCCCAAAGGCCTGCGCTGAGCCAGGCATAGTGATAGACCAGGGGGAAACAAGCTCTCTCAACAAATATCACAGAGCACAGAGCAGAAGCACCCTCCGCCTGGACTGCCCCTTTAACGACAGCTGAAGGGACTCTTACAGTCTTATGCTGCAGTTAGAGAGTGCGTGTGTGTGTGTGTGTGTATGAGCTTGTTGAGTGAGTGAGTGAGAGTGTGTGTGTATGTGTGAGTGTGTGTGTGTATGTGTGTGTGTGTGTGTGTGTGTGTGTGTGTGTGTGTGTGTGTGTGTGTGTGTGTGTGTGTGTGTGTGCGTGCGTGCGTGCGTGTGTGTGTGTGTGTGTGTGTGCGTGTGTGTGTGTGTGCGTGTGTGTGAGAGCGTGTGTGTTTGGGGAAGCGTAATGCGGTGCAGATCCATTGATTTTCGCCCCCTGCGCTGTGTGTTGATCATGCCGAGCAAGCTGCCACTTAACAATGTAGCTGCCCGTAGCCATCAATTCAAAACGGTCTCGGCAAAACGCAGAATCAACACCCCTCCCTACAACCCTACACCCCCCCTCCCTGCCCACAAACACATACACACACACACACACACACACACACACACACACACACAACCCAACACCGCCCTCCCAACCCTACTTGGCACACACAGCCACTCGAGAAGATGAAAAACTGAACGTCGTCCTGACGGAGCCGGAGAAAGACATCCTGGCGGTCATTCCACTAACATCCCCTCCATTACCATCAACGAGGTGTGTGATATCACGTCCATGATGAAGACAGCCCACAGCAAGACGAGGCTACGGACTAAGGCCAACGAGGTTGATGGATTCCAACGCGCCGCTGTGTTAGGTTGTGTTCAGTCTAAACACACATCACATCCTCATCCTCATCACATCACATGTATATCTAATAAGACTACATCCCCCAGGATTGTCACAACTCTCGTCTCGAACTACAGCCGGGATGAAGAAGTCAGCCTAATAGGGATATGGAAGAAGAGGAGAGGAGCGGAGAGGAGAGGAGCGGAGAGAACTAGAAGAGAGAAGGAACAACAGGGGAGATAGAGCCGTGTCTCTATTGTGCTCCCCTGACCAAATGTTCTCCCTGGCTGCACTCCACTTGATCAATGTCACGACCGATTCAGATCTCTCCTCGTGTGGCATCGCCAGCACACACACACACACACACACACACACACACACACACACACACACACACACACACACACACACACACACACACACACACACACACAGGGACAGGGTTCAACGGCACTATCAAATACACACGCAGTCACCGAATGTGACAAACGTGATTACTGTGTATGCATGTAATACACACTCCCACACGGGCTATTGCTACTGCAGACTAAGTGAAAGAGGTGGTGTGTGTGTGTGTGTGTGTGTGTGTGTGTCGGGGGGATGGAGGGGGGTTATCTGCTGTTGCGACAGCTGGACCATCCAGAGGCTCAAATAAACACCTCAAAGTACAAGGGAGGTGGGGGGGGGGGGCAACGGTCCATTTGCATTCCAAAACAAACAAACGCCGCTTGTACACACTCCCGCGGGAAAAGAAGAGAAGGCAAGACCTATATCTGCGAGCAAAGCGAGTCGGAGAGCACACCAAATAGACCCGCAAGGCATGTGTGTCCGTTTGTGTGTGTGTGTTTGTGTGTGTGTTTGTATGTGTGTGTGTGTGTGTGTGTGTGTGTGTGTGTGTGTCTACGTGAGTCCCTAAGAATGAGTGTAAGTGTGTGTGTCTGTTTTGTGTGTGTGTGTGTGTGTGTGTGTCTACGTGAGTCCCTATGAATGAGTGTAAGTGTGTGTGTCTGTTTTGTGTGTGTGTGTGTGTGTGTGTGTGTCTACGTGTGTTCCTAATGAATGAATGAGTGTGTGTGTGTGTGGAAAGGGAGAGGAAGACGGTTGGGGTGAGGCTAAAGGCGGGTGGGGTCCGACTGGAGAACACACAGCCGCCGAGTGCGTTTGCACGGTTCCCTCATTAAGAAATAGGTCAAGGATTCCGCCTGCATGCCTAGCGACTTGTCAAAAGCTCTCAAGATACCGCAGGCTGAGTGAGAGAGAGACAGAGAGAGAGAAAGAGAGAGAGAGAGATACGGAGAGAGATACAGGGAGAGACAGAACTAGACAGAGAGAAACAGAGAGAGAGAGAGAGAGAGAGAGAGAGAGAGAGAGAGAGAGAGAGAGAAGAGAGAGAGAGAGAGAGAGAGAGAGAGAGGGTGAGTCGGGCTGCCTAAAGGGATATGAAGGGGAGGGAGGAGGGGAGGGAGGAGGGAAGGCAGGGAGGAGGGGAAGGAGGAGGGAGGGAGGAGGGAGTGGAGGGAGGGAGGGAGTGAGTGAGGGAGGAGGGGAGGGAGGGAGGGAGGGAGGGAGGGAGGGAGGACGGGAGGGCAGCCTGAACACGCAGAGAGCCCTGTGGAGTGTGTTCACTGCTGATCTGCTGCTGGTGGTGGTGACACAGCAAACACACCAACAGTCGCTTCCTCCACCAACACAGACGCGGATACACACACACACACACACACACACACAAATAAATGGTTAAGTGTTTTTCTTTATACATCACTGACCACCGCAGCTGCACTGTTGTATCTGGCAGTATATTGAGAAATATATTTTTGGTCGGTCTGTCTGTCTGTCTGTCTGTCTGTCTGTCTGTCTGTCTGTCTGTCTGTCTGTCTGTCAAAGTGTTATTAAGTCGTGAGTGGGTTACAGGGTTGGGGTTGTTGTTTCTAGTGGTAGTTACCGTCAACACAGGACGCTCCTGAAGCAGCAGTGACCTCCGTTTGGTTTCATCCCCGTGAAGAGTGTGAGGTTAACGTTAAGACACTGGAGGACGCTGGCGGAGGGATTAGGGGAATGGGTGGGAAAGGCTAGAGGAGACTTTACAAGGTGACTTAGGAGCGGGTTAGGTCGCTAGCTAAGAACATATCAAAAGAGAAAGAGGTTAGTGTTTTAGCAGAGCCTTTCCCATGGTTTGGAATCTGCAGCGAGTAAGTACCGCAGACTGCACCGCCACGGCTCTCTCATCGGCCATGTTTTCTTCTCATGTACCGACCTTACACAAAAACAACACATGTCCGGAAAATCTCAAATAGCCCGGAGCCAGTGTTAGGAGAGGGTCCACTCTTTTTCTTTCTCTGATAAATCCACTGACTCAAAAGAGTGGCAAAAAAGAGTTGAAATTGTCTGGACAACGGTGAGCAAACCTCACTCAGCACCCACCACATATCCTGGTTACCTCTCAGGAAACAACAATGTTCTAACAAGGCAAACCGCTGAGATCAGAACTAACATACACTACTGTATATTTATATATGTGTGTGCGTGGGCGTGCGTGCGTGTGTGCGTGCGTGTGTGTGTGTGTGTGTGTGTGTGTGTGTTTAAAGCCTTCCTGTCCGGACCAGCTGACTCAACCACAATTCAGTAGCTCGCGCTGAGAAAGACAAAAAATGGAGGGAGAGAGAAAGAGAGAACAAGATAGGGAAAAGGGAGAGAGAGAGAGAGAGAGAGAGAGAGAGAGAGAGAGAGAGAGAGAGAGAGAGAGAGAGAGAGAGAGAGAGAGAGAGAGAGAGAGTTGCAGGGAGAAAGACAAGCGAGTGAGTGAGAAAGAATGAAGAGGGCTGATGTGGCAGTGCAACATCAACTGCAGCCTATGAGTTTGATGTGAGTTCACCTGATGGAGGCAATTTCTCTCTATTTTGTGTGGTTAACCTTATTGATCGAAGCGTTTCTGTGAAGCATGATTCTTGAAAGACTGGCTTGGCCTGGCTTTTTTCAAAAGACGTTTGCTTGATAGTGTTACACCGACTGGAAAGTAATTGGGAAACCATCTACAATATAAAACGGGATATATTGAGCTTGTCTGTTATTTTGAAGAGTAATATAGGGCTTTACCTACACCACCGATAAGGGCCCTGGGCTAATAGAAATGTCAGAAATGCTCTTTGAGAAAACGTTTGCTGCATGATCTACTTTCCTCCAAAATAAAAGATAAGCATATAATAGATAAGCTCATAAACTTATCCTGGCATATGAGAAAATACAAAAATTACCGGACTCAAATATATAAGGTCAAACATACAAAAATTATGTATTTGTCTTATGACGGCACAGATCGACAGCATACCGGATTGGAGTTATTTAGGAGAATTTAATCAGCATATGATAATTCTACCGAGCCAAAGAGCAGATTTATTCTTCTAAGCAGCCATTTCCACCGTGCTGACTGCTTTAAGGGTCAAACTGCCGTGGCGCTTTGGAAATGGATATTAAAATTATGCCGTGAGGAGGTCACGCTTAAGATACACAAAAACTGATTTTACCCAAGAAGAAACGCGAGTTTGATTGCACGGTCAGAACAATTAACATGCTCTCCGTCACTCAAGGCAGATGCGATGTATTTTGATGCAAATGTAAAGCCATTTTCTGCAACATTTATTTCCTTTAGAGTCACTGGAGAGAGCGCTAGAGGGGTACATTGGGGTGGTGTCGGAGAACGAAGATTTGTGGGTGCATCTGTTGGAGTTTATATTGCATGTAGGCTACGACAGATGAGCGGTCTAGGACTGAATTTTCAGTGGCCAGCAAAATTGTACAAGGTTATAATTGCCATAGCTGAGGTGAGGATTTGAAGAAATTACCAAGACTTATTTTGAGTCACAACTCAAAATGGAAACTAAATAAAAAAACTATCAATTCAAGGGAAAGATATATTTGTGTTAGAGAGATTGAAAGTGGAATCTGTGCTCAGTACGTGGCACGTAATGCTGATAAAGAGTACTGATAAAAGTCCCTAATAACTAAACTAAAACACACACACACACACACACACACACACACACACACACACACACACACACACACACACACACACACACACACACACACCTTTCAAGAAATAGGGCACACAGTCACTAAATTGACAATTTTGAAAATAGCATAATATAATTAGGTCTCTTGGGTACATGTTGAAACGGCCAATGTTATATCGGGAAAACCATGATGCGAGTTCACAGCCAAGGTCACTAGAAGTAAAGCAGCGGGCAGAGTTTAGCATTGAGATTGTGTCAAACATTGGGAAATAATTACAGATGAGCGCCTCTGGATTCAAATATGCAACACAAACCAGAACGCATTATGAAGCGAGAATATGGTGACTCAGAAATAGCCTTTCTTGAAAAGTCAAATCAATTTAGTTTTATAACGCAGTTGGCAAAAACATTATTTGAGGATGAGGTCAGATTATGTCCAACACCTGAAGGGAAGGCGCGTAATAGTCTACAAGTCCAGTGAAATTGTTTTACGCACAACACATAAACCATACACTTAACTCAATGCTATTTAATAACAAATATATTTTATTGTCACTAAATGCCCGATCCAAATATCAAAGAGTTTTAAGACCATGAAATATAATCTGCTCAATTATATTATTCGGTTACAGTATAATAGTCAATGCCACCGTAGTGGTAGACTATAGCGTAAAGTCTAGACAGTAACGGAAGGAATTGTGGACTGCTATTATGTTCCGTCATTCCTAAATAAAATAAAAAAAGATACAAGAATAATGATCTTCGCCCCTTACCTCTTCATATCAAATGGATTTGGTAGCACAAGCCTCCTAGTCCCACTACTGCAGGTATCTTCCGCTGGATTAGACGATGGACCATTCGATTCACATCCACAGAGAAAATGTTCGTTCTCTCAACAGAAAGTCAACGATGCTCGAGCAAATTACCCTAGCCTGGTAGTCCGTTAGGTTCCTAGAAATTTTCGGAGAAGCAAATACCGCGGCTCATTCAGTCATATATCCAATCCACAATGAGCAGTGTAGCCTGTATGTATGCTTATAGGCTGTAGTTATTCAATACAGCAATAATCAACGTACGCCAGAAATAAAGCGCGCAACTTCCTTTAGTCTAACATCTGAATTGGCTCTCTTGAATGGGCATCTAGAGGATCTAGCCAATTCTAATGCGCATTCCTTCAGTTCGGGGAGGAGGTGTCCTCTACTCAAGGAGCCGTGGTCTGGTATGCCATGGTCCGATGTTACTCTTCGCAGCGTTGGTTCACTCATACACCCTCGCTTTCTCACAGGGTTATGCTAGACGAGCATATATCTGTGGCGCTAAACCTAGTCCGGTTGCTGTACAGTAAAGTGCCACTTGCACACTACGGCGTTTAAACCCAACCCCCTTCCACACTTCGGCAGCGAGGTGCTCAGCGTGGTGCATGACTTAACCGTTTCGGTTCAGTTTTTTTAATTTATTCTTTTTTTTTTTTAAAGCACGGGATTTTTTTTTTGGGGGGGGGCTTGCTTAAATTAGTAATTACCGTCCACAATGTTGAAATTGACTATGAGATAGCATAAAAATGTCCAACATGCCCAGCATGAAGACCGTAGGCCAATGTGGTAGGCTACCAGTACGAGATGTACAAAAAGTACATACAGTATATTTCTCGGATCTTAGTGATACTTAAACTCATTAAACAGATCGTTAGCAATATAAAAAACTGTTCAAAACTATTTATATATATATTATTTACTTTTGAAAACAATATCCATTAGGCCTATGTTTTTTCAAAATACATCTAGTTTTATAATCAAACCCACATTCTGAATTTTAATAGCCTGCCATTTTACAGTGTGTAACAGCTGTGTTTCTACAAAAGAAATAATCCCCTGGTCCTGCGGCATAGAGGTCTGCCTGTCCACCAACAAGAGCCCTCCAAGGAAGGCAACAGGCCGGCCAAATTATGTTAGAACACTGCCATCTATAGACGCAACCGCGGAATTACGGCTAAAAGTGCGTTTCCACTGACTGTTGTTCCACCTCCCATGATTCATTTCTTTGAACAGTGCTTCCAGTAAAGTGCTCCAATAGAGGGGTCTTTAAGGGTGACTGGCAAGTGAGGGGGGGGGGGGGGGGGGGCATGCTCAGCAGTTGAGATGATGAAGCAGGGCATAGCTTCCACTGTCTCCCCAGCGCCAATGGGACACAGGTCTTTCAGAGCAGTCGCACTAATGGCCTTTACCTGATAGTTACTGTCCCAGTCCATTTCACCACCCCAGGGTGTGTGTGTGTCGGTGTCAAGGGCTTTCTCTGCGTTTGTGCGGGAAACATGCTGCTTTCAGATTGCGCCGGATGTGTTTTGGATGACTCTTTTGTTCTCCCGTTTGTGACACACTGCCATTTTGGTTCAATTTCCAACTACATTTTGTCATTTTTGTATGGTGTGTGTGTGTGTGTGTGTGTGTGTGTGTGTGAGTCTACCCCCTTCCTCCACTCACCCACTGCACTATCAAACCCATCTTCATCACATCCATTTTTTTTTACAAAGTTTTGTGATGACAAAAAAAAAAGAAGTAGGCTCTCTATCTATACACATCTTCTGATCCATCAATAATGTAGAGTGGGGAAAATGGGACCAGTGTGTAGCCCATCAGGAGCCTCGCTACGCTGCCAGCGGCTGGAGGACGCATGGCGACTCATCCGCTGGTCCACTAAAAGCAGAGCAGCCACTTAAAGACATGGGTCAATAGCCGGAGGGCCTGCACATATTGGAGTTTCACAGCACACTACTTTTCAAATGGATCTCAGTCAGCCAGCCGGTCAGCCAACAAGTCAGTCAATCAGTCAAGCAGCCAGCCAGCCAGCCAGTAGGACGTGGGTAATCCAATGCAAGCCTCCCCTGTCCATTACTCACTGGCCCATTTG
>JAPMUY010003431.1:107500-182500 GCA_026901105.3 Galaxias olidus
GGGAAGAAAAAAACAAACAAACAACATGATGTATTGTTTTGCATACTAACAAGGAACCTTGGATTATGCTCATGATCCTTCACGGTTTGTTGTCGTGAAGGGATACGAGTTCCATTACAATGGGGAGGGGAGGGGGGGGGACGACGACGACACATTTCCTGGTTCAGGGGGAGAGCTGCAGCGAGGACGAGGAAAGGTGGTAAATGGCCGCGTACATCTGCACAAACAAGGGGACAAGAAGATGGAGAAATTACACCTCTACAGGAACGTCGGGGTTGGATTACAGTTGTTATCCTGCGCTAACGATGTCGTGCCAGCCCCTTTTATTTGTTCACAGTCCCCTCCGATAGCCCCCATGCAAAACAGGAAAACTGACGAGGCTTAAGAGGTCCATCATAAGCAGCAGGGGGAGCATGGGATATTTAGTCAGCATTACATTTAATACCCAAAAAAAAGTCACCTATTCGTCAAAGAAGAGAATATTAATTCAATGTAATTTTACCTAGCATGTCTCCCATGACTGCTGATTGAGCCTGTCAATCATCCTCGACCCCCCCGAGGTCCGCCCCTTTGCGATTTTTTGACAAGATCACCAGCAGGCCACAACCTCCGTCCCTCCCTCCTCCCCTCTCTTCCTTCCTCCTCCCTCCCTCCTTCTCTCCATCCCTTGCACCCTTCCTTCCTTTCTGGTGTCGCCATCTCATTTCCTCGTTGGTAACACCAACTCCCAGAAGGAGGAAGAGATGGCAAGGGGAAAAAGACTGCGTCGCCAACGACAAGACAATTACATCGGCCATCGCGTCTGATCTCCAGAGTCCCTGAGGAGCAGGAAGAGGAGAAGGAGGAGGAAGAGGAGGAGAGCTGCCTGCGAGTCAGAGGGCCGAGACTGATGAGGGAGCTTAGCACCCCGTCCTCCTGCCCGCCCGTCTTCCTTGCCCCCGACGGGGATTTAAGGCTCCCCTGCTCCATCCCGCCTGTCCTGGAGGCACGGCGCCTCCGCCTGTGATACCTTAATCCCAGCTGCCCTTTAGCGCGGGGCCCCAGCCAGCGGCCCATGCAGATACGCTCATGTAAAACGGAGGGGGAGAGGAAGGGGGGGAGGGGAAGGAAAGGGGGATTCGGGAAGCTGTCGATGGGGAAATGTCACGGGCTCAGAAGCTGACATTGTCATTAGCTCTTGCCTTTGTTCCCCGCGTCGTGGCGTGGCGGGCCAGGGGGAGATAGGCGTTGATACGGGCTGCTGGGGGGGGGGGTGTGTGTGTGTGTGGGGGGGGCGGGTGACATGACTGAAGGGGAATCCAGGGAGACCTGGAGATCTGGTGTCAAGGCCTGGAGTAATTGAATGATGACAGAAGACACAGGCACAAAGGCAGAATCTTTAACCTCACCACATCACGCAGAGATCAACAAATCTTAATGTTGCCATGGCGATAGAGAACCCTGTCATTCCCATTCATCTTACCAGACGGGAAGGGCAAAACCTGTTCACCTTTTCTCTCCCACAGCATATGTTTCCATCGCGTAAACGTGCGTTTGGTAACTTTGTTTACGTTTAGTTTCACGTTGCCGTGCGAGGAGAGGGTCTGTTGACTCTGTTCCCGCCATTGTTCCCCATGCGTGGCGGAATTTATATTCGGATTGGATTCATTGAAAAGTTTCATTCTTATTTTTTAATCATGCATTATTCACCAACGCAATCGCTCCTGAAGCAACCACACCAAATGTTTCTTCCTGTCCGACTTCTGAGCAATCATTATCTATAAAAATAACATTAAAAATGTACGCCTTTAGCCCGAGGACCGCCTCAGAAAACTCCTCGGCCCTCCCTCCCAAAGACATTTCGCCACGATATTGGATTTGCAATAAGCCATCATCGAATCCATGCAAAGCAGGGCTAACTATTAAATCCAAACGTGATGAAAAAGGTATCAGTCTCAAGACATACATCAAATACACACACTTGGAGAAGTCAGTGAATGGATGGATGATTCCACAATTTCCCTAAGGGTTAGTTTGAAAGCAGCAGAGTTATGTTGTCGGTAAATTATTCATGTTGTATTAAACAACGCATGGAAATGACTTAGAGGTCCCTAAATGTGTTTGGAGGATGGCTGGGGAGGTGATTCCTGGGCCTGCTCTAGACCAATGGGATTGAAGAGAGAATTCAAATAACGAATGCACATAAGGAGTGCCTTCTTCATTGTCGCAGAAATATTTGTTTTTAACAACATCGATACAAACCATGTCATGCAAAAAAATAAATCTATACATAGTGAGAGGCTCTAGCAAAGCAGAACATTGTTGTTTTTGAAGGTAATTTATCAATATTTCATTTGTGTTTTGGATTATTGAAAAATACATGTGAGCAAAAGCATGAATACACCTGCACTCTGCTGTGCATGCTACTATATCCTACTCAGACACCCCTTCAACAGACAACAACAACAATAACAACACACACCAACCGCTGTGGGGAGGATGGACGTGTGAAGACCTCCAATACTGAACATGATCTCTCTCTCTTTCTCTCTCTCTCTGTCTCTCTCTCTGCTTCCCAGAGTCCTGTGCCCAAGGGTCAGTGCAAGGCACACAATTCTACACTCAGCCAACCCCTGGACTTAACTTCTACCATGCAACCCTCTCTGTCTCTGTCTCTCTGTCTCTCGTTCTCTCTCTCTCTCGTTCTTTCTTGTTCCCCCTCCTCTCTCTTTCTCTCTCTCTCTCTCTTTGTCTCTCTCTGTCTCTCTCCCTCCCTCTCTCTGTCTCTCTCTGGCTGCTTGTGTGGGGATCGGCAGCAAGCCCCCACAGGGAGCGCTCAACAGCTGAGCCTCTGATGAAACCTCCTTAATACCAACGGCTGTGTTTACACCAGGGTCGGCCCTGGCCTGCTTGGGCCTGCACCACCCGGCCCTGGCCTGCTTGGGTCCCTCAGAACCACACCAAACAACGGCTTTGACCAGGGACGAAGCTGCCTGCTAGGGGGGCCTTCTAGACGTCAGCGTGTCCGCAACCCTACCAGCTTGTCATGGGGTTACCTGTGGTCACAGCAATCGTAGGGTAGCACCCATTTTTATTTACGTTCTAGCTTTAGAGAAGTTTTGGATATATCTTCATTTATCCAATGACTTCTACGTGCTTTCTGTGTGTAATGTTGAAAAATGCCCAACTCTACACCACAGAATATAGAATAGAGCGTATTCCTATTCTAACACTTTCTAAGTAAAAAAAAACATCCTTGGGGTCACACCATTGGAATGTTACTCTAATTAGGAGGTACTGTCTGCTAAATAAGGGCATGTTTCCCCGTGTGCACCCCCTTCGCTCCCACACAGAGTCCAGTAGCCCGGGCCTGATACTGATACACTGTGTTGGTGTGAGGAAGAGGCTGCAGAGCAGCAGAGGAACCATCACTCTCTGGCCAGCACTCCCCTCCGGCCAATAGTCCCCCTGTAAATAATGGCCCCGAGTCCCCAGCCACAGATCCCATTACAACCATTACAGACCTCGGTGCTCCGAACCGGGCTAATGAAGTATGGCCTGCCTTCCCACGTCCACCATTTAGATCTTCCCATTCCTTAGGTAGAATAAATTACATGCTCGGTGAATAACGGTTCGTACCCGTTCTTTTTTTTTTGCTCCACCCCACTCTCTGAATTAGATTTGTCCCTGCTGCAACGCTCTGACCACCTGTGCTTACGAGCCGAGGCACATCGCTCTTAGATCGCCGCGGTGGCGCTGGTGGTGGGGGACAACACTATACGGCATGTGCTGCAGAACCTCGTCCTCCGCCGAGCGCTTTTGTTCTCGACGTTGTTGTTGTCCGGGGGCCTAATTAGAAAATGCTATCCTGCGGGAAATTACAATGCCGGGTGATTTCTAAAGAGAGGGCTGTTAAAGGACACCCGGTGTGCCTGCGCTTCACCCGCTGCGCCGTCGTAAAATGGCGGTTTAAGGCTCGACCGGGGCCGCCGCTGACGCCGCCAAACGAGGCTTGCTTGATCGGAGGCCAAAGTGTCGGAGGAGACAATGGCCGAGCTCAGCTGGATGGCAGCGACCACGCGCCTCCTTCCCTGGCTCCTCGCGACGTATTATTTCCCAGTCATTACCAGGAAACAGGGGAAATTGGGGCGCTAATTGGACCTTTAATTGCGTTTCTAAATTCGAGTCGCGTAACCAATCAAAGCCCGGCTTCTCCCTCTCTGAACCGTCTTGGAGGCTGGCTCTCTATGAGGAGCGGATGGACTCAAAGGCTTATTACACAATTTATCTGTCCATGTCTTCTTTCCACAGCAAAACAGTCTAATATAGCATTGGGTGGTAGGAGCTCAATGAGTTCTTGCACGGCAAGGACATATAGGGGCCCTTTAAAGTCGCTGTTGACATTTAAGGATTTAACGTAAATATTTCTCCCGCTAGCTTACTCTCATGGGGGATAATTCCCTCTTAATCTCGTTGGTTTATGGTGCGCATTAACCAGTTTTCTGAGAGAGATTCAGAGGAGATTTTCTCTTCAGGTCTAAGTACTAAGGCCACTCTATATATTTATGTTCTACTACGCACTGTATATAAACAGGATATATACCCTTCACTTATAGTAAGATTTTGGTTTGGTCAAACTCCTCTTTGCCACAGATGGGATGAGCTGCCAGTCAGCTAAACCTGTCCACCTGCACCGGCGCCGATTGGTCCTAGAGCAAAAAGCTTAAAGCGACATGATTGACAGCGCGTGATTACCTTTCACACGCGACCGCCGCCCGTCAGTACCGCATGGCTTCCCTTCCTCCTGGAGAGAGAAAGAGAGAGAGAGAGAGAGAGGGAGAGGGAGAGACACAGGACCCTTTTGTACAGTGGACCCCCCACGATAATGGGGCATCCACAGCATGGACGGTCCGTCAACTACGTGTGCATCCGCATGTCGGACGAGTGTATGTTGCAAGCGGAATTGGAAAGGTGAATGTTTCAGGAAATCCATGGTCTTCATGGAATGACGTCAAGACTCCACTGAAGAAAGATTCATGGAATTGTGACCCAATGAGACACCCAAAAAAAAAAAGTATGGTCTGTTTTTTATACTAGACTGGGAGCTAGTTAAGGGTGTCCTAGCCTTAAAGGAATAGTATGGAAACCTATAGTGGGATAGCTTACCTTAAGGTTTGTAGAGTTAGATGAAGTTCGCGCAAAGCTACCCCCTATAGGTATCCAATCAACGAGTTAGTTGTAGCTCAACAGGAAAACATAATTACTGAAAAACAACCCAAATGGAACTATCTGGGCAAGTTGGGATACTCTGGCATACATGAAATTAACGTCTAAAATAGTGAACTTCGTCCATTAACATTCAGACAGGAAGTGTGTTGTTGTGACTGAGAGTGGGAGGTACTGAACCAGAGAAGAGAAGCAACAATGGAGTGAATGACTTTACTCCCCCCCATTTCTCCTCTCACTGCAGAGAAAATAGAATTGGATCATAATGAAATCACTTGCTCCATTATAATGGCATGCCCTTGGCTGTATGGAGGTGTCTTGAGCACACTGATATCACACACACACACACACACACACACACACACACACACACACACACAAACACACGCCACGATTTCGACGTATGCTTCCCTTAGGTCCAAAACACAAAAGCACAGTTAATCTTCAAGTCTAACCTTTGAGGCGATGAAGTATCACCGTAAATCAAATATAGCCTCCATTTGCAAAGATTACAATGACATTTTGACTGATACAGCTCTGTATAGTCCAATAACCAATTATGAATCTGTTTAAAACACTAAAAACAACGTCTATTTGCAATAGATAATATGGTTAAAATAGCCTGTCAGTGAGGGAGATGACTGATGCGATGCACCAGAACAGTTATAATAACATTTGTTAGAAACAGTAAATGTGGCTTGGTGCTTTTTAAATAACAGTTATTATAAGCAGACAGTTATAAAAAAAAAGTTGAAGTCACCACAGTTTGATCTGACTCCGAGACCCTGCCCCCAGCGCTTCCCTGACATCCTTATTTAACCCCTGCTAGCAGTTCTTCCAGTCATCACCCCTTGCTAGCCATTCCATCCCAGTCGGCCTGGGTTTTTGGAGGTTGCCAGGCAACAGGCGGCCCACCAGCGGGCCCCGGGCCACAGCCTGTGCTGTTTTGGTTGTGGCTGTGTGTGTGTGTGTTTTGGTTGCCGTCCATACAGATGCGACCAGCTGGGATGGCGTGAGGCTAGCGGGTGAGCGGGTTAGTGGGATAACGGGTTAGCGGGCTAGTGAGGATGGAGAGGCACTGTGTGGGGGGCCCTGACCTTATCACGCTGGATGATCTTACCCACAGGACCCTGAGGAAATGTTCGGCCACATTTCCATCGCATTTGCTGAACATATTTGGATTAAAGAAGGAAACCATGCCAGAGTTTAGATGGGCTTAATATGGAGATTGCCACCTTATCCTAGTTAGCCATCTGTCTCTTTGTCGGTGTGTGCCAGTACTAGAAGAATATGATTTTCTAACTGACACATATGTTGCTTTATCACATTCCAAAATTCTACAATAATGCTTCCAACCACTTCCCATCGATAAGTGGTTTTACAAAACATTTCTGTCTTTGGAAATTTGCATCAGCCTAAGAAAATAAGACTGAGAATGGAGTGCATTAAGAAGACAACTGAGAGCTCCTAAATTAACATGATTGTGTGAGCAATTACATTAAAAGTGTGGACCGAGTCTTTGTTAGTAAGGAAAGCCTGATCCTGTTTTAGTGGATTGGATTCGCTAATTCGGTTATAACCCACTCTCTCCTGGCAGCGGTATTGACCCCACGATGTGCCAGCCAACAGTTAGGAGAGGAGGTGAATAGGCTGGGACGGCTATTTCATTAATGTAAAGAAATTAGTTTAAACACATCGGCCATTTTATCAGGCGGCCATTTTGTTGACATTCAGGTCCCTTTACTCCACTGTGTTTCCCATAAAATAAAATAAAAAATTTTAGGGAACTTGTTGGTCTCATCGTGATAATTTCAACCTTTCTCTCCAGAACACGTTGGTCTCGCAGAAAACGTGTTCATGCTTAATGTAGTGGAAAGAATTTCTTGTGATCTGGTCTTAGTCAATGTACCATACAGTTTGGGTTATAACTATTACCACTACTGAACCATAAGGGAAAAACTTTCTCTGGTGTTACTCCACTTGAGTTATGTGGGGCTATGAGCATATTCAAAGGTGAAATAAAGGTTGTCCCAAGGCCTGTATAAGCACCCCAATTATTCATTTAACAGTGTTTTGATTGCATTTGGTTTCACCCCAGTGGGAAAGAAGATTGGTGTAGCCAAACCAAACATCCCGCCACCACCAAAGTTACTGCATAAATACCCTGCGTTGGTGCTAATAGGCGTGCATGTGTGTGTGTGTGTGTGTGTGTGTGAGAGTGAGAGAGAGAGCGAGTCGGCTGATCCATGTATATTTGTTTTTCTCTGGCCCCTGGCTATGCAGGCCTTGGTCGGGGCTCCCTCGTGGGCTGGTTCAGTGTGAAACCAAATCCCTTAATCAATCCTCTAAACGGGCCGGCACTTTTTTCTCCCCGCATTAAAGGCAATTATACCATTAGAGGGCCAAAGGGTGGGCTGACCTAATGATGAGTGTGGAGGGTCACAGCTGCAACCCACGGGACGATGTGGTTTTTCCGGGGGTCGTCAGGACTACTCACCCTGCCGACACACACACACACACACACACACACACACACACACACACACACACACACACACACACGCGTCGTTCAAGGTCTTTTCTCAGGGCAGAGCACCTTTTGGCAGCCCCTCTCAGCCACCCATTAAGACTTTGATTTGAACATGTGCCACTGGTAGTTTGGGTCTGGGCCTTGTTCGTGTAAAACAGCTCAACAAAATGTACACACACACCGCAAAGTATATATGTGGCGGTTTGGTTTGTGGCTGTCTCAATGTTGCTGTCACGACGTTGTTTAATGAGATCCCAAGTTTAACCAGCATTACAAAACCACCATTTTTGGAATAAACAGTTTCCTTTTCAAACCCAAGCTGTCCGCTGGGAATGCCCCACATTACCGTGACGAACGTGTTTAAAAAGGAAACACGGCCGTGGTGGAACATTTATTTGACTTTCCTTTGCTTAACGGGTCTCGGTCTCTCTCTCTCTCTCGGTCTCTCTCTCTCGGTCTCTCTCTCTCTCTCTCTCTCTCTCTCTCTCTCTCTCTCTCTTCTAAAAGCCACAGTAGAAACCCAATCATTAGTCACCGAGAAGTCTGCTGCTGTTGTGAACTCCCTGGGCCGGTAGCATAACCACTTCCCTGGACTCACAGGAGGGGCACGCCCCTTCCAAATGGACTCTCCATGTAAAGTGCATTTTCCAACACGCTGCCGCAACTTATTGAATCTTTACTCAGGCACAAAAATAGTCAAGAAGGAAGAAAAATAAAAAAAGAGAGAGAGAGGGCCTACTTACCCAAAGAGCCACTGGCCTCCATGTTGTTGCTTCACTCTTTCGACCCGCTGGAGGCCCCCCTCTAGTGATGGAGCCTCTGTGCAGGAGGAACAGGCTGAGGAACTCTCATACTGAGCCCTGTGTGTGTGTGTGTGTGTGTGTGTGTGTGTGTGTGTGTGTGTGTGTGTGTGTGTGTGTGTGTGTGTGTGTGTGTGTGTGTGTGTGTGACCTCTACTGCCTGCTATGCCAGCTTTCCCGCTTTGCTTTCGGCAAATACCTGTGCCCAACTGAGTGTATTGCTTTATGTCAGCAGCAACCAGTAGATGTATTTGAATCATTACACGGTGGGCCTACTGGAAAATAAGTATATATACATAAAATAGGATGGTCTAAGAAACGTCTAAATAGCCTGCAGAATGTTCAGCACATCACAAGGAATCCATTTCGTATCCATTTCGTTTGCGACCCAAATCCCATTTCTCATTTGACCGTGTCACTGTCGGTTCTACCTTGCCACAGGAGTGATGTGTGGGGTTGAGTGGCTGACCTCCCGTGACCTCTGCCCTTCACGGGTCGCCGGGTCTCTTATCGGCTGGCGGGATGAGCGCCTCGACTAACTGCACATCAATGTGTCCGTTCACGGACGGCGGGGGGGAGGAGGGGGAGGCCCTGTTATCAACACTCAGATCTTCCTCTCCCGACTCCCATCCGTTCCCCCTCTGTGCGCCGCTCGTCTTCCTCACCCCCCCCCACCCCCCCATCATGACAGCAGCTTTTCCACCTCATTTCCTCCGAGAGGTTCACATCGGCCGCGGCTGACAGACCTGACGAGGAGGTTGGGGGACTGGGGGGGGGAGGCTCCCCCGCGACCCCTTAGCCTCAATCAGATGGGGCCTGATTTGATTGAGTCCCACGAGGAACGCCGAAGAACCAGGTGACTCTGTGGGGGGCAGGGGGGCGTGGAGGCTACACTGTAGGCCGCCGTTAGGCAGCGATATTTAAAGGTTGGCTCAAGGATAAAATGTGCGTGTGTCTGCGAATGTGCTGGCTAACCCGCTTCAAAAAGTTTGCCAGGGTCCCCACTCTCCCGAAAGCCTCATTTCACCTCCCGTTCCTCCCGCCAGAATGGGAATTTGATTTGCTCGCTGCTTAATGTACTAAAGGAGCCCTAATGAAATCTGAAGGCAGGCCAGAGGAGGGGAACGGAGACGCGGGAGAATTTATTTTTTTCTTCTTTTATATATTTTCGCGGGCAAAACTTCCGATAAAGAATTGAGGTGCTTTGCAAATTTCCCGTAAGCCGTTCAGTACGGCCACTGACGACGGAAAGGCAGCGGGGCCTCGGCTGTCTCTGACGGGAAAAGAGGACTTTGTTAGCTCCGCTGTAATAAAGTGAACGCCGGCCGGCCCCCCTGGCCCTAATTGAATTTCCCCGGGCCGGGAGAGTCGAGGGACGCTCACCTGCTCCCATTGTCTCCCCTCCCGGAGTCGGCTCTCTCTGGCTGGCAGAGACACACACAGCCCACCACTCCGCCTAGCTGACCCCCCCCCCCCCCACCATCAAAGCCTAATGGAGCTGCAGCTATTCTATCTCTGTGGACAGGAACAATGGATGACAAAGGGGTGGCAGGACAGAGAGAGAGACAGAAAGAGAGAGAGTGGGTGGGGAGGTTAAGAGTCAGGGGGAATGTCGCCTTGACACAAGAACGTGGTAAGGATGCGTTTAGCTCAAAATGTTAAAGCTTTTGCTGTTATGTTGCATTTTCGGGTGATGTGTCACCTTCATGATTTCATAAGGTGGTCAGGTCACTTTTATCTACTGCTGACCAGCTCTTCTTTTTTTTTTTTGGGGGGGGGGGGGGGGGGGGGTATGATGAAAAGAAGAGCAGTTGAGCAGTGAAAATCATAAAAACAAGAAAAAGAGGTAAAAAGTGACTATGAGAAAATGTGTGCGCATTTGAATCAATCAATCACCATACATATGTGTGTGTCTGTGTGTATGTGTGGGTGTTCATGTGTGCATGAGGAAGCATACGTCAAGCCGACAAGTTCACATTGTTGTCAAGAGGTGTGCTTGACCTTCCGGGGCCAAGGTTACATTTCAGGGACCGCAGCTGGCGAGAGAGAATGAGAGAGAGAGAGAGAGAGAGAGAGAGAGAGAGAGAGAGAGAGAGAGAGAGAGAGAGAGAGAGACAGAGAGAGAGAGAGAGACACACACACACACAGAGAGAGAGAGAGAGAGAGAGAGAGAGAGAGAGAGAGAGAGAGAGAGAGATGCAGACAAGTTGCTCCTCTGAATTAATGACACAAGTCAAGGTTAAAGAGGCGCTTGATTATGCATCTTATTCAATGACGGGGAGAGAGGGGAAAACGAGACGCTACAAATACCTGTAACACCTGGTGGGCCGATTATGCACCGCTGCCCCGGTCACATGACATTCCGTCTCTTCTCCCTCAAGGAGCACCAGGGGAAGGAGGATGGGGGGCAGAGGGGGAGGAGGGAGGCAGAGAAGAGGGAGGGATGCAGTGGAGAAGGGGGGGGGGGGTCATAAGGAGAAGGAGCGAGGCAGAGGAGAAGGGGGGGAAGGTACTTAAACTGGGATTTAAAAAAGGAAGGCATGCATTTTTACCGCTCTTCTGCCTCACCACATACACACTCATACACACATACACACACCCTCACACACTCATCATCTCTCTCTCTCTTTCACACACACACACACACACACACACACACACACACACACACACACACACACACACACACACACACACCTACACACACACACACACACACACACACACACACACACACACACACACACACTAATTTCTCCAACAGTGGCATGAAAGCCCAACAGAGTGTGAGGAGATCGGTCTCAGAGACAGAGCAACATCCTGAAAACATGTAATCAGGATCTGGCGGCTGTTAATTGAAGATGTTAGTGCAACGGAGTGGGTAATGACATGGGAACCTGCCTGCTTCCTCTGCTTGCAGATGGCAACCCCCCCACCTCACACCCCGACCACCACCTTCCTTCCCCCTTTCTCTCTCTCTCTCTCTCTCTCTGTCTAGCGCCCGTTTCATCTCTCTATCCCAAACCGGCGTTTTTTTAAACCATGGGCAAATGGAAGTAGGAGGGGTGCAATGAAAGGTGCACATTAAGTGTGTTCAGATGGTGATGGGTCTAGGAGTGGTGCTATTATACCCACTCAGAGAGAGAGGGAGAGAGAGACAGTCAGGTGCTGAGGAACCACAGGGGGTTAAGGGAATTTCTCATTGATATGTCAATTATAATTATTACCACGTTTTTGAATTCTGGTCAGCAAGCATGAAAGGGTTTGACCTATTTGACAGCAGATGGCAGTTATTCGCAGGAATGTGTGGATGCTGATTTACTTCATAGTTGAGAGAATCATTAAACATGAGTGTGAGGTACAGGTACACCATCCTCACATTTTCTGGACGCATCCCAACAGTCAGATTCCCACAGTGCCCCCTAGAGGCCACACAAAAAATAGGTTGTATTGACGATTGGGCATTTTGGGGGGAAAAATAAAGAATCTTGATCTTGTGAGAAAATGTACTCACTATATTGTTTTGCTTTTGTACACTTTTAATTAGATTTGACAGTAGTATTATGAAATAGCAATCTATACAGACACACGCTTTGATTTAAACAAAAGATATGGAAATATGATTTGTATTCAATCTGGGCCTGCCCTAAGTGCTGCTTCACAAAGCTAACATACCGTCAGGCCTGACTGAGGTGTTTATTTGGCTGGGTTACGGAGGTTGAAAACCCTCCTGCAGGAGTCCTGCACACAGCCCTGGGTGATCCGTGTCCAAACACAGGGCCGGTTATCTCAACACACAGCCCCAGGAGAGATGACATTTCTGGGCCTTGAGCGTTCCTCACTATGCCTCCTAGTCCAGTCCCTGGTACTGAAAAGCACAACAAACATCAAGACACTCCTGAGTGTGGTATGGAAAGGTGCTGTTACCGTATGTATAACAACAATAAGAGAAATCTTCACATTGACCATTAAGCTGAGAACTTGTATTTGTTGTTTTTGAGTAAACAATATAACCTCGAGTTTGTATGTAATGTCAAATTCAATTTCTAATACAATTAGCTTCCATTAATATGGAAAGAAACCTCTAAAATAAGTCCATGTCCCAGTGAAAGAAAATGTTTAAGTTAAGTACCTTGTCATTTGTGTTTACAGTAGCACCAGTCACTGTAGCCTTTTTATGGACTAGTCTGTGGTCCGGAGACCTAGTGGAGTATGAGATGTCAGTGTGAGAGACAGAATCTGCATAGGTATGGACAGTGGCTTTCAAGACATCAGATGGGAGCGGTAATACAACTCCATGGCCTTGTTTAAACCTAAACCATTTCAAATGGAAGAGCCTTTGGATGTGCCAGTGCTGCAAACATGACTGGTAAACACAGTACATCTGTATGGACATTTTTAAGAGCAAACTAAGTTCTGAATATTTAAAAAACAAACCAAAAAAAACGACAATGACCCAGCAAGCATGGATTGGCTTAGGGGAGTGGCTGCAAGCAATGTGTGCTCCAAAAGACACAAAGAGGATATTTGAAATGACAAGTTTGGAGAGTGACTACTACCAACGTACTTATTTTTGGGGACTGACAGCTGTGTAGCCTCTGGAAATGCAAAGTCAGGAGGGGCAAACTCCTGTGGAATGCTAAGCTTCATACAAAAAAAAAAAGATAATTTTTTACTTTTCATTGTGCACCTGGCGGAATGTGTTGAATATGAAAACATAAATCAAGTTTGATAAAAGTGGATTTTTTGGGGGGAAATAGGCTATTCCACTTTTATGAAAGCATGCTAGCCATCTCGTGAGGTATCAAGGCAGGAACAAAGCACAATTGCACCATTTGTGAACAGCTGTGTATGCACATGCCAGCCTCGAGCTACAAAAGGGGACATACATTTGAAGGACATGACAGCAACAAGACATCAGATAAAAGACACATCACAGCGACCGCTAACAGCTGTAATAAGACTAATCTGTATTTCAGTTGAAATACTTTACACAACAGCATTACAGAGAAGACATGGAACTCCATTGACTATAACCGATTATTTTTGGGGAGAGCATGCTTGGTTGTTAGTGGTGCAAATGTTCTCATTATTTTGGCACCTAATACATTTGTGGCACCCCCCACTCAAACGGGGAATTGGAGCACAGGTAATTTTCCCTCCCTGCAAAAAGTCCCCCCCCCCCCCTTCTTATTTGAAGGACACTCGATGAACGATCACGCCACTGTCGCTGCCGAGCTGAGTGACACAGACACGCGCAGGCTTTAATCGCTGATCTTTTCCAGGTGACTTTTGCGTCAACGGAGAAGCGGCTCTGAGAGCTCAGGAAATCAGTTCACGCAGCAAAGGAGAGACAAAGACATGTCCTTCTCTGTTAGACCCCTAAGGCTCCCACCCCCGCTGTGCCTGCCCCTTCGTCACGCGGAGGAGGAGGAAGGGCAGGGAGCCACAGCAGTCAGGACTGATGACAGCCCATCTTTAGGCTGTAATGAAGCGAGAAGGAGAGTAATGAACTCGGCACACAGGCCAAACACACGGGCTGAGTGACAATAGGAGATATGGATAGAAGGAGACGGATGGGCTGGGGGAGAGAGACACCGAGAGACAGAGGAGAGAGAGAGGGACCGATACGATAAATGGTAAGGTTTGAGAGAGAGGAGAGAGAGAGGGACCAATACAATGCATGCCAAGGTGTTTGAGAGAGTGAGACCACTATGCTAAATACTAAAATATGAAAAAGAGAGCGAGAAAGACCAGCATACTCCTAAAGTATGTGTGTAAAGAAAGGAAGCGCGAGTGAGAGAGTACGTGTGTTACAAAATGGACCCAGAGATACAGAGGAGCAAAAACCTCATTCCAAAGGGTGGTAAGGAGAAATACAATGGAAGCCACGCACATCAGTGCTAATTATCTCCGCAGCAATAGTCTCCCCTTCCCTGGCCATAAGGTTTCAGGCACTCATCAGACACATGGATGCACATCATATGAATACCATCTTGGGCCTGCTGAAGCCAAATCTTAATAGCAATGTTCGGGGCGGGTCTGGCAGGAATAAACGGCCTCGACACAGCCATTTTCCTTTTGAATAACAATGCAGGCAGATGCATGGTAGTGATGGGAATTTCGGGTGAGCCGGTTCGTTTGGCATCGTTCACCAAAAAGAGCCGGGTCATTTGGCTCTCATTTGGCTCTTTGTTCAGTTAAATGTGCCTGCTATACTAGCACTGATTATGCACATTGAAGCTGTTGGTGTTGGTTTACATTTGCTGACCCTTAACTATCATATTACATAGCCAACTTGATAAAACAAGTATATTGACATAAATTAAATAATGACTACATAATCACTCCGGCGCGAAATTGTATAATAATTACAATACATTTTGGCTACGTTTGTAAAATTGTTTACAAATGAAAAACAAATGCATGAATTTTTCAGGGAGATATGGTTTGAATTACTTTTTTTTAGGCAGCTGACCAATTATGTGATTTGCTATGAAAGACAAATTATATATCTAGTTGAAAGTGTTCCTTTATAGGGCGTGTATAAAACTGACACGTTGATTGGGCTTACACAATACATTTGATTGGTTGTTGGCATGTCAGTCACTGAAGCTGTTCAGAGGTTGTCACTTGACACTCTGGGGAACAAGGCAGAGAATCTTACTTTGAGCGGTGCTACAAAAAAAAAGTTTTAACCAGGGAGCCGAAAGAACGGCTCTTTTACCGAGGTGATACTGTTCCATAGGTCCACTGAAAAGAGCCGTTGAAAACGAGCTGTTCGTTTCACTAAGGCATGGGTGAATGACAGAAATCCTCTTACAAGGCCTGGCAAATGGACCCGGCAAGTATTGATGGAACAAGAGCCTACTTCAGCGTCTATTTGCAGTGAATGTCTGCTGCAGGGGAGACCATCGGCGAATGTTTGCCCCCCATTCGTTCTCAATGAGCGCAAAGGACAGGATGTGCCGTGTATTATGGGAAAGGTTGGCAAGGAGATTTTCAATGAGACCAATGAATTAGCATCTTCTCCACAATATGCATGTGAAGGTGACGTTTGCTAGTGCACTGACCAATCGAGAAAAAGGAGATTAAATTATGGCTACTCTGTCGACACATGAAAAGGTCTAAATTATGCTGCATAGTATTATGTTACTGTGATGTAGATACCTGTAATCTTATTTTAGATGTTGAGCAATAGTAAAAAAAATCCAAGACAGACAGATGTCACTCATATTCGATTGTGAATATACTTTGAGAGTCTTCTCCAATCCACTACCCTACCATCTGTTGCTATTTGTCTCAGTAGCCTATATTCTTGACTATGATTTTATACACTGTACCCTGAGAAAACGTTTTCGAATTCTGCAAAAATAAAAATTAAACATGCCAGTCCAGCAGTGATTTTCTGGGAGCCCAAAGCATTAATAGGTTCAGTTTGAGTTTGGACCCAGGCAGCACGTTGATAAATCCCTGACTTTGATTCTGAAAGCACAAATGGCACAACTAGGCACATCATGCTGGGTGAGGCTACAACTAAAGTTGCAATAATAAATATGGCATAGCATTTTAGCGCCCTCTGGATAAACACATTGCAAAATGCTTGTAGTTGGGCCAACTATCGGACATTAGCAAATAACTTAATAATAAGATAAAAACCAACCTGCTACTTTCTATATTCAAGTTTCAAAACCACCTGGTATAAACCCACATCTCAGTAATAGGCTAAAGATTAACTACTCGCCGCTTAATTATTTTAAGCACTGCAGTCTTGCCAAGAAGACTAGGTGAAAACATGTTGAGAGTAAGTTATAGCAGCAGCTAAGGAACCTAAGGCTCCGTTTCAACAAGATAAGTCAATGAATATTTCTGGTAGGTACACAGGCTAAAAGCCCTATGTAGGTTGCAACTTTTTATTTTATTTACATACAGCTCACTGAGCACTGTAATCTTTAACTCTGCATCAAATACACAACCACACAAAGCAAGGATGGCGCTGAATTAAGTATTTGCACATTCAGAATTAAAGTCAGTGATTTATCTCCATAATACAGGCATAGCGGTGTGGCTTGAGAGAGAAATTACCCACTCACAAGACATTTTTCCCTTCTGGCGAATTTGCCTTTCTTAATCAAAAAGCTCATTATGGCACATGCAGGTTGCTGCAAAAATGGTGATATGGCTACGTCGGTTAGTCCATGCAATTATCTACAGGACCAAAGGAAGGCCTGGCGTTGGCACATTTTCCAACAGTCCACTAACCTTAAACATTTACCGAATTACATTTTGGGGTTTTCATGCATTTCCATTAGATTTATTTTTTACTGCGAGAGCAGCACAATGAGAGCCACTGACCATAATGAAGGTTCTTTGTTCTGGACCCCCAAGCTCTGATGGCCCTCTCCTTCGATTTTTCCAAAGAAACCAATTCTATGCTGTAGGTTCTAGTCTTGCCAAATGGCCCATCACAACGCTCCAATACATAACCTCTTAACCCACATTTCTCTATCTAGGGCCCCTTGAATAAACCCTGGTTGGTGTATTTTGTGATCAAACAAGCCCCGGAGGCAGGGATAATGTGCCTAATGCATGCCATTGTGGGAGCCGTGTTCCTTGCGGAATCGAGAAAAATAGGAGCCGAGAGCTGAACAATGACGTTTTGAGAAAATGACTTTCTAATTGAGGCATATGCCTTGGACATGACAGATAAATTAGCCACTGTCAAGACGTTCCTCAGGGAAGCATCACTTTCGGCATGTGGGGTTTTTTGTTGTTAATAGAGTGTGCCAGCAGAGTAAGCTGTGTTTGTGACTGTGGATGCTTATCTTGCTTTTCACCCGCCACACTGGCAAACTTATGCTAACTATATAATTATAGCTGAGCACTTTTCACTTTTAAGGGTGTATCTTCCTGACACTGATGTTATTTGAGCTTGTGTAGGAGAAGACCATGCTTCTATATACACAACTGGATGAGCTTTAAACACAAACGCACACCGCTTTGACTTACTCTTTCCTAGGATCTTGCTTGCTGGCAGAAAGTTTTTGGAGGAACAGAGGATGGCTGCAACTCATTAAAAAGCGGGGGGGGGGGGGGGGGGGGGCACTCTCCTGTTCAGATGTCTTTTATCTTTCCCTCCTAAGCAGATGGTCCGTTCCTCATTGTGCTATGAGTCTGTACCCAACTAACTCTTGCGCCACAAGGCTGGTTTCAAACGTGGACAACAAGCAGCCTAGGAAGAACTTTCCGCCGAACAAACAAAAGATATCGGAAACAAAGGAGCCTTGTGAAGCAGTGCCAGAGTTGTGAATAGATGCAGCTGTTGTCGGGTTGTTGGATCAACTCTGTGTTTTTTTATTCTAGACTCTTAATAGGAGGAAGCGGACGTGTTGCCAGGTCTGCTGCAACATTGTTCTCATGTGCCCATGTTGTTGGCAAGAATTTAGAGGCAAGGAGAGAAGGAAATACATCTTGGAGGCTGCAGCCCCTCAGTAAAATAAAGAGACTCTCCAGCTTTATCTTTTTATCTGTGCATTGAGGCCAGTTGCGTTTCTATAACTGTATTGTCAATAACTGGGCATCCATGGAACATATTTTATAGTTACATCACTTACATGTTTGTATCATAAAAAAGAACAGTGAGCTTCACAGGATTGGTGCAACACTTCATACGTGCCACCTTCAAGGGTATATGACCAGTGCTGTGCATCTTCCCCCCGACACACACAGCGTTATAGCTATCCACTGTAACTCAACCTTCCAACAACCTCCACCTGCTCTTGAACGCTGCCTATGTTCATCCCATGCCCCTCCAGAGGAGCGGACCTCGGCTAACGTCAGACACTGCTAAGCATGTGTCTCCAAACGGGCAGAGTCTGGAGTGTAATCATCCGGGCAGCAGGAGCAGGTAGCAGGCGGGCAGGCAATCAGTTTCCCCTGATTGAGACAGAACGAGGGGGTCTGAAAGGCCATCCGAGTGTGAGCCTATGGTGCCAGGTGTTGCAATCTGACGGCTGAATAAGCCCGGGCTGAAATGACTCCTTTCCGCTGTTTTACATGGCTCCGGGAACGCTCTCCTTGGCAACGGGCCGGGGACGCTCTCCTTGGCAACGGGTGGGAAGAGAAGGGGAGTGGTCGGCACCTTAATCATATCTGCGAATGTCAATAAGGATGTTTTGCATCTTGGTTTTGCGGTCTTCTTTCCTCGTGTAATGGCTTTGAAGTAGGCCGAGTCGGGGACGTGTGAATGCCAACGATGTTCAGAACGTAATTTAATTTATTTACGGAACTCTAAATAGGAATGCATTTCCCAAAGTGAGGTTTTCAATCATATATTTTGCAGGAATGTGTTTGTTGGCTGTGTTACACATACCTCTACCAAAAAAAAAAGACATTTTAGATTTCCAGTCGTAAGGGCAAAGATCTGAACATCATTGGATTGTGTACATTTTGGAATTGATGTGTTGTGACAGTGTGTAATTTGCATATCATCTCTTCAGGACAACGTATGTTTCTAGTGCAAATCCTAGCAGATAAGGATTGACATTGATATGATTGAAAAGGGTAAACAACTTTGAACGTCTTGTATACAAGGCCACACGTACTCACTTTGGTTAAGTTGTGTGTGACTAAACATGAAGCAAAACTTTTTGCCTTCCAAAATTAAGTAGCACTCTGATAACATTTGGACTTAAACCCTACAGCTGCTCTGCGGTACGTCTGTTGTTCCGACGAGCAGGTGAATGGATTTTTCTCATGCTAACACGGCTGCTGCCTAGAACCGTCCTGTATAAGCAGATTAAGAGCGGCACTCAGCAGTGCACGGGTGGCATAAGGCGCGGGTGTCGGCTCGGCGTGCAAATAGCACGATGGGGAAGTTAGCAAGGAGGGAGGGAGGGGCAATGGCATCAGGGCGGGCTTCCCCCGGCGATATCACCGTCTACACATTAGCCTCATGCTGTGAGTTGCGGCGTCAACACTCAGCCTATTATTAATGAAGGAAGAGAGGGTGCAGAGAAAGTGTGTGTGTGTGTGTGTGTGGGGGGGGGGGGGGGGGGTTTTAGGAAGTATCTAAAGTGGAGGGGAAGCACCTCAGCAGTTCTTTATAGGGCGTGAGTCGAAGGGACGCAGACTCATCCATGGCAAGTATAGATTTGAGCTACTGCTTGTTTCATCACTCATTTGAAAAAGCCAGATTTTTTTAGTTTGAGTGAAGTGAGTTGAAACCGACGGCAGGTATATTGAATATTGGTGATGATCCTGTTGACATTATATCACTGCTAAGAATAGTTGTTTCTTATTACATCTATTTCTGAGGTTTAAAATATGTGGTTAGTCTGTACGTGTCCTCAGAAACAGTTATTGGAATGACATTTCCGCCATGAAATTTAATTTGATCTCTTACGCAAGGCCTGAAAGCGAGTATAATTGTGCGTCATTGAAAAGGTAGATTAGTATGCAAACCAACTTCACAATAATTTGAATGACAACTTCACTCTTGCATCAAAATCCCAGACAGTACAATTTATTGTATTCTATTTGATAGATATTTTCTCTCATAGTGAGAGACACAACTCAATTTAGGTAACACTGCTTTTTTGGGGGGGGGGGTGTCAAACTTTAGACAGCAAATGATGACTAAAACTCATCATTGAAAAGAATTTGAGGCATATTGCAGTTAAGGGCTATTGTAAAGAAAAAAATTAACTGAATGAAGAATTTAGAAAATGTGACGGAAGGTGGCAAAAAGGTAGAATTGTAGGCCGCCATTTTTCAAGCTCAATAGCTGTCAGTCCCGCGGGCAGAAAGTGCCTGTCAAACCCATTTATAACCGACTGGAGGAAGATGAAGTTTTAAAGAACAGAGAAGGGGGGAGACAGACCCTGAGATTCATAAAATCAATCTAGGCCAACGACGGCAGCGGAAATGGGTGCCGGGCGAGCGCGCCAACCCTTTGGATTGCTATCAGGAGAAGAGAAGCCTGCTCTTTCTGCGCGCTGATCGATGCGGATCTATAAAAAACGAGCAGTCAAATGCACTTACATGCTTTATCAAGAGGAACACATTTCAGACAGGCGGAAGCCCATTTCCACGAGCCGAAGGTAAAAGCTAGTGTGGGCCGTGTACTTATTGTTCAGATATATTATTCTTCAGGAAACATTTCCCGTGGCGTTGTAATCCTATAGATTTCCTGTTGAATGTGTGTTTTGATTAAAAATCCTAATTTATAAATTGCATGTTCCTTCCAAAACATATACAAACCCCCTACACGGCACTTAGTATTGAACAGATCGATCACGGCATTTTCAAATTCAGGGCCTCTCTGAGACGTTGCTACTTCACAGACTGACCAGCGAAAGCCCTGGTGTGAGTAAATTAAAGTCAAATTAAATGCCTCTGAGATGGGGAGTAACGTTGAGGAAACACAACACACGTTAGATAGGTGTTGTTTAATTAGGTTTAAAAAAAGACTTTAAAAAAACGATTCAAGGCCCAAGTTCCATGGGTGTTGAGACAAAGGTTACGCCTTCGTCAGGAGAAGGGCAGGTTATGTGCTGCTCGGCCTCCCCTACTCTACCAGCACTGACCAGGCATTCGTGTCCTGCGAGCAACTTTTCATACTTACGCAAATGCGAGGAGACAGCTTTGCCATCCATTACGAGGAAAGGTTATGTACTCTAAAGAGGGAGAGCAATGCAGATCCAATTTATCACCGGCGTGCCATATTTCCCGGCAAACCACTTTAAAGCCGCATACCAAAGCAGGAGGGTGTTTTTTGTTTTTTTTTATCCCCCCCACCCGCCTTGACTCTCCCGCCTGTGTTGTGCGTCCTCTTCTCTCCGTTGGTTGTCGCGAGTCTAGACAGCCGCCATGAGTGGCTCACGTCACTAGAGATGGTGGCTTCATTGAATTTCACATCAACGGGAAGGACAATTAGGATGATGAGGGTTTTTTTTGTGGGCGGACAGTTGTACAAATGATCACCCACCAGACAATGCACTTCTTTTAGTTTCAGCGTTGGTGGTAAGAGAGAGAGAGAGAGAGAGAGATGGGGGGGGGGGGGGGCTGGATGTGTATGAGTTTGTTGTATACATTACAGTACTGTAGTTATTGCCAGTAATTACAGTGCCATTGACAGTGAATGCATTTATTCAGCCATGGGATGAAACACTGCTAGGATTAGTCACTTTTTAGTAATTATAAGCTATGTGTCTATACTGTAGGGTCAAACAGCACCTAGCAACGTTGTAGGAAGATTTCTAGAGTATTGTCAAAATGCTGGCGGCCTTAAAAATTTATGAATTTCTATACATTGATCTAAGCGTGGTGTGAAGCGCTCTGTGGACAATCCCTTTCCTTACAAACAAAACCTGTTTGTCTACCGAAGGGATGAACAGGACAAAGTTGTAGGGAAGTTACGAGAATCAAGTTAAAGTTTAGAGCAACTTTCGTCCCTGTAGTTCCCCGTGCCTTACAGGACCGCAGGCTGTTGAAATAGACACAATGGAGAGATGCTCCCCATCGTCTGCCATGATGATGCTTCAGTGGGTTTTCCATATCCCCCAAGAGTGGCATCCAGACTCATATCAGCTCGATGTTGGAGATTGCAAAGAAAAAAATCACCTGCACAGAACGTGACCCAGTGAAGTCTCGAGGAACAAATATGTGACGTGATATCTCTGTCATCCATCCATCCATCCATCCATCCTTTTTTCCCCCTCTTTCTCCACGCGGGAGTAGCCGAGCACAAAGCAGAACCAGAGTAAACACACGACTCTCATTTCCCCGCGATGAGCCCCCGCTGTGCTCTCTCTCTCTCTCTCTCTCTCTCTCTCTCTCTCCACAATCACAAGCTTTCCACGGACCCAAATCTACCAGCAGGAATGAAGTGGTGGGAATTTGCATGATACAGTGTTTCGCGGCGCATCTCCCATAGAATGTGCATCCGAACACAGCCAAACAAGAGAGAGAATAAATGCATAGGAAATGAGAAACTGAAGAAAAACAAAAACACCCCCCCCCCCCATGCACACACACACACACACACAAAAAGATGAAGTTGTCAATTAAATAGGGACATCCATTCGTGACCGTGAATGTTGGAAATGTTGTGTTTGTGCATGATTTGAACATCATAAAAGGACATTACTTTGAGGATAAATCTGGAAGGCTTGTCGCCTATAGGGCACGGCGTTGACCTTTCAGGGCTGATGGAATTATTGGGCCGTGTCCACAGTAATCTGTCTGCCAGCCATAAAAAAAGAGAGAGAAATTCTCCAGATCAAACATGCATGTGATCCACACAGAAATCTTACTGGTCATACCTACTCTATATCTGTGTTATATGTGACCGCGTGAAACTGAGAAAGACAACTGACGCCTGGCAGAGTCACTTCTCTCATGCCCGTGTCGTTGTCGGGGTCGTAGATGAACATTCATCGAATAATAAGTAGACTATTAAACGTCTACTCGCGTAGTGTGATTCTGCCTTCACACAGTAATCCCCCACTTACTTTAATGGAATGGAATAACACAAGTTGTATTTTGATGTTTTTTTGCAGGGCCGTGCTGAAGACGAGTGTCATGGGTTAACTGTACAGTTTGAACTCTGTTGCCTCATCTCTTTTATTTCCCATGATGTTTACTGTCCCATCTGTTTGTGTAAACGACCAATAAAACTCGGGTAACACCTCATTTCTTCCGATAGCCTTTGACGCGCTTGCTGCCTTGCTGCATTGCTATTCTACAAACGTACAGTAACCTGAATTCCAAAGGTATTTTTCATAATAGGGTGAGTTCGCTCTTTATTCTACATGACCAAAGTTAAACACAGCGTTATGAACACAGACTGCAGTGGGAGAGAGAGGATAAGAGAGACTGGGAAGACAGAGAGACAACGAAGTTCACTGAGACAAATACAAACAATAGCCTCGGTTTAATGGTCTGCCCGTGAATAGCCGGAGAAAAAGGCAACCGTAACAGGCAGTTAAGTGACTTCTCCCTCTTCCTCTAGCCCGGGGCAGGGACGGAGGGACAGAACAGAGAGAGGGAGGGGAAAGAGTGCCTTTTCCGATGTCCCCGAACACACGGATGTTTGTGTTGAGAAGAAGACGACTGCTGGCCTCTGGGCCACGGCTTTTTACTCCATCACGTGAAGTGACCTGGAGAGGATGGGGACAAACATACTGAAAGAACACAGTGATGTTTGTGTGTGTGTGTGTGATTGTGTGTGTGTGTATGAGAGAGAGAGAGAGAGAGAGAGAGAGAGAGAGAGAGAGAGAGAAAGAGAAAGGGGAGATAAAAGGAAAAGAGGAAAAAAGAACATCTTTTCACTATGTGCAGACGAAGACCATCGGTCTCCGAGATGGCTTTAGCCTGATGGAGGGGCCTTTAGGGAGTGTGTGTGTGTGTGTGTGTGTGTGTGTGAGAGAGTGAGTGAGTGAGAGAGAGAGAGAAAGCGTACACTCAGTGTATCAATCTCCAAAGGCCTGCTTTCAGAGGCATGTATGACAGGAACTGAAATGGCTCTAAAAGGGTTGGGCTGTGTTGGACATTGCAGATGGAGTTTAGCTAGTGGAGGAAGAAGATGTCGGTATGGGAGGAGCGAGGGGGGCGCAAACACTCTCAATGCTACACTGGGCACCACTGATAGCCGCCGGAGTGTTTTTACAACATGTAATATTTATGTGTGTGTTTGTTGGGGACCAGGGGCAGGCTGGTAGTTAGTCAATGGATGGCTTTAATCATTGCTGCATCTTCTCTCTCTCTGTGTGTGTGTGTGTGTGTGTGTGCGTGCGTGCGTGCGTGTGTGTGTGTGTGTGTGTGTGTGTGTGTGTGTGTGTGTGTGTGTGTGTGTGTGTGTGTGTGTGTGTGTGTGTGTGTGTGTGTGTGTGCGCGCGTGTGTGCGTGCGTGTGTGCGCGTTGATGAGTGGCCGAGTGTGACAGACATAGCTGTGAGCGTGTCATTGGGTGTCTGGGATGCAGGGCCCTGACAGGCAGGGAGAGAGGGAGGGATGGAGGGAGGAGAGGAGGGAGGGAGGGGAAGAAGGACACCAGGGGTGACTATGGACACACTGCTGTGGGCCTGATCGCCTCTCAACTGAATGTCTCTTTCTCACCCTGTTTCCTTTCCCTCTCTCCCATTCTTTATTTCCTCTCTCTCTCTCTCCATCTCTCTTCCTCTCTCCCCCCGCCAGCACTCTCTCTCCCTGCTCTCTTTCTCCCTCCCTCCCCCCGCCAGTACCCTTTCTTCCTCTCTCTCCCCATCTCTCCCCCCACCAGCGCTCCCTCTCGTCTGATTAATGAGTCTCGTCAGGTACCGTCCGCTGCCACTCACGCCAATTAAGACATTAGGCCTTTCCGCATGGCTGCCTCCTGCTCCTAAACAAACAGCAGGACCGCTGTCTCTCTCTCTCTCTCTCTCTCTCTCTCTCTCTCTCTCTCTCTCTCTCTCTCTCTCTCGGTCTCTCTCTCTCTCTCTCTCTCTCTCTCTCTCTCTCTCTCTCTCTCTCTCTCTCTCTCTCTCTCCCTGTCTCTCTCTCTTCCTCTATCTCTCACTCTCTGTCTCCATCCTCTCCCTCTCTCCGTCTCCCCCGGCGACGCCCGTCGCCACCCCCTGACTAATCAGAATCTGTCTGGCCTAGCAGGGAGACGGGAGTTGCCGTGGAGGACACAGTCTAGCCAGGTGTTTGGGCCCGTTAACCTCCCGCGGCGCGGGAATCCAAGCGGAGCAATCAGGAGAGAACGTTCCCAACGAGGCCAGCGTGACGGCCGCACCTCTTCTCCCGTTGTCTGCACCCAAGGACATCTTCAGTTAGCGAGCGGTGGGCTCCCGGGAAACTCAGGGCGACGCCAAAAAGTAAGGGTTTGTTGTGCAACTCTAAAGGAAAATGTTTGGATTAGCTCACCTTATGCCTTGATTACCGACAGAATCAACTGTAAGTACTTAATCGCTTTTAGCCCCTCCCACAGTGAACAACAGAAAACGGTATCTGCCCGAGCAGAACAAAACACACATTACTACAGCCGAGGAGATCCATCAGATATCTGTTCCGACAGTGAGGCCTGTGTTAGCGACGTCAGAGCTGATGATAGCGTTCATTCGGCTCGCGTACCCCTCCCTTTGCCATGGTGACAGAGCCTAACGGCGTTAGCTATGGCCATCAGTCAGTCCTATCCCCAGCTAGAGTCTGGGAGACAGACCCTTAATGGGCTGCGATTTGTTCTGTGTGCCTGAGCTTGTTTTCTGCATGTCGGTGGGGGGTGGGGGGGGGGGTCTGCGGCACATGCCTGTGGTCTGCGGCGTGTGTCATGGTCCGTGGCGGGCATCACCGTCTCGTCGCATTAGAGCGCCAGTCAATCACGGTCGCCGAGGCAACGGGGGTGGTGGTGGGGGCATGTAAGGGGGGAGGGGGGTGACATGTCGCTTGTCAAGGTGCTTTGCGTGATTGCCAACGTGGGGATGTGCAGAAATGTGCGCCCGGCCACTGGAGACGGGGCGCGTTTGATGCGGGGGGGGGGGGGGGGGGGGGGTTAGGGCTCGCCCTGTTGCACGGGTCGCTGTCCTGATGGGCTGTGACAGGAGCCTGTCTGACGCATGAAAACACCCAGAGTACAGTCAAGTACCTAGAGTACCCAACATATGGTAGAACGTGGCGGTGCATTGGACACACACGTTAATAAAGGCAGAGGCCATTAGTGGGGCCCGCGTGCTGTACATGCCTGCTACATCAACCTGTACTGAACCTCTCACACAGACCTGCCTCTCACACTTCTCTGGTCCCTTGTATGTGGAAATGAGAAATTTACTCTTTAGTGGAATGACCTCTATTGCTGATGAAAAACTTGGATTGGGTTTTAGAAAAGGAACTTTTTTGTGACAAACTTCATTTGTGAAGCATGGGAGAGAAGAAAAAATATGTTGTACATATGAGTTAAAGTTTACATATTAACCTTTGCTTTTTGTCTGTGCACGTCATGCAAAACATATGTGAAGTGTCTCACGAGCCCATGTCGCTGGTCACCCTGAGTGCATGACACTATAATCAGTCAAAATGAATCAGTCAATCACTTGCCTGTTGTTGTGGACAACACACGGTGTCGAGCCCTTTGTTGGATCAGGACTCGCTATGTAGAATAGCCGTGAATGATAATTGGTATGGACCTATGACTTCAAATTAGCCCTGTGATTTCAGCAGACCAAACAGTGATTACAAATAATTAAACGTTTGCTTGTACATTGTGCTTTCAAATGGTTGCAAGGTGACAGTCGATACCATTAAATAGTACCCGGGGGTTAGCCATTCAAACGGTTTTAATTCCGATGCCCTAAATCCCACATCATTATCCAAGTTATCTCCAAAGCTTTTAGGAAAGCACATTCATCGTTCTCTGCTCTCCATTTAAACTTTGGAATGGCCCTCGTCTTTGCATTTTAAACGTTTTTTTTCTTTTTCTGTTTGCGCTTTCACATGGCACTAACATGAACTACAGTGGCGTGACCTGCAGGGTTGCCTATTGAAAACATCCTGTTTGGAGTGCAGGCTTTTTGGCGATGTGCAGTTTCTGTCTGTAATCATTTCCTTTTGTTGAAGCCGGTCACATTCTCTTGCTCCATTCCCTCCCAGTGCACCACCAGGCTTTTTGGAACTTTGTCAAGTCTGTTGACCTGTAACGGGAATGAAAAGGCAGCGAGCGACAACCGCAGCACTCACGACGGCGGGGGGGGGGGGATGAGGGATAAAGCGAGGGAAGAAGGGGGCTGAGCATTGCGGAGAGTGTGTCTGGAGGGGGGAGCGAGGGAATGCTTCCTGCCTCTCGTATTGTCCCCCTGGATAAAACGTCCCTCTGCTCTTGGGAGCGGGAGCTGGGAGGCCAGGCTCATCTGTCTGACCGTATTTAGCGTGACGAACAGTGGCCAGACCTCAAGCAGGTCGAGCCGGGAGCCGTTTGCCCCAGACACACACACATTCATACACGCAGACACACACACACACACACACACACACATATATACGTATTTACACACACACACACACACACACACACACACACACACACACACACACACACACATTCACGCATGTAGACAGACACGCACAAGATTGTTTCCCCCTTTTCTGACCCTGCTGTAAGTAGCTTCACAATTGTAGGCCCTCTAAGGATAGTTTGATAGACAAAGGTCCAGTGGACTAGTGTGAATGTTTGACTTTAGTTTGATGACTGTAACTCCCTCAAGTCTGCAAGAAAGTTACCTACATGACATCTTTTTTTGAGGCACTGTAATATAATAAAACTCTTGTAAATACTCATGAAAGAAAAGTTTCACGCAAAAATGTTTTAGGTAAGGCGCGTGTCAAGTTACGAAAAATACATGGATCAATCAAGGGGTGAAATGGATTGTGAAGTGCCTCCGCGGTCACGTTCCTTTAGGCCTGTCTCTCAAACACATTCACTACTGAGTAGCAGCCCTTTTAGTATAATGAGATGCTAATCTGTACACCTATCAAAGATTTTTCTTCTACTGTGGAGCCAAACTTGATGGCCCTGGCCCTGTGAATGTATCGGAGGAGGAGGGGAGACAGGGGGGGACGGCCGACAGGGGGGTCAGTACAGATTATCAACCTTTGCATGCCGGACGGCCCTGCCCACTATTCAGGATCAGTGCCACAGATGTAATTGGTGCCACCTCAGTTTTGCGTCCCTGTATTATGTAGTTGTTGAAAAGCCGAGAAGCTACCGTTCATCAGGTAGTTATTTTCTGAGGCATAATATTCAAATAAGATGTTTTTAACAACAATGTTGTTATTGTGTGTAGTAGCAGTTGTAGTAGTGTCTACTGCAACTACTAGCGATCTTTAATATTAAAAGTTAGTAGTTGAGTACTGTAATTGCATCCGGAATGCTTTTTAGCATTGCCTGGTGCTACTATTTTTCTGATATTGTAAGCGGATTGAAAATGAATGCGATTGACTTTGTATTCTTGTGTTTAGCGATCTCAGAGATGGGTTAGGGTGACATACTATGATCAATAGATTGGTAGATGGGAAAACCGTGGTAAGCCATTTGATGTTATGTGATTAGTGCAGCAATTCTGGTCATTCACTTCACACTCCTGGAAATGGCTGCGTTAGGTATAGTTGTAGCTTGTAGGATCCATACACCCTTCTCATTTTAGAATTAAGCAGTGATATTTGTCCCCCCACTGTGAATTTCGAATGCCACCCCATTGATTTCACGCTGACTCCAGGCCTGCCACTATTGATCTGAATACAAAAAGAAAGAGAGGTTGTCAAACAACTTGCAACAAATGTATAGTTGAACACACCTTCAGGAGCGTAGGGAATGAAAATGGTTTGCAGAGTAGTATGAGGGCATTGGGTTTGGTAGTCATGCAACACCATCAATGTCTGACTACGTTACAAATTGGGGGGTGAAAAACCATCCATTCGCACAGCTATCCTCACCCACAGACAGTTTGCATGAAGAACCATCAGTGAAAACTACATTTTCATTCCCATCTGAATAAAAGATGCTCCTGTCAGCAAGCAGACTGATGCAGTGCCTGGGTCTAAGATTTTAAGGATATCATGATGTCAGTTACGGGGGTTTTGGGGGGAGGGGGGGGGGGGATGCGCAGCTGTCAGACATAAAATCATATTCATACGTCTTTACACTGTCTGCAGTCTAGTTCCTATGTCCTCTGTTTGGAAACACAACCAAAGCGCAGAGGAGGAACCCGAGAGACAATGTCCGACAAGCCATCACATCGCATGTCTCGCGGCTCTGAAGACACCCCGCCGGCGGACATCTTGTTGCGCACGGACTCCTGGAATGATGTGGCCGCCCTTCAGGAATAAAACACACCAAACAAACGTGAGTAAGTAATCCTTTAGTCATCAAGTTCCTTTCTTTTCTAGGCGTGGTGACACGAGCGGCGGCCTTGCGCCCCCCGCTGTCACGGATTAGAGCCGCTCGTCAAAGAAAGAGGCGTCAATGATCGAAATAGGCCACGGGGTCTTCGCTGCCAACCCCTTAAAGAAAAGAAGACAAAGGGTGGGAGGAAATGAGTGGTTTATCAGGCCAGGCCAGGGTGGGGGGCTTCATCCCCCCGTTTCTAGAAGCTTTTGGACCCAACATCAGCTTCATCGACTGGGGCTGGGGGCCGGGGATTAAATGGCTTATTGACTGCTGAGGACACAGACGTTTGCCACAGAAGAGCGGACTTGTTGTGAAGGGAAGTCACCTTCACATGTCATCCAGAAATGTAGGGATGGTGTGCTTGCGTGCGTGTGTGTCTTTGTGTTTTGTGTGTATCTTTGTGTTGTTTTGTGTGTGTGTGTGTGTGTGTGTGTGTGTGTGTCTCTCTGTATTTTGTGTGTGTGTGTGAGTGTATCTGCTTTGTATGTGTGTGTGTGTGTGTGTGTGTGTGTGTGTGTGTGTGTGTGTGTGTGTGTGTGTGTGTGTGTGTCTGTTTATGTGCTGGGGCTTGATGTATTTTGTTTACAGAGACAAAAAGAAACTAGTACACAGAGCAGAGCAAACATCTCCTCTGGCTGCCATGCGTCGTCAAGCCTTTTCAATTGCTCACCGTCCTCCCCTGGCTATTTTCCTGTTTACTTCCTTCTTTGTCCGTAAGGAATACCCGTCGCTGAGAAACACTGCGGGAGAGACGGAAGTGACATTACATAAGAGACTTAACACTTCATTAGCTGCCTGAATATGAAATGACAATTGCACCTGCCTCCCCCCCTTGTGCTGTAGAATTCTTTAAGGGCCAGTGAGGGATCCAATCGTCTCCGCGAACCAGGGCAGGGAAATGGGACGTGGGGATTGCGGCTTGTCTTGGCCTCCACAATTGCTCCGCGCCCTCGAATCACTTACATTAGTTCCCTCAACTTGAAGTATTTTTTATTTATTTTTTTTCTCCTTGCCACACTTTATTGGAAAGAAGGGCAGTGGGTTTAATAATTCAAAAGGAGCATTCACAGAAAGGGCAGATTGAATTTTTCACCTCCAGTTTATCTGCCAGTGGCAGCTGGGGGCGCCTCTTGAAGGTGTGTGTGCATTCAGGACCTTGTCAATACGCTCCGACCGCATTGGCTGTGACATTAAATTAAATAGGTTATTGACTGGTCGCCCAGTTGCCAATGAGGCTGCTAGAATGCGCGCCCATTCCCCACCGCCTGACCCCACCCGGCCGAGGGTCAGCGCTCCGTAAATCAAAGCATAATGGACCCTGATCTGCGGACACGGCCACGCTCGGCCTGCTTTTATTTGTTTATAATTTGTATCGATGGTAATCCCGCGGTCTGGGGAATGGATATATTGAAGCAATAACACAGGGGGAAATGTCAGACGGACTCTGCTTCCCATAGTCCCCGGTGGCGGTTCTTAAGGAGTCCCCACGCGGTGCCGGCTCTCATCAGTGAGGGTGGGTAGGGGGGGGGGGGGGGGGGGCAGTTAGTGGATAGCAACAGGGGAAGTGAGGTGTGTGTGTGTGTGTGTGTAGTGGCTCGTTGTTGCATTACGGGACCGCTCACTGGTTTCCATCAGAAATGTCAAGGGGATTCCCAGTCTTATCTTGTCACTCTGTCTGCCCACACATCAAGAGTCTTAATCTATCTCTAACTAGGGGAATCAAATCATAGTGAGTCAATGTGCTGACGAGGTCCAGATCATTGGAGAGAGAGAGAGAGAGAGAGAGAGAGAGAGAGAGAGAGACTTCTGTGTATTGATTGGAGTCATTGGTCCACATTTCATATCCCCTGAGACCCTTTTGTTTTCTTTCCCAGTCAGTCGGAGTCACGGAGAACGCCTCATGTGTTTCAGTCTCGCTAACGACACCGTTGAACGACGCACGTGAAAAAAAGCGTCCGAGTTCAGTTTTTCCTCTGTTTATTTGCCGTTTAAATTGGCTGTTGCGGTGCTGAGCTCCCTCCTCCCCTGGGTTTGGGGCCCCCGTACGTATTTACACCTGAAATGGTTGTGAGTTCCAGTGACACGGACGTGTTAATATAAAGAACACATTTCCATTATCTCCAACCCTACCTGCACCCCTGCGAGAACGCCGAGCTATTCCTGTCGGCAATTCGGCGGCCGGCAAACAGAGGCAGAATGGAAGGGAACACAATTACAGCAGGCGGCCATCTTCTCTCCTCTCTCTGGTACCGGTCCGGTCCCCGGCCCCGGTGTGTGATTGATGCGAGGCCACCTGCCATGGCGTGAGGCGCGCTCACACGCCGGAGAGACGTCGGCTGGCCAGATGTAATTTGGTTAATGTTGTGTGGATGCCGCCGCGATAATGATAACATATTGCTTGGCGGGTCCCTTTCCATTGCTGTCGGGGCCGGGGTGGGAGGGGGGGTGGAGGGGTCTGATGGAGTGGGGGAACGGGGGGAGGTGAGACAGAGAGAAAGAAATAGAAATAAAGAGGCGGATTCTGCAAATAAAAATACAGAAACAGAGAGAGAGAGAGAGAGAGAGAGAGAGAGAGAGAGAGAGAGAGAGACAGACGGAGAAAGGACAGAGGATAAGCCGATGAAAAGAGACAGAGAGAGAGAAAGAGAGAGAGGGAGTGAAAGAGAAAAAGAGGGTAGGCCAGGGAAACGGTAGTATAAATCAGGACCCTGCGCTCCGTCGACGACGACGATGTGGCGTTGTGCCTCGTCGCTTTGCGGGGCGAAAACAAATGTAGCATGTGTACGGACACACACACACGCGCACACACACACACACCGCTTCCTCCGCTGCGCCACAGGACCAGGCTGGCTCCACAGCTGGCCCCGCAGCATGGTCAGAGCACGCCATCACTCTACCTTTCAGGAGGCTCTCACACACACACACACACACACACACACACACACACACACACCACACACACACACACACGCACACTTTAGGTACAGCATGGTGAGACAGATACGGGGGTTTTATGGCCTCAGCTAAGTGGTGTGACTCTGCAGTAGTTAGGGACACATAAATGTATGTCATGTCCCCCTAATGTCAGGGAGAGTTTTCCGCGGCGCAGCATTCCGTCTCCCTCCAACGAGCGCGCCTTTTCCTCACTCACAGCGCTTCAATGCAGCCGCAGTCTAAAAAGACGTTATCAAAAGTTCTCACTTTTCTCTGTACAACTTTTAAAGCTACACCCCCCCCCCCCCCCCCCCCCCACACACACACTCACTCCCCCATCGCCACCCTCTAAATCTCTGTCACCTCCTGAACAAACACGACCTTTCAGCCCAGCGGACACGGAGAAAGCCAATGGATTTCTTAACTCGGTAATGTTCCCGCTCGGCGCACCCCGTTTTTTTTTTCCTGTTTTTTTTTGTATTTGCTTTTAATTTGGATCGATCGTTCGCCCGCGCGCGACTCAATTTTGCTGATGTCAAAGGGCTGCGGGGAGCATTACAATATACAATGTTTTCTCTCCCCCTCTTATCGCTGGGGGAAATGAAAAGCAAATGGCACCTTTGTCCGGAGACGTGCCACCAGCGAGGCGGAAGAGGCTTTGAAGAGATGGGGTTGAAATTGAAAAGGTTGCAGGTTCACATCCCCGGACAATGACAGCCCCTCTGCCTCCTCTCCTGCAGCCCGGTAGGAGATTAAACGAGTCTGGGAGATAAGCAGCGGCTTGGTGGTGCTGGTGGTGGTGGTGTTTTTTTCCCCAGGTCGAAAGTCCGGAGCGGCCAAAAGGAGAGAGGGATAGACAGAGAGACAGACCGAGCGAGGGAGAGATAGCGTGACAGCTGACCTTGGTTTGATCACTGGCCAAAAGGTCAGCTTTTGTCTGTGGTTTCTGAGTGGAGGACAGCGAGGGTTAGAGCTCACAATCAATAGGACACAACACGTTACGTCTGAGAGTGGGTTTGAAAACGCTACGGCCAGGGGTCACAGACGCAGTCAACAGTCCTCATCTCTTTGGCCAAGTACTATGGAGTGAAGACTCAACTTGAATTCTTGTAAAACTTACAAAAAAATGTGTTTGCAAACCTTACTTCTGCATGTCTATTGTCCCATTTGTACTATCAAATTCGCTATCTTGCTGCATGTCTCTCTCTCCACACACACACACACACACACACACACACACACACACACACGCTCATTCAGGCAGTCACTTGGCATCCTCTCAGGTTTCCTTTTCATGACCTATATAAAATATGATAATGCATGCAGTCAGTTAAACAGGTGGGGCTTTAGGGAAAAGATCTAGGGAGCGGGGAGCAGGGAGGGCCAGCCGGCTATTACCCCGGCATAATCACACACACGCCACCACTCAAAGGCAGTTAAGGAGCTCTCTCTGCTCAGTGAGTTTGTTCTTGGATATGGGATGCTTCAAGCTCCCTAGCCGAGTGCCTTTGTATTTATACAATCACCGTATAGAAAATAAAATCATCTTTCTACAGCGATTCCTGTAATGTGTTTCGTGTCCTTCGCCCTGTTTCACTGGCCGAGTCTGGCCGCAGAGAGCCACGGATCTTCCTCTGTAGTCGTGTTTACCATATTTCCAAGCAGAGATGGATAAAACCTCCACCAAGATCTTACAGCTTCTTCTTCTTCCTCTTCTTCAGGCCCCGCGCAGACCTGCCAGCTCACACTGTGCTGCGGTGATGAAACATATACCGACACATCTCCTATCGCACAAGCAGCCGATCAATTTCAAAACCAGAGTTCAGAGAGACAGTCAGGGATTGAACGAGGGAGAGTCAAAAGCGAAAGGAGAGTGAAAGGAATCTAACAGCACAACAAACTCAAAATATTCCAAATCGATTTTTTTTTTTAAAGGAAGGGGGGGGGGGGGGGGGGGGGGGGGGAATTATGTTTCAAAGTTGAGCTCCTGGTGAGATTCCATTCCTCTCATCCTCTTACTATCTACCTCTCTCTCTCTCTCTCTCTCTCCCGGCTCGACTCTCCGTCTCTCCGGAGTTCGGAGGCGACGCGGCCCTACCTCCCTCCCGGACTCTCCGGGCCCCCACTATGCCGGAATTAACTTGCCGGGATGACAGGGGCGACCCTACAGGCCCTGCCGGCCCTCCCAGGGCTTCAAAGGCCCGGCCATCCGGACGCTGTTGGCTGTCAGGGAGGACGGGCGGGGACGGGGGAGGGGTGGAGGAGGTCGGAGACGTGTGCAGGGAAGATAACCCGCGCGGGACAGAGGCCTACGGCCGCCGCCGCCCTCTTTGACAGGCTTATTAACGTGAGACCAGCCGAGAGAAAAAAAACACACGGGGCTTCTATCGGCAAAGGGATCAGGGGGAGAGGAGAGAGAGAAAAAAAAGAGAAGAAGAAGCCTTGGCTTATCGGCAGGACAACCGGGATTAGAGCCTGGGCTGCTCTGATAAATTAATTATTCTCTCTTATCTGCCACGTTTAAAGGCTGTCTGACAGACACCACCTAGGAGCACGCCGCACTGGACCCAACACACACACACACACACACACACACACACACACACACACACACACACACACACACACACACACACACACACACAGAGAGAGAGAGACGGTGGGGCGTATGGGGAAGGAGACATCCCATAGCACTGTGTGGCAGATATATAGGAGACAGCCTACAAGTCGGCACCTTGTCTTGTTTGAAATGTTGGCGTTGTACAGACACTAACAGACCTGTGCAGACTAGGGAGAGAGAGAGAGGGGACCCTGTCCGTGTCTGTGGGCTGGAACCTCCAAAGAGGTCGGCCACAAATACCAATATTTCAGAAAGGAGAAAATGAAAGAGGTGTTGGTACACTACATCATCAGGTCTCCAGTAATGTATGAGTGTAGCAGTCAACACGTCCTCGTTCCCCGTGCCTGCAGTTTCCATGGCAAAGGCAGAGGTGCACACAGCCTCCTCACGAGAACAATGCAATTACACACAGTGACACGTTGGCCTTCTGTTTCATTCACCCAAATGGCCAATGTAATAATTTAGGTTCTCTCTTTCACTCTGGGATAATTAATTGAGCGATATTGACCAAGAACACCTAAGACGACTCCGTCGCCGGCTGATTTTCACTAAAATAATTACACAACTCGTCTTTTTGTTCAGTTTAAAAGGATTATCAAGCTCTGTAGACAGGTTTCTTTGTTTTAAGCCGTTCAGATAAATATTTCAAGCCGCAGTACCTTTTTTTGTCTTGATCTTATGTTCTATTGATTTTAATGTTTTCGGAGGATGGCTTTTTCAAAGAAAGATAGTTAAACGAAGAAACAAAAAGAATCCACAGAGCTTGTGTAGTTTCTGAAAAATAATGCATAATGAATAAACTGTACAAAACTACAAAGGCCGCCAACAAAAAAAGAAGCCTTCGCCCTTTCGAATTTCTCGGCCTTCCTTTTTTTTGTGGGAAGATATTCCCGTGTGGTCGCCAGTTAAAGCAACAGCTAACCGCATCCGTCCTCCGCACAAAATAATGAACCCATCACTGCCAGAGTGTCATGACGTAGCACAGATCTGAGAGGACGCAGATCAGAGTCGAGCCCAATGCAAGTCTCACGTGGACAGGTTTATCCTTCCTCTCTCCCCAGAGTCTTTTTCTTTTTGAAGGTGGCCTGAGTTGAAACAACTCCCTTTAATGCCCTTGAGGGGGCTGCTTGAAGTCTGGCAGCCCCCGACTCACCTCCACCCTGGTTGGGGCAGAGCAGCAGCATACCTGCCGGGTGATTGGCAGGTCCAGGCCAGTTGTCGGGGGGGGGGGGGGGACGAACGACGCTTGGGTCGCCCTCCCCCTCCACAATAATAGCACCCACGCCAGGGCTAGGGGAATCTTAATGACCCTCATATTTTATTAATACGCAAATCCAGGGGATATCTGCTAGGTGCTTTATGAAAAGAAAACATCAATCCTGCTGAGGTAATGAGCGCAGGACCCAGTGTGTGTGTATGTGTGTGTAAGGGGGTGGTATCCCCTCCAGTTAAATGGGGATGAGGCGGGGAAAACCAATATTTGACTGTCTGCTGTGTTGGACCTTAACTGTGCCGCAGGGTGCTGGAGCAGAGCGGGGCTGCCTGTTGTAGAGGTGACTTGTCTTGCTAAATGTGATGGTGTTTGTTTGGCATCCCATCATTTCGTATGTGTGTGTGTGCGTGTGTCTAGGTAGTGAGAAAGATAGATAGAGATTGGGGTGGTATGAGAGAGAGAGCGAATGAGAAAGAGAGAGAGACAGCGATGAAAAAAAATTAAGACAGAAAGAGAAAAAAAGGGAGCGAGAAAGAGGAGTGTATGTCACTGAAAACAGGCGTGCTCAGTTGTTCTCAAAGCCTGTCACATGTTGCGAGGGTGTCGAGGCAACGGAGCAGCGGCATCTGCATTAGCATTGACATAAGGTCTTGTAAAGGCAATGCATATGGAACAGAGGGAAGGAAACTCCATCAAGGTCGCGACAAAAAAAAAAAAAAAAACGGGGAAAAGAAAACCATAAGACGCTGTCAACGTTCACAGAGGTTTTCCAATCCGAAAGACGCCAGACGGCACACACCCGGACCGTCAACACAAACAGGGCTGATGAATTTCAAATTGAATTGTTGTCCTTTTTGGGGGAATTTTCAATCAGTCATCAATCAACAGTGGGCGCCAGCAGTGTCAAAATGGATGTGCCTTTGTAACTTGGCCAGGGCTGGTTGATTCATGGTTAATCATAAAATGTTTGGACATCTGTCTTAACGTCAACACTAGAGAGCCCTTTAGTCTTATTGGACCTCAGGCGTATGCATATAGCGTTAACTAACTTAGAGGAAGCAGGTGGCGGTAGTGTGTGCTAGTGTGTTATTGTTAGCAGTCCAGACCCTGATGTGATTATGGCAGTGTGGAGCAGATGGACTACATGCATAATGACCACCGCCATTTAGCAATGTGCGGGAATTCTAAAGGAAAACGTTTTTTGTTTTGTTTCACATGTGGTGCGCAGAACCTTTTGTTTACATGGACGTGGGGATGTTTTGTGCCCCCCCAAGGAACTGTGTGTTGCTCTCAACCGAAGGAAGAAAAAAAAAATGGTGGTCGCTGTGTCACCAGAAGGCAGGATGGAAAAGAAGGTCATTATGCGAGATCATAAAGCATCTGGAAGCCATCTGAAAGAACTGTCGTTACCATAGTTACTGTCTGGGGGGGGGGGGGACCTGGTGCTGAAAATGGCGAAAGGCCACCCTCGTCATTATCACCATCAGTTGTTTAAAACATGATTATGAGCAAAGTGAATCCCCCCGCCGCCAATGTGAACTGTCCATCTAACCCCTCAGACTGTGATTTCTGCTGCAGCTTTCCCTCTGCTCGTTGTTAGGGTCCAAGCCCGCCCAACCACATTTACCTCCACCCAGCCTCTTTCCCCTGCACCTTGCCTATACCCTCGACACACACAAGACCTGAAAGAAGCTAACCCGCTAGCTCCGACCCGCACACACCCTTTCCCCACCTGCTGGGCCATGCACTCTTCGTTCCAGGCACCTCTGTGGTGCCCGCGGCCGACACAATCCATATGGACAAACCCCCCCCCCCCCCCACACCCGTTAATGAGCTGCAGACTCCATTAGTGTCGTCGTGGCCTGACGTAAGCCTCAGACTCTTAGGGCATTAGTAGCTCCATTCCGGGGAACAAGTGCTGACCTGTTGGTCTGAAAGGCCATGACTGCCTCAGGGCAGAGCCTGGGAAAACTCGGAGACGAGTTAGCCCGCCGCCGTCGCCGCCGTAGCGCTCAGTAAGGCTTCCGAAAGGTCACACAGCAATATCGCTACTAGACCTCTTTTCTTTTTGCCCCCTCTGTTCACTACGCGGTTTCTTTGACAGGGGCATGTCCATACCGGCTCATTTGATTTGCTAACGCGGTCACCTCGTCACTCAGACAGGAAGGTACAGTGTGTTAGTGGGACTGGATGGGTTGTTAATGTCACGTTATGCTCGATCGATGTAGACATTGGCTGGACCTATGTTATTGCCTCATTAACCTTGCCTGTTAAACACTTTTATGTTTGCTTATGAAAATGCATGGAGTATGCGAACGCCGGGTACATTTGGTAAGCAATGCAGTTAGCAATGCTATTAGCAATGCAGTTAAGTTGACAACCTAATCAGGATATATTGTATTAGATGTTGTTACATTCAAAACTAATGATGCTTATGCACTCAGCACTATGACCTCATAGAGATCAGAAAAGGCAACGGTTTCTGTGTATATAATATATCTATATGTATCTGTATATTTGTGTTAATCATTAATGCTCTTGAGTACTTCACATTAGTGGGCACTCATTCATTACAAATGATTGATTATGTGAAAAAAAGGCACTTCATCAAAATGATTTGTAGTCTACAAATACACTCACAATTTCTCTTAAGTCAAGGCGTAATTAATTACCTTTTCAGGGATCAGCATATATCCCACTCAAATATAGGAAACAGGGAAGATAGCTAGACATGCAGACTTGGAGAGGGGTCAGCCCATCTCTCTATGATATATTCATGTGGAGGATTCATTTTGAGCTGGGGAATAGGTCAAATGTGCTAAACTGCATGGTGAATAATTTAAGATTCTATTAACATTTAAATTTGACATTGATTTGACACAGTCGGGACTCGGCATAGTGACAAGGAAAAAGGAGGTTGTGGAGAGAGAGAAGCTGTGCTATGATACTCGCCCAAATGGATTTTTTGGGGTGTTTAATGTCATCTTTCTCAGGTCTGTAATTCACTATGTAAGCTGGTGACGTCTTATCAGTAGGGAGGCAAATTAGGTTTACTTTAACCCTAGCTGCTATCCATTGTGACAATCACCAAAATATGTATTGTTTTTTTTTTCTTTTCGGTTTTCCCCCCAAAAATCTAAATGCTCTCAGGAGCTGGGCGTCAAATAACCTTTTAGAATGTAATAGCTAAATTGACTCTAAGTCGAACCACGGAGGTCCCTGAGTGTGTTAGTGAGAGAGTGTGTGTGTGTGTGTGTGTGTGTGTGCACAAAGTAAGATCGCAAATCAATAGCCAGGGGTCATCTTCCCCAGACAATCCTGACCTCCGTGACAAAGCAGCGTGGGGGCCAGTAGACCCGTCGCCTTTTTAAAGATCTGTTTACACAAAGACAAAGGCGGAGACAAAGCCCTTTAATGGGACAGGCCTGCCACTTGCATCAAGGTCATCTGAGTGGGAAGCTTACATTTGTTGGACAGATGTCTGAATGACTGAGGATTGGGCATTTCAAACCAAAAGAAAAAAGAAACTGGGAGGCAAAAAAAAGATGGAACAACGTAGGAAAATCATTTGTCTTTGTTTCCATACAAGTAAGGGAAAAACAACTTAAATGGAAGTGCATTCAAAAATAAATACATAATGTTTGAGGAGAAAATGCTGGTTTGCGAAAAAAATTATAATATTGGACTTGTGGAGTAGCAAATCCTTTCCGTGTTTTGAGGAGTACAGTTTTGTGACACAGCCCACAATCTCATAACATAAACGCTGCATAGGAGAAAATACTTCTGCAGTGGCCACCCATGCCTAATGCTGGGTGGCATTCTGCATCCTAAGCAGTGCGGTGAGCCCCACAGAGCCATGGTGACTTGTTGGATCTGTGTCCTTACCGGTACCCTGCCGCGAGCCCAACCCTGGTCAGGCCGAGGGGAAAGGGTCTGGTGGAACAAAGGGGGAAATGGAAAGGCTAGGTGTCTTTTTGAGGCTGTGAACAACTGACGAAACATAATAAGACATGACATGCTGTAGTCATAAAGTAGCCTCTTGTGATGTAAACTACAAAAGTGCCTCGACATACAATGCAACAAAGTAATACAGTGTTTGATGTTGGGGTTCTTCTCTTGACCAGAGAGCTCCTTTGTAAAAGAGATGTATATTGCCGTGGAACTCGCCTGGTTAAATAAAAGATAAATTAATTAAAAAACACAATAGCATGAGACGAATGCGGTTCTCCATGGTATAATAATGAATGGTGAGAGAGGTATGAAAATACACAAATAATCTTTGTAATTAACTATATTACTTCATCACAGTTTTTGGTTGTCTGTAGAGGATGAGAGGGTGAATCGGAGCTCCTTCGAGGGAAGGACTCGGCTAATCTGCCAAGTTATTCATCGCTCCGTAGATTGGACGAGGCAGTTCGGCTATTTTTCTACACTAATGACACCATGCGTACACAGAATGCCTGCCTATATAAATACCCCGAACCACCACACGCTTCTCCGTCGTCTCCACACTAATTACTCTCGCTGTCCCGCGCTCCCGCCATCTATTCTTCTGACAACACTCCAAGGTAATTAGAGAAGGACCACTGACTGTGATCGCTCAGTGCCCGCGGTGGAAAAATAAGCTGTCGAGTTTTAGAAGAAAGAAAGGCAGTATTTTTCATAGAATTATGTCTTGATTTGATACGGAGGGTGGAACTGAACAAAAAGGTGTAGGCTAGGCTGGATTCTGTTTGTAATATCGAATTAGGCAGTAGAGCTAACGTCATTTACAGTAAGTCAATCTTCTCATGTAAAAAAAAACAAAAAAAGAATGCAGCGTGTGCATATTGGAAGAGATGGAACTGAAAAGAACAACCTAGACCTAGGTTGTGATTCCTGTCTGTAATATCAAACCAGGCCGTTCATTCAATTTCATTTACAATGTGCTGATCTTTTCACTTTCAAAACAAACACGGCTGCTATGGAACTAATTGGTACGCAAGAACTTTTTGAAGAAAAAAGGTAGGCATGACAAAGCCAATACATTCTACCCAAACCCTGCCTGTGTGTTAAATGCCACAGCTATGGAATGTGCTGGTTTATTCCTAATGGCACTTCAGGCTCTTTAATTAAGATTTAAGAGAGCCAGGTAACTCCACAAGCTGAGGAAGCAGGCATACACTGCGGTCACGTTCCCTCCTCTGTCTCCCCTGGGACCCGCGAGGCCAGACAGCGCTCATTACCAGGCCACACACATAGCAGCAGAGAGGAAAAGACAGAAATACCTTTAGCCCTCTTAAGCACGGTCGCCCCCCAGGGGGAAAAGAATATGGCTGCCCATTTCCTTGTCAGCTCCAACCTCGGTAATCCCACACATAGCCCCGAGTGATGCCCTGGCAGACACGCGGCAGCGCCCCCTGGGGGCCTGGAGGTCTGCCCAGCCGGACAGCGACAGCCAGCTTCAGCCGCGGGTCCAGAGACCTGATTAGCGAAAGCAGCCCGCGGAGAGCAGGCTAATCCACCACCACCACCACCACCACCTCGCACCACCTGAGGAGGAGCTAGAGGGATTCCAACAGCGCATATATGCTTTAAGCTTTTCCCCAGTAAATCAATATGCTAGCGTGTGGCAGTTGGACCACACAGCTTGCAAACATCGGTTTGTTGTAAGGTACAAATAGATTTAGAATCTAAACACTATTAGTTCTTGCATGAGCATAGCTTTGGCTGGAATTGATTAGAATATTGATCAGGATCACAAATAGTAATTGTTCTTATTTCTGTAAAGTTCCTATCAGTCTCTTTTTCTGTCCTAAATGTTATTTTGTTCACAAAGAACGCCTATTTAAAACCTGTGTTATTTTGACCGTCTCCCTCCCAGCTGGCTATCCCTTCATCTGCACTTTGTTATTAGACAGAACTGACATTTTCCACACCGAGCGCTGATTCTACTCTGTTGCTTCTCTCTCTGTCTCTCTCCCTCTCTCTCTCTGTGTGTGTGTGTGTGTGTGTGTGTGTGTGTGTGTGTGTGCAACACTTCCAACGAACGGAACACACAAGCAGCCGGGGACGAGAGGAGGTGCAAAGGGAACAATTTCACGCGGTGACATCTGCCGCACTTGAGTGTGATAAAATGTCTTGTCCTCTGTGCGTTTAATCCATCAAAGTTTAGCGTGGACCTCCAACCCGAGATGGTCACAGCGGGCCCGTCACATCGGCGGGCTGAAATGGAGCTGACAAAATACAAGGAATTACAGCAGCAGCGGCATGTAGCCATCAAAGAGAGAGACCAGAACTGAGGCTCTGCCTATTTCTGCATTACAGTGTAATGTGGCCGACATAATTCAAGCCGAAACGATGGGGGGTGGGGGTACTGTGACAGCCAACTATGAATGCATTATTAGGTGAGGGACCCGCAACACCGTCCGCTTGTCACTTCCACAAGGTTGCCACATATACAACGCAAGTCCACCCGTTCGATGGAAGTCGTGTCGCGCGTTTATGTCCAGAAATGATGTCGTCTGGGGCTACGGCTCGGGGCTAAAAATAGTCTGATTTACAACCATGTGACTGAGGTGTTGAGGGTGGCGAGCGTTAAAAACGAGCAACAAGGACAGCAGAAATCGAATCCAGTAAATCTGGGATGGATCTCAGGGAAGAGGGCACTGTCGGTTATTATGTCAATTCAGTTATTAAAATCACTTAGGCAGAAAAAAAGGGCCTGAGCTTCTACAGAGACAGCATATAAAAGAGATGAATGGCTCGACACACCTTGTGACCAACTGACCGGTTCTTTTAGGGAAAGTGATGGGGGCACTCAGCTTTCTATTGCCCTCCATGTTATGTGAGAAAAATAACATGTTTGTTGTGCCATCAAATAAAACCTTCATTACAAAAAGGTGCATTGAGTTGTTGTTTTTTGACATGTGAAATCAGTATACCACACAAATCGGAATGTCTTGAGGAAGGATTCATTTTCTATTTCAGCCTAAAGAAACCCAGTAAACCCCTCGCTCCCTGCCCCCCGAACCCTGAGTGTGTGTTGCTGTTCCTGTCTCTCTGTGTTAAACAAACGACATCTACACGCGCAACCAGGCTCTATTAGGGTTGTCTATTAAATAAGTGACAGGGTTTCTGTAATCACAACCTCAGTACAGTGTTCAGACGGACCATTACCTCCACACACACACACACACACACACACACACACACACACACACACACACACACACACACACACACACACACACACACACCCACCCACACACACACACACACACACACACCCACCCACACACACACCCACCCACACACACACACACACACACACACACACAGGGCTACCTTCCGTCTCAGTCTGTCTGGGCCAGGCTTCTCTTATCATTACCCTGGGAGACAGGAGATGGAGAAATCACACCACTACCGGCACATCCTGAACAGGCTCCCGCAGCGGACGGATGCTTGATGGGCAGATTTATTTCTTCATTTTGCGCAAGGTTGGGCCCAATATTGCACTCAATCAACCTTATTTAAACTTTAACCCTCCGTGGGTGGGAGAGGTGCTTAGGTGTGTGTGTGTGTGGGGGGGGGGGGGTGTTTTGCATATGACGAGAGGTGAGGTGCTGATCAGCGAGCAAATAAGTCAATGTAAAACGATGTAATTTGTCACCATGTGGATATCTCATGGCCCATTTATTTATTTATTTATTTATTTTTTGATGGATGAATAGCCATGGCCTGGGTGTACAACAATCCCAAGGGAGAGAACCAAAGGATGAGGAGAGGATGGAGAGCGGATGGGGAGCGGATTGGGAGCAGATGGAGAGAGAATGGAGAGCGGATGATGGTGGGGGTGTTGTAGGTTTGTGCTAATGATACGGTCGTGTGTGCCCGGTCGGAGCTCAGCTCTGATGAGGGCCTGGTGTATGATATGATGGGCCGTGTCACTGGCAGGGCTGCCGCTTAATGACTAATGTGCCGGGATGGAATCGGAGGAGACAGTGGTGTCAGGGTGAGACAGGATAGCGCCCCGAGCGCCACTGCCTCAGCCGCAGACCAGGGACGAGATCACATCTCCTACACGCCGGCCCGTGTCTGCCGGGTGGTTGAGACTCGGGCGAGAGTGATTAGCCTACTGTGTAATAAAACTGGAAGTGAATCTGGATTTTCTTTTTTTTAAATCTTGTTTCTGACGTCCCGTCATGCAAATGGTGTGTAACTAGTAAAAATATAATGATATCAACTAATAGCAAATTGGTAATGAACCGGTATTCCTCAGCATTTGAGTTGACATGTATTGAAATAGGCAAGTGAACTGCATTCGCAATAGGAATATGATCTCTCTGGATAATGAGCTTGCTAACTCATGCCATTCCCAGCACATGCACAACCCTGGTCATAAAAAAAAGATCTAAAAAACTACATTTGCTACCACCATTGCTCCAGAGAGACTTCCTCAACAAGGACAGTAAGAGGACGCATGCTATTTACTTTCAGGGAACGTCTACGCCACACATTCACCCAATGGAGGACCTAAACAAGATTCACTTCCTGATCTCAAACGAGATGCAGTGAAATAAAACAACGACTTACGAAACAAGCCAATCAGGAGGGCACTGGATATGACTACTTTCAGGCCCTTTCAGGGAACGGAAGTGCTTGCCACTGCACAATGCACAATAATAACTCTCTGCATACACGAAGTGGAGTACTCAAGGAAGAGCCTATGAGGGGGATTGATAGGAATTGTTTATGGCGGTGATATAGATTTTATACATTTTCCAGGAAAAATGGAATTACACCTTAGATTACAAGGGTCGGCTTTGGGACTCCTGGCCATCCCTCACTCAAAACTAAAAGTCAGAGGTGATCGCGCATTTGCTGTTGCAACCTCTAAATTATGGACCAGCTTACCCTCTCATATCAGATTCGATTCAAAACTTGGCTCAAAACTTATTTCTACTCATTAGCCTTTGAATCTTAGTGCTGTTCTATGCACTTAGCTTGTATACAATATGTGTGTCATGTCATACAGTTATGTACTGTAACTGTTTGTTTTGTTTTGTTATGTTTGATATACTGTGTCTGAATGTATTGTACAGCACTTTGGTCAGCTCTGCCGGTTTTAAACTGGCTCTATAAATAAGCATGATTTGATTTGATTGGACAAAAGTTCCTTTGTTGATATTTGAAGTTTTTTGATATTTCTTTATTTGCAAATACGATTTTGGAATAAGGTGACAAAATTTGGAAAAAGCGAAGGGGTTCGAACACCATCTGAATGCACTGGACACATGCCCACTCTTACATAAACACTCTCATTGCCGATATGGTCAAGGGTACAGGCATGTAAGCATGTGCATGGTCCTGCACCCCTCCATTGACGACATCCAATTTCTCCAGACATTCAACCGGCAGTGGCAATTCAGCGAAGCCTAATCAGCTAATTCTACAGCAAACCGCTCCACGGCGGAGGACATCCTTCACAAAGCTCTTATCGTTCCGTTAAAACCACCCCAGTGGAATGGCCACGGTAATTACCGGGGTGAAAATACAAGCAGAGTGTGGCATCTTCATCGCTCTCGGCTCTTAGAGAGTTAGGCGGGAGAGAGCCGGGGGGGGGGGGGAGGGGGGGGACACACACAACAACAACAGCAATGAAAGGATAGAAGGCAGCTGCGGCCCTCTTGTCCTCTTTCAAGAGGCTGGAGGCAGCACCACGGGCTACAATCAGTGGGAATCAGTCAAGGACCTTTTGGTGTTTGTCAACCCTCCAGTGAAAATGACAGCATGAGGCAGAGGAAAAGGGACATTTAGCTCGGCGGCAAAGCAGCACAGAGAGGGCAGTGAGAGAGGACACATCGACTGAAAGTGAGGAGAGGGGGGGAAAAAAGTTTCCGTGCCGCTGCGATGCTCTGTGGCGCGGCGTCTATAAATAGCTCGCTCACGGCTCATGACAGCGAGGTTTCAGGGTCCCGATCTGAGGACGGCAGGATATTTATCACAGAAGAAACCCATTTGTTAAATGACAGTTCTAACCGGCCCCAGTCCAGCCTGTAAAAACCATCGCCGGTGCTCTATGGATTTGGAATGTAGCCGCAAAAGGGGGCAGTATCCGTGCTGAGAAGCTGTGCATTCGCACTGCACAGGCACAGACAGCTTTACACAGCGTGCACATATAAGATACATTCATATAAGATTTATAATTTAGATAATAACTCACTTGTATGTTTGGGATTTACTGCTATCATCTTGCTAGCCGAGATGTGTCCAAAAAAAAAAAAGACATGATTGAAAAAGTCACTCAATGCAAACATGACATTTACACTGTCATTTACAAAGACAGTGGCATATATCTATTATTAATGTTAGACATATTGAATTATATAATAAAAAATATGTTTTTTTTTTGTGGGGGGAAATATGTATTCCATTGTCAAGTGTAAACATCTTCAGTAGAATCAATGAATAAATCCCATTTTCTCAGTCCACCGAAGGGCGATGCTTAGAATGGCAATTAAGCTGGAACAAAACTGGAGGGGATATACATAAATAAACACACTTATTTTTCCTTTCTTTTTTTTCTACCTCTGTCTTGGAAAGAAGCCACACACTTCAGGGGACTACAGAATCTGTTCAAAATCCGACAGCCAAGTCCTTAATGCAGCAAATGTTTCCTCTAATTATATCTACACACCCATTGCACAAATTAGTGGTGGAGTTAGAGGCCTACAGTGTTTGAGGTTCCAAAGAACCAAAGAAGGTCAATGAGTGTGATAAGAGGGGAAGAGGAGGGAGGGAGAGGAGGAAGGGGGTGTCTCGCCCCTGTACAAATGGTTAAATATGTATGCATGTCTACACACAGCCCGCTGAAGGACTCGCCCCGAGACCTCCAGACGCATCAGCGAGGTCGTACGACCCCCGCGTCCTCTCGCGCTCTATCGAGGTTAATAATTCAGAGAGCAATTAGGGGTGTGTGTGAAATGGGAAATGTTCTGGGTTAGAGGGAGCGGAGGGAGAGAGAAGGCGCTGGATGATGCCCCCCCGTCCCCCTCTCATACACAAGCACACACACACACTCCATTCTGCACCCCCCCTCCCTGCCCCCTCCCCCCCCGATACCCTTGATCTCCAGGCCAGAGATCATCGACATAGTGACAGTGACATTAACGAGGCTGTGCCGAGGGGACTGGCGCAGCTTAGCTCCCATTAACGGCGTCTCGTTAGCCTCATTACGGGAGCGTATGCTTTACATCACAAATCCAGGGCCAGAGGTCCGACGGAGGATTGGTTTCAGACTATTCCTGTGTTTCGTACTGCTTGTCGCCGGACCGGCTGGAAACATAGCAGTTTTCACTGAGATGGAATGGTCAATACGTTTTAATGCGTTCGAGTGCTGATGGTCCTAAAGGACAATGCATTTTAACATCCCTCATTAACAGCGCAAATCTAACTGTACTATTACATTTTGGTTTCTCGAAGTGTGACAAAAATCCACAAATATCGACAGCATAATATCATGTTAGACCATAATAACGCATATTTAAATTCCTCCCAGTTCAAATCTCTTTGTTCGAGTCTCTTAGTTTCCTGTCATCAAAGCGTAACAGTAAAACAAATAAGGTTTCGTCCCTATGTGGAGCTAAATTCTGAGAGCTCAGCAGTGACGGCAGCTAAGCTTGAACACGTCAGAAGTGTTGAACTTGATTGAGAATATTGAAGGTTAGCCAAAACTCTGGGCTGAGGCAATAAATCAGTACTGAACTTTCTGCCAATGGCAATACTGCTTAAGTCCCCGAAGTCCGATCACGGGGCATGAGCGTCCACACTGCTGCCTGAATAGAAATCACTTCTTTGGCCTCCCACTGCCACGGATGGGAAGCAACACAGTTGTTTATGCTGATCAGAGGCGTTCAGATTTTGTTGTTTTTTTCTTCTTTTTTTCCCGTCAGCACCGTGGAGAGTATCCACAAGAGGGGAGAAAAGAAGTGTGTATTCAACAGCCATATAAATAATGTAGGGACAAAAGCACCCGAGACGAAGCAGTGGATTTGGCCAGCTTAGACTTTGTCTGCTCCAAGCTTTTGTTCAGGAGGAGGGAAGTCGATACTGGGGCTGTTTGAATGGTTTACAATGCGAATCAATACGGCCTAGGCGGTGCCCGGGAGCAACGCCAGTCCAGCCGGGGAGAGAGAGAGAGAGAGAGAGAGAGAGAGAGAGATGGAACTATTTTGAAGCTGTTGACTCAAATTAAAGTGTTTTCTCCGACGAGGAGGACGAGACACAAAGGGATGTCCAGCGTGGCTCGCACTGCGTTCACTTCCTGCCACAGTGAAAAGCCGACGGTGCCCCTCTAGAAGGATTAGGGCACCACGTCTGTCTATGTGCCCTTCAGATAGTTTCCATCTCTGAGGTCCTGAGGAAGGATAGAAAGTTGAGAAAAGAGCGTGAGAAGACGATTAAAGAGAGAAAGAGACTAAGCCGAGAGACCAAGAAGAACAGGAAAGACAAAACAAATTTTCTCAACATGATGAAACGAAAATAAAGCCCAAACTGATTAATTACCTTAGGCACTCTGCTGATGCAAATTAAATCACAGCATTTAATACACATTGATCCAAGCCTTCTTTCTAACTTCGGCTTGAAAACTTTCTGGTCTCAGAAAAGTGTTAGGCTACTACGTGTTTTACAGCACACCTGGACTAGCCTGACCTGCCTTTTTCTGTGATATATCTTTTCACACCGACACAGCAGTACAGAACACAACCTCACAATAGCCCTCTAGGGTTAATCTATTTTCATATTAACCCTTTCCTCTGTGACCCTTGACCCCGTCGGACCAGTGTTACACCTCGGTGTCAGGGAAACAGATTCATGTGCCCGTCGGCGCCGCCGAAGCGGAGCGAAGCAATATTGCGCGTGCTGATTGTGGACACGGCGTGGCTGCGTGGCGTGACTGGTGTGACCCGGGAAAGGTTGTCTGGCCAGACCAGGGGGCTCCTAGCCGGGCAATAAATCATTGCTATGACAACCCGTGTGGTGGCCTTTATATTACCACACACGAAGCGCTGTGCTGGACCCACAAGTTACATCGAGAGTTTGTTTCAGTCTTTAAAATAGTTTAGGCTCCCTGCGCAGTACATACATATTAATTAACAGAGCATGAGTATGGAAGTATGTCCGATTTGTTATTATCTCAATAATTGACGCTCAGTAAAATGAATTATTACAATACACCTGTCCAGTGGAATGCCATGAGCTTGACATGCGGCTTAATGCCTTACTATGCGGCTGCTGTCTTGATAGTTATTTGCAGACAAAACAAATCAATAACCCTAACCATAGCGTTCCTCCTGAGATATCCTATCTAATCAAAACAATCAATCTTGGATGTCTGGCCCGTTCTCCAGTCATTAACAGCTAAGGGAGGCCCACGGCCATTAGAGCTAGCCCGCTCGCATAGCTAGCGTATCGCTGTGTAACTTCCCCCACCAGCCCCTTGTCCAAAGTCCCCCCGCACAGCACGATGAATGGCAGGCCGATGGATCCAAGAAAGCACCCGCCCATTCCACACTAATGGGCCGCGGCAAATGGGCCTTCTAGCCGTCCACTGCGCTGTCCAGTGAACCTGAGCCATGGCCCATTTCACGGTTTCTGCCCAGGACACACGGCCCCGCTCACTCACTCACTCACTGGGATGGCGAGCTTCTGGTGAGGGGGCTGCTCCTTGGTTGTTCTGGTGGAGGAGATATGCGAGGGGGACGGGACCGAGAAGGGGGACACACGACTGGGGGGGGGGGGTTCAGAAAAACCAACGGGCCATGGAGAGGAGGGAGGAACCAGCCATTTCTGGATCTGTTTTGCTTACGTTTATAATACCCTGCACTCACGCTCTGTCACAGTCTGTCAAGTCCCCATGGAGGGCAATGGTATCCGTGAACAAGACGAGGGTTTTGATCAAATAGACTGTGGGAGATGGGGGGGGGGGGGGGATACACCCAGATGCATCAATGTTCGATTGATTGAAGCACACAAACTATGCATGTAATTGCATTTTGTGTACAATACAACAGCTGGTCCATGAGTCCTCCAATTGAGTTTTAAATCTGATTTCAAATAAATATTTTGGGGGGGATTGTGTTTTAATAAACAGAACACAAACTTTACTCACGTGTCTTTCCGCCCAGGATGTTTTTCTTGTTTTCATTCCCAGCTGTTTTTATTTATTTATTATAGATCTGATTTTGTTCAGTTTCATAAATATATGTTATATTACAGTCCCTTGGTGAGTGTTCCTCACATCCATTTAAACTTGACGGTACAAACATTTCCCCTGTTCTGACGGAGAGTAATACAATTTCTTTTTTATATACACATTTTGCAACACCCAAATGACAAAATACCTTATTCACCAAAACAATATCTTGTGATGGGATGTAGGAATTATTTAGGGGAGTGACAGAACAGAAAGGAAGGCTTTGTGGATTTATGAGTTGTTCCGAGATATTCGCTCCAAGGAAAGAATTTGCCAAACGTTGTAAAACTAGAATAAATATTCATGTAATTCTAAGTAGCAGCTGCTGGTCAGTGAATATAATTTGGGAGTTGTAGTTTGTAGATCGAAAACAAAACTAACCAACACAACTTTTTAAATGGAGTTCAGTTAGGAACGTATATGCTAATTGAGTTAGCATGTGGGCACATTCTTTCCTGGAAGCTTTGATTATCCTCTCTAATGCCCAGCCTCTATGCACCGTGAACTGCATTCTCTCTCATTCTACACAGGAAAAGAAAAGCCACAAAAAACATGATATTGTAAGGAAATCCAGTGATGGCCCATTCTCGCTGGAAGCCTGTGCCACTGCTCCTGACCAAATCATGACACTAACTAGAGATGATGAGCAGATACAGCTGAGCTGGAGTTATTCCACTGTGGCTAGCTGGCCAATAGGATGAGTGGAGCAGAAAGGGTGAAAGGTCCTGCGCTGAGGGGCAAATTTTTCGTGGCGGGATGTCCGACACAAGAAAAGCAAAAACAAAAAAAAGGACAGTTCTGCCGCTACACTCCAGAAACAGAGGATAAAACGTTTCCCTTGTGATTTCATTGAGAAGCATTAAATATGTACATAGAGTGCAGTAGGTAAGGCTTTTCCATGACCTTGAGTCTTCAGTATATTCTATATTCTCCCGTTGTGTGTCCCTTAATGACTCTTCCACTCGGGCGCCATTCCCCTGAGGACAAGACGGAGCACTGTGAGCTCCAACCTGAAGGACTGAGAAGCAATCAACTCAGGAAGCCACAGACTCGCAGGGGTGGGAAAAAGGCCACGCTCAGAGCCCCATAAATGACAAATATCAATGTAGGGAAAATGAATGTACAAGGAAACACTAAGTTATTGTACCGTGAAGTCCATAAATCTATCAGAAAGGGCAGAGGGGCCTTTAGCTGGCATTAATCACGCTGAGAGCTGGGGAGAAGAAAAAAAAATATGGTGAAGAGAATGCTGACAAAACGCCACTCCATTCTCTCGCTCTCTCTCTCCCTCTCTCCCTGTCTCTTTCTCTGTCTATTTCTTGTCCTGATCTGTAGTCCCTTGGCATAGGACCCTGAAATTACACACATCTGTCCCCATTATTTCCCAAAATACATTTCTTGGCGACGTCTTTCGCAGCAGTGCAGCTCCTCGTAGTCACACGGCAAATCAATGTGTTACCTCGCAATTTTCCCTCAAAGAGGAAGTGATTACATTTTTCAACGTATCAGCGTTTCTGTCTCCATTCACACTAGGGTCTTCATGGGTAATTTTCCCATCAATGTTCCACTTCAAAGTCCAATAAAGGCAAACTGAAGTTAGTATTGTTTTCCCCCCTTTTGATGGCGTTCAGTTGTCTGGTCTTCATTTGAATCTAGCCATGACTGCAGAATGATGTTAATAATGTATCTGGGTAATAATATATCTACATTCTGTCCATGTCAACCCCCCAAAAACTGATTTACATTCACAGAACCAGAGCAGAAACACTACCCCTTCTTCCAAACCAAACACGCTTTGGCCCAAGATAAAACCACGTTCCTGGTTCCTTCACTGTCTGGGGACTTCCTGCTAGAAACAGAGCTGTTCACATTAATCTGAATGGGGACTTCCTGCTAAAAACAGAGGTGTTCACATTAATCTGACTGCACCGCGCCTTCAAGGGACTTGACATTTGCCAACATGGACGCTGTCTTCCCTCAGTCCCCTCCACCCCCTCTCCACATTGAAACAAAACAGCACACACTCCGAGCCTTCTCAAATGGATCCCTTCGCCACCTCTCTGTGGAGCCTTGTGTTTTCATCCCTTTGCCGTCTCGCTCGCGCGGCTGCAGTGTCTCGCCGGCTTCGATTGGCTCTTAAGGAGGTGTAAACCAACTCAATTACACGAAGCTTCGCCACTGTGAGATGAAAACCAGAGGGAGGGAGGGAGGGACGGGTGAGTAAATTAACACACACACACACACACACACACACACACGATTAATGCGTCTCTTAACACTGTGCTTCTGCACTGTGGACGGTGCCAGGAGAGAGTGCTCTGGCAACTGAAGAGCAGTGGGTGTCAGCCACTGGAAAATGCCACCATGCCTTTTATCAGATCTGCAATCCACAGTTTATCTAGCAAACAAATGATTCACCTTGGCTTCCCGTTGTTGTGGTGGGCCCCCGTGGGAGGGAAAAATATGGTGGCTCTGCCTTATCTGTGCTTGGGGCAGGCGGAGTAGAAAGAGAGGGGCCAGGAGACAAAAGCCAGCAGAGATGGATGCAGCCACCAAAGCAGATCTAGGCGATAGTGATCTAGCCAGTCCAATGAATCCTGAACTGCCAGCTCCTCTACCCAGAATCCCCAGAGAGGAGGACTGTTACCATGGTTAACCCACTAATCACTAAATGTCGGTTGATCCCTGGGAAAAGTCCTGATCAAGATTGGGGGGCTATTTATATCAAGACATTCTCAAAGCGTCGAGAATTATCATCTTAGAGACACATTCCGACGGGCTTCATCAGAGTAACGGATGCCCAATAGGAACAGAGAAAGGTTAGCAGTAATTAGTTGGGGGACGCGACATTGATGTTCCCGGCCTGTGAAGACCAGACTTGACGTGAAGTTATAGGGTTGGAACAAACGATACACCCAGAGCTCCCTCATATACTTGGGTAAAGGAATGTGTGCATCAGAATGACCTCAATCTTCCTTTCCTTTCAGCATGGAGCAAAATCCATATCCCTGCAGGCTTCTCCCTGTAATTACATACATGGAATCATTATTCTTTTTTTTGTTTGACTGAACACCATAGAATGGGATTAATGCTGAAACGCAGAGCAGGGGCTTTCAAAATCCGTACATATTAAATTCACGTGGTCCATGTAACTCTTTGTCCCCGCTACAAATATTCACAATTTACACAGTCAGAACGGACATAATGTTATGAATTTAACGTGTGACAGTGAGATATCGTTGATTAATATTCACTAAATGAGCACCTGAAGGAGAAAACAAATCACACAAATTTTTTTTATAATGCGGTTCTTGCAGCAAGATCCCAAAAGAAAGCCACACCAACACAGAAAAATTACCAAATGTGAAGTATATGACCTGACCTTTTAGGTTAAGAAACGCTAGCCATTTATCATCACAACTCACGTACATCCTTATCTACAGTCTATAGATAGATAAGAAGTACAGCAATTCTCCGAGCAGTATTTGCAAAGATATATAATTTACCGTTCCTTGTCTTGAGCAGCTTGCCATAACAAGTCTGATGTCTCTATACAGCAAGGAATCTGGCTGGCCACGCACTTTCTAAGTGAGATGAATGAGACTGAACTGCTGAGGGGTGAAGTGAATTAGTCTATCATTAGTGGGGCTGGCATTTTACTATTGAACTCACAATACAGAGTGGCCAAGCTCCATCCTTTAGCCTACGAAGCCCAAAGGCTTACCTACTGGATGTCTGTAACAACGCATGATGCAAGAGCGAAACTTTTAATGAAGAGGATGGGAAAGTTTAATTTAAGCAACTTTAATAAAGATAACGGTGACAAAAGATCCTTGTAAATTCATTAAACTGTCAGAATATTTCTCTCTTTTTTTCTTCCCGTGAACATTTTTCTAAAATGCAGGCATTGCTATCTACATGGCATGCCTGCTTTAAATTATAGTGATTAAGTTAAATCACATAATTAGAATGTCTAATATGCTAACTGTACATATTTGACAACATCAGAATTAATTTTGCTTCTGTTATCATCTTTTTAAGTTATTTAAACATCCTGAGGACTGAGGCTAATTAATTTTTAGCTTGCCGTATGAAAGATTGCATTGTCTTCACCATGCTTTTGTGATCTCCTCACACAGTCAAGCTAAGCCATTTAGATTCCTATCTCTCAAATCTATTGCTGATGATGTTGATTCATACATGCATTTACAGTGTCATAGGGCAAACAGAAACATCAAGATATTTAGTGTAAGAGAGATCTCATCTTTACACTGTTTTCTGCAAAATGTCTACTGACACTTCGCTTTATCTTGCCTATCCTTTTTTTCTGTCCTCAAAGTCAGTGATGGGGAGTAGTGAGCTACATGCAATTAAATTAGTAGTTTAACAACGTTTTGCAGTAGCTTGCGGGTTGTTCAACTGCATTCATATTTGCATTGTATCTCAAGTAGTTGAATGACTTTTTACCAATTTTTTTGTAGTTTTACTGAAACGACAATTTTTTTTATGACATATGAGGAAAGGATTTAGTTTTTTACCATCGCTTCTCTCCTGTAATTGAACCCCCTTTGACCAGCCCGCCCCCTTTTTTCTTTCCTTCTGACTGCTGTGAAGGTCAGTGTTGTGGAGCAGTGAACTATATTTTCTAAGTGGCTTTAGATAACCAAACTAGATTTCTCCCTAGGGTAGCTTTGCTGTAGTTCAACTTCTTGGTAGCTTCCCAAGCTATGCTTCAAAGTAGCTTCCCCATCACTGCTTGAAGCATGTCTCTTCTCTTTCACTCATTCGCGTAAATGTACCAACTTTTCTGAACTAAAATACACCTCAATGGACCTCTTCCAATGGCCCTTAAAATTACAGTCATGAAACCTCTGCGAATAACATGAGACAAAAGAGAAAGAACAGAAAAACGAAAATGTCATAACCGAATTTAACCTTCCAAGAATGTGTTCCCTTTCTGGTGCAGCCTCCTTTTATAGCTAATAAATGTATGACCAAATTTCAGAGAAACAGCCAAGCTCAGATCCTCGGTCACAGAATCAAAAAAACATCTTCTGACCTTTCAAACAGTGGCAGTAATTGCCGAAGCTAGACAAGAAGACTAAAATGTAAGTCTGTGACCAGTCGAGGCATAGAGAATGAAGGTGATAAGAGTCGGGTGGTTGGGGGGTCATGAAGGTCTGCTTCGCCGTGTACCGAAGACATTGACACCCGTCTCTGTAGAGACTGTCTCCCTGACTTCCTCCTTTCAGCAGAGAAGCTATTCACCTCATGTCGTCGAGACATCGACAGATAATGAAACTAAACTCCTCGGCGTCTCTCGTATAGAAAAGAAGCAACCCTCTCCAGGTGTCCAAAGGATCCCAGTCTAATTTCCTTTGCTTTACTCTCCTGACGTCTGCGGGCTCAAAGTATTCGCCGATGCGATGACATCTTCTTTCCTCTCGTTTCAACGTCTCTGTGCCCCCCATCTTGCGTCTCCTTTTTTTCTCTCCGTTTGGTTTGGACCCATGAGGCAATGCTGTGGCAGACTGAGATCAGATGAGAAATTAGAGCGACATTGAGAGGAATGTTTGAACAGTTGAGGAAAAAAATCTGTTTGAAAAGATGGAGTAAGGGAGGCTCACCGGAGAGCCTCTGTCAGTGAACTTCTAAAGCTTGCGCCAGCCAACTTGTCAGACCGAATGCATCACCCATCGCATCCAGTTATTTGTGTGGATTGTAAGATTTCCCCAGCAAGTTACTCTTTCCCGAAGACAAGTTTAATATATAAAGGGAGAAGCACTTCTATTTTAGAGTTAGGTATATTCACACTTCTTTCAGCCTCCGACCCTCAATCAACAAAGTGCTAGCATATAAAAAAAATAATAATAATTCTCAGCAATGCTGATGAAGCTCCCTAAGGCTTCACTGTCTAATTAAAAGTCCAAAGGCTAAGTTGGAATGAGGGCACACGTTCCCCTAACAACCATCAACTAAGTACTGGTTGCATTCAAAAGTGTTCAAATGGTGGGCAGCGTACTCTCTTGATCAGCTGGACGGTCCATTTAACAGTATGTCAGATTCCAACGCCGGCTGTGAGTTTTAAACGGTGTGTGTGTGTCTCACTGCACAGCACCGCGTGTTTGCCTTTAAAAGTCTTAATGACATCACTCCCCAGTGTGTGCTCCCACCTACCTCTGGCCGTTACCAATCATGGCTTCCCGCAACAGCCCTTCTGGCCTGGCGGAGAGAGAAAAATAATCTCATCGGCCTGCTCCGTTGTTGGCCCGTGCTAATCACGGCTGGGAGAGGAGACATAAGAGCTAGAATAGTGGGATGCATTTTTCCTCTTTTTTTTTTTATTTAAACAGAGAACTATGGATGCGGAGCTTAAGCAGGTGTTGTGTCGTTGTGCCACAGACCCCAGCCAGGGCCACGCTTACTGCCTGCACGCATTAGCCCGCAGCCAAAGAGACAGCTTGTGAGGCACTGGCCCCCCTGATCCCTGCACATTAGTTTAATGCCTAGATCTGTGGAACCATTCCTCGCTTTCTACTCTGGCCTGGCTGTGCAACCCACCACCACCCACCAGCCAGCCAGCCTGCCAGAAACACACAAACAGCCCCTCCACCAAATTTGCCGTCCAGATATGCAAAACGGCATGGCTGGAGCTGTCTATTGCTGTTTTTTCCTTTGTTCAACTTCCCCAACTGGAATGAACAGGCAACAGCTGTGCGGTACACACACACACATCATTGTAGAACCATGGACATTCAACAACCTAATACACAACACGAATAGCTTGATCACTAAAGTGTTTGTTTTATTTTAGTTTCCAATACAGTCTTCAGAGAAAATAAATTGAATCGCGTCAGAGGACTACGCTAGCGCTGCAGTCCAGAGAGCCGAGCATGTGCTGGCGATTAAGAGTTATTTCCTAAGAGTAAACAGGATTTACACGGAGGCTATCCCTGGGATAATATACAGCAGGTTGCAAGATGACCAATCGCCCTCTCCAAAATTGCCCCATCCATCCTCGTCTGGACCATCAGACGGATGGGGACTAAAGGGGGGGGGGGGGGCTCGCACCCCATCTGTCTGTCTGTCAGCGCCCATGTGTTACTGCTTAGAATGGCCCAGTCTGCCCAGGCACAGAACCTGCCAGGAGAAGTGACCAAATCAACAGCTGGCGTCATCGTGCGTGTATTTATATATCCTAGCCCCAGTCCACGGTAACCGCCGCTCTCCCAGGCTGAAGCAGCTTGAGCGGTTGGACTTTTGAGTGGGAGAGCGTTAAAGCACATCATCATCTGTTGAGACGTTATCCTTGTCTCTCCTCCTTTTAGCGAGGTTATTTTTATTTTTATTTTTATTTTCTCCCCGGTGACTGGAGAGATGTATTGACAGGTGCAGAGAGTGCGTCTGAGTGGGGACCGGGGAGCAAACATATGGGCTGTCAGGAGAATGGGAGAGGCTAGCAGTCCTCGTCTGGGGAGGGGGGTTTCATCTTTTGCCCGACAGTTGGTGAGGAGGATGAAAACTTTTTTTTTTTTTGGTGGGTTTAGTGATGAGGTTGTCCGTTAAGAGTGCTCCATGTGAAATCGACCGGCGCCACGAAATGAAAATAATTCAAACTTATGGCAAGGACTGAGTCACTGAAATGTGAGAGAAGGCATTGCGATTGATGGAACATAACAAAACCACATAAAATGTTTACTAAAATAATTTCTATATTTAATATTCAGTAAAGCTACAATAAGCTGGTCTTCTAATGACAATACTATTATGAATAGTGGATGTTTTCTTTCCTTAGACATCTTCTGATAGGCCTACACAAATAGAAAAATTCACCTTTTTGATCATCTCAAAACACAGTCGCTGTAATAGAAGCGTTGTGTATCATTTGTAATTAGAGAACATTGAGCCATAAATAGAAACATATGTGAAATGCTTTTATTTATCTGTTTCCACGTATGATTCTCAACCAGCTCCAAAGAGTGAGAGAAGTCCGGCCGATGTATTAGAAGTCTGTGTAGTATCTGTAAATAGAGAACATCGAGTCTAAAACAGAACTACACGTATATGTGAAGTGTTTTATCCTCTGTTTCCACAAATAAAGAGTGAGAGACACCCTGCCAGACTGAGGGTAGTGGAGGGACAAAGGAGGCCAGACGGACGGACGGAGGGACAGACGAGAGCGAACTGGAGGAGTTAAGAGCGGGGAGGTGTTCATTAGCATTCTGGCCAACACTCCTTCCCCTAGGATGCCAACATCCGCTCCTCCTGCTTAGGCTTGCCCTCCTTTGCCCCCCCGCCCCCCACCCCCCCAACCTGTCCCTAATGCCTTGTCACCAGTGGCCTGTCAGCCAACAAACCAAACCCCACCCTGACATAAACATCAGAGCTTGTTTGATCTTCCCATAAATTAGCAGGCGCAAATGTTTGTTCAGTTTAACCTTGTGTTAGGGGAGGAGAGCTACCCCAAGTGACGAATGTAAATGGATAGAAGAGAGCTGCTTATGTGTGAGTGTGTGTGTGTGTGTGTGTGTTTCTGTGTACTCATGTGTGTGTTTATGTTTAATCATGTGTGTGTGTGTGCGTGCGTGTATATATGCATTCAAGCATGTGCGTGTTTGTGTTTGAACGAGGGAACGGGGGGCCATTTTGAAAAGGTCACGTCTGAACGCTGTCACCTGGCATGGTGTCACTGCAGTGGCTGATCTTTCATCCGCATCCATCCCCTCCAAATAGCTCCAATATTTATCGGACTTAACTAGGCCTCCCTCTCTCTCTCTTTTCCTACCTCTCTCTCTTTCTACCTCTATCTTTTTACCTCTCTCTCAGCTTAGCCGCCCGCAGTCCTCATCTCTCCCCCAATCCAATCCACCGTGTCAGCGTGGAGGACAGCGAAGGCGACAGCGGGGCAGTTCAGTTCGGTGAGAAGGCTTGCCCTTGGGCTCGGACTGAAGGACAACTGGCTTCACGCCCCACCTGCCAATAACGCTAACTAGGGCCCGTGGCCCCTTTGTGCTTGACGTGCCCCGCCCTCACCATACCCCCAGGGCCATGCTAGCGGTAACGGCCGTCCACTGCCCTCAGATGGTGTCCCTCTCTGAGCCATGCCAAACCCCCGCAGCAGTCATGGCCTAGCAGTCTCTACGCAGCCTGGGGAGTGAGCAGTGTGCTGCCGTCCCACGCTTACCCTCCGCCCAGCGCTTGATGTGCAGTTTCGAAGCACCTTCTCACCCGTCCTCCACCGCTGATGAGAATGTACTGTGGCTAGTATAAGCATGTTAGTAAACATTCAAAATAATTTTTTTTTGCATGGCTGAAAATGTAGGCCACAATAAATATGCTTAAAATCAATTGTGTTTTGGAACCTTGTCCCCTATTTAATTGGAGTGAGGCCTACAAAAGCAGCATGAACAGTCTAAAATGGTAAAGCAGCAATTAGGTGTCCTAAACTTTCTTTTACAATGAAATACATTCTTTGCTCATAAGCTTTTTATATTATTTCCACATCTGTGTGGGGATATATTGAGAAAAACAAGTTGAAAACTACAAATCCTTCCTGAGTTGCATAAATCCAGCAAAGACAGCATTGATAAGGTGAGTATTCAATAGCATATAACAGCTGTGTTATGGAACTCAAAACATCCCACCTTCATTTTCCGTGTTATGAGTTCGGCGAGAGGAGAGGAAAAACAACAGTCAATAGCTGTTACCGACGCCGGGCAGTGTTGGGAGAAGCCGAGCGCTAGACTGGGGGTATTAATAGGATCATTTCACGGTGCTCAGGCGATTTAAACACATCCACTTCCCTTCCACAAACTATAACGAAACGAATAATACAGAGGCGGTGTAATCATTCTCTCTGGCTTTGATTCTCCTTTTGGGATCGAGGAGTTTTTCGACGAAAAACAAGGAGGCATTAGAGCCAGGTAAACAAAGGCGGTTTGAGCAAAGGCAAGGAGCATGAAAGCCCTCCCGTAACATATAATACTTTAATCAGAACACAACAATTACCAAAGCATTTCCTTGGACCTAGGCTCCCCCCCTTTGCAGTGAGAGCTAATCAGATTGTGTTTTAATGAGAATGTGTGGCGGTGTAATCATGTTGCCAGGTCAGTCCCAAGGCTTAGGGCCTATTACGCTCCGTAAAATATTAATGATCCTCCAGTAAAAACCATTTAGAAGCATTTCCCAGGAGGCATTGGAGTTCTAGCACATAGGCTTTTTTATTTACTCCCCCCCCCCTCTCTCTCTCTAAGCTGTGCTTTCTTTAGAAAACTCTGTCCTGAATGTGCCTCTGTTTCAGTGTATAAGCAACTGACCTTGATAATGAGCTTGTGGGAAAATAATGACTAAATTTAAATTTGACAAACAAACGAGTACATCGTGTCTGGCTTTATCCCTACATGAAACTTCCAGCAAAACAAGTTTCTGATTAACTATTTTTTTCCTCAAATGGCAGACACATAGACAAATCAAAACTTCAAATCTGATTTTGAAAAGATGACATATGCGGGGGCAAGACAAGAGGCGGTCATGTTTGCCTTCCGGTTCCACCTGTGAAGGGGCCCAACAAGCTGTGACAGCTCAGTGTTGAGCCGAGGGTGGGTGGGTGCGTCAGGCAGTGTCTCTGGATGGCTGAGTGGCTGGATGGCTGTGGACCAAGACCTCCTGCAGAGAGGCTCCTTGGCCTTAATTACCCAAGGGGATGGGGGAGGGGGGGCAATGAGTGTGATCTGCTCCCTCTGTTTCTCGTTTCCCATCAGCATGGCACAGCGGTCGACCTATTAACACATTCAACCCCCCCCCCCCCCATCCTCTGATAATGGCCAGGCTATTGCACGAAAGTGTAATGAAAATAAGAGATATGAAAAGGATATTTGGCTAACTAAGATAGATGCGAGAAAGCAGGTATTACACTTATTGCAAATATTACTACATTATTTAGCGACCATCGCTTCACTGACACTTTTTATAAGTACGTTCTTGTTTATCATTTTTCAAAGTTGTTTTTTTTTATGCCATTTGCTGCTCCTCCAAGATTGTGACAAAAGATGTGTCACGGCAACAGCATTGTAAGATCCCCGTCACCTCGTGAAGGTCTTATGTTATCATCTGTAACATGGAAAACACCAGGAAGGCTTTTATTGCTTCATTTGCAGAATGTGTGTCTGCTTCATAATGTAGCATAAAAATCACAGTAGGGGCACCGCTTTTGGAAATGACAAAAGTAATAGTCCATAACACCGATGATATGGTATACCCCAGAGTGGGAAACGGGGTCATTAGATGAAAATAATGGAGGAAAAACACTGGTAATTGCACTATTAACTGAGATAGAGCCTGTGTTTGCATTGCCTTGCATGACAGAAGGATCGTTCCACATATTATATAGGTCATCCTCGTAAACAATATTCATGCCATCTACGAAAATACAAGGAATATAAGCACATAGACCGTCATCCTTCATACGAAGACCAGCCTGGGCCTCTAACACTGTGCTGTAATTGCAAAAAAAAAAAAAAATACTTTTAAATTAATGTTTGGGGCTTCGTGTTTCATTAGCATGCAGTTATGAGGGTAGCAGCTAATTGAAAATGTTATGAAGCTAATAATGTTGACTTTGTCTGCCGTGGTTTCGACTCTCGCCACCAGAGAGTGCATCCTCGGCCTCCTCTTCCTATCTCGCCGCAGGAGCTGTTTGCTCATTGTAATTGAAGATGAGAGAAGATTTTTTCTTTTCTTTCTTCCAGCCACTGTCGGGCGATGAGGAGTCCTCTAATCCACACTGACGTGGTGGCTCTAGGAGCTGGGCCAGAATGTTAACCTGCAGTGGGGCTGTGTCCCTGGATATCGGGGGGACTGGTTTGGGCCCTGGGACTAGGCATACCGGCACTGCTCCTCTTTCCCTCCACATCCATGCTGAAAACAACCCCCTGACTTACCACACTCCCACTTTTGTGTCACCGCTAGTTGTCCCTCTCCTCCTACCATGGAAGTGTTATGCTCCTCCAAGTAGCTTGTTCATCCATTTGTAAAAAACATCATGGATGCATACATGCATGCTCTCACACGACCGGAGTTAGAGCGCTGTGACACATATTTGCGTGTGATGGGCGTGCGGTGATTGTTTTTGGGCCATGCTCTGGCTCTAGTAAACATATATATATTTGTTATTTCGTTGTTAGATTTTGTTTATTTCTTCATAGCATAACAATTAGGAGTACAAAGTGTTTTACAAAAAGATTTTGACGATAGTGTGTTCACTAAATTCCTATTAATTCGAAAACATTGAAGGTCCTGACTGAAAAAAGAGAATAATTAAGTATTAAAAGAGCTTTGTGCTTGGTTTCTGTTTCCACGGTCACATCAGTGTACATGCCTTTCTTTATATTCACTACCGTATTGCCATGGAAGCATGAACAACACATCTCAAATCAGATTTTCCACCCACAGACCCGCTCTGTCTAGCTCGATCAGTTATCAGCCTATCACATCACAGCACGTATTAATGGTGTGTCTTACCATTTAGGCTTTGCTTTTAATGCTGTCAGACATCTCTAGAATGGTTTGCAAACATAATATTCCATGAAGCCATCTAAATTAGTGATTAGCAGTGGACCCTGAGTCATTCGACGCCAGCCACCTGCATGCTGGGAAATAAACAGGCTCTCATGGTAAAATGGTGTATACGATTAAATTTGAAAGCTCTGTCGAGCAATGTGCATCAATAAATCAACTCTTTCTTTTTCCACTAGATGCAAGCTTAAAGTTGTAGTATTTGATTCTAATAGTTTATATATGGGAACACTAGAAGTCTCCAAATACGCTGATGAGACACTACTCCCTTTTACCAAATATTTTACCTTATCACCTGTTTAAAACAAATGTGAATGCAGATATGTTCTGTACTTGGCCAGCAAGTGGATCCAATGGTTACTGAAAAAAACCCGTAAGTGGTGGATAATTAATGCATTATAGCCCCACATTGCATTATGTTGGCTTGAAGTTTCAGCAAACAAAGAAAGTAAAAGTTCTCTCTTTTTCTCTGCACTACCTCCACTTCATTACAAAGTCATCCAGCTGATTGCGAAACCTTTGGGCCATGTCAATTTAATTGGCAAAAGTCTGGGGCGTTCTCTGAAAAGTGTGACAGGGCAATATCCAAGAACCTTTAAGTGACAGGAAAAACAACCCGAGTGACGAACAACAAGCTAATATTAGCAGCGCGAGCGCAGCGTAAACCCTTTAGCCTTTGTTAGAATGATTATTCCTCTGCGTTCTGACTGAGACGACGGCAGACGGATGGCGTTCTAGAGAGCAGTGACACATTAGCGTGTTGTGTTTCGCCGTGCTCATCCTGAGTCCGTTCCTCAATACTGGGCTAACAATCGTCTGCGTGGCAAATCAAATAGTCAAACGAACCACGGAGTCCCTTTTTTTCCTCACTCAGGCTTACATTGTACGTCTGATTTTAAGACCTACGAAACCTTCCGAAAGTACATATGTGCGTGGTGAACAGTTGCCTGATGGGAAGTGTTTGCCCCCCCTCTCACCCCCCTGCTCCCCCCTCAGGTCTCCACTGACTGGGAACCCAGTCTATTAAAACTCCCCTGGGGTCGGCCCACCGTCTCTCCTGCCTCTATACTCCACCCAGCAGTGGAGCCAATTTACCAGCAGTGTGCCCCAGCCAGATTTGCATTAATGAGGCATCAAGCGTTAAGCCGGCAAGAGTGGCTTCTGGTCCATCACTTGGAGGGTGCACCCAAAAAAAAGAAAAAGTCTAACTTTTACTGACACAAGCATTTAACTAGACGAGCTTGCTCAGAAGGCTATCCAAGGTGGAGGAGATTTAGAGGAGAGCTTCTTTTAAAATGCCGTTTTATCCCACTCCACACAGGCATATTTGCAACTGCCCTTTGTTCGGGAAGTAAAATTTTCAACTTTATTCATTTACGGACACAAGGACCTGCACGTACATAAACAGGGGTTGCATTATATAAAACAACAGTGACAGCCTAAGCCCGCCCAGCTAAATTATCCCACCACCAATGGTGAGCTCACGCAGTCGGGAGCCCGTCAACACCCCTAGTGTCTGGCAAGGAGTGACAGTTGACCTATAAGAGAGCAGGCACCACCAGACGGGGGAGGCAATGCTCTCCAGCCCCCGCCATCACCCCACACCCCCGCCGCACACCCCGAAACAAACAACCCACCCAAACCCGCCGGGTGATTGTCGGCCCCTGCCCTGCAATCTAGTCGAAACAATTAGTCATTATTAAGACAAATATGTGTCCATGTTGCTTGGCCAGCGGGGCGAGCGGGGTGGGGGGTCTCGTCGGGGAAGCGGAGATGAGAGTCCTTGAACCACCCTGGGGTAACACCCCCACCCCCCCCTTACAGAGTGGAGGAAATTAACAGACTGTATGTGTTGCTCATCCTTAATTTGTAGCAGATTGTTTCTCTCCAGAGTGTGGGCGTACAGGCCACAGGGAGTTCACACCAGCCTGTGGTTTACACTGCACTGCCTGGTCTACACTGCACTGCCTGGTCTACACTGCACGGCCTGGTTTCCACAGCATGGTCTGGTCTCTACTGCACTGCCTGGCCTCCACTGCACGGCCTGGTTTACACTGCACGGCCTGGTTTGCACGGCCTGGTCTCCACTGCACTGCCTGGTTTACACTGCACGGCCTGGTCTCCACTGCACGGCCTGGTTTGCACGGCCTGGTCTCCACTGCACTGCCTGGTTTACACTGCACGGCCTGGTCTCCACTGCACGGCCTGGTTTGCACGGCCTGGTTTACACTGCACGGCCTGGTCTCTACTGCACGGCCTGGTTTACTCTGCACGGCCTGGTTTACACTGCACGGCCTGGTTTGCACGGCCTGGTTTACACTGCACGGCCTGGTTTACATTGCACGGCCTGGTTGTCATGGCCTGGTTTACACTGCACGGCCTGGTTTACATTGCACGGCCTGGTTTTCATGGCCTGGTTTACACTGCACGGCCTGGTTTGCACGGCCTGGTTTACACTGCACGGCCTGGTTTACATTGCACGGCCTGGTTTTCATGGCCTGGTTTACACTGCACGGCCTGGTTTACACTGCCAGTGAATAGCGATGTGGGCCATCCAACGCACCATGCTCTCGTTGACAACATCATCTTTAAATGGAGCAGGATGTTAGTGGCTAACGTTAAAAGACTTTTTTTATGAACTACAGTGGCCAAGAAAACATTGACTAGACCTGTGCAAACTAGACCGCTGGGAGGCATTAGTTCTTACACTTAAATTGGAAACGTGCATAGAGCTGTAAGACACCCTTCCATCCATTGTACAAAGGATCCTCTCGGGAAACAGGCTTAATATCTGTTACGGCACACCTTGAAAGCGATAAAGCAGCGTGATAGTGTTTCATTCTCAGATTTTTGGAAATTGATTCCTGTAGTGGAAGAAGTGATTTGCAGAGAGCCCATTGTGAGGGCGTCCATGGCGAGGTGTCTCACGGCCTATTATTCCCTCCCATTTAGAAGCTCGGAGTGATCAATCCACACGTCTGCTATTATACACAACCATCTCCGACAATGGGAGCAGAAATTTAAGCGATGGTGACGTGTTTGTGTGTGTGTGTGTGTGCTTGCAGGTATGTTTTTGCGTGTGTGTGTGTGTGTGTGTGTGTGTGTGTGTGTGTGTGTGTGTGTGTGTGTGTGCGACTCCCTAATGGATACCGGCGGGGGACTGCCACGGAGAGTGATTAATTAGACCTTCGCCGTCGAGTTCTAAAGCCTCTCCTCTCCATCTTGCCGGAACAAAAAGCCTCACATTTGGTGCTACAATACTTATTATCCTTTCAGCGCAGAAAACGGATCTCCACCCCACGCCGCCGCCACCGCCGCCGTGTGACATTAAGAGTCGAGCCGTGCTGGGCTGCCGAGGAGGATGGCAGCTGACATTTAGCTGTGTTTCACGCAGCGCTGCCTCGGACCACGACCTCTACCGGGGGGGGGGGGGGGTGGCGGAAGGTTGGTGGATAGATGGGGGGGGGGGGGGGGGGGGTGGAGGAAGGTTGGTGGATGGGAGGGGGAGGGGGGGTCCCCAGTTGCCTCTGATTATCACTGGGGCTGATATACTAACTTGGTGTCACGGACCTCGGTGGTGGTCTCTGTCAGCGGGTGGGGGGGTTTGGGATCTAACATGACAAGCCTCTCACCACCCCACTGGATCATCCCTTACGAAATCATGTGTTGAGATTCAGACCCAATTAGTGGGACATGGATGCTGTGGGTATATGTGGTGATGCAGAGTGACTCACAGTCCTCTCCTTTACAGCGGGCAGTGTGTCAGTGCTTAAGTCTGATGATGATGCGTGGAACAGTCAGGCAGAGAGTCATCATTAATACAGTTTCAAAAAGTGGTCTTATAGAGGAAAGAAGAAGGGAAAAAAAGAACTAAAGGAATTATATTTTTGATACCATGCTGATATTCAGTTTGAGATCTTCATTTTGTGATTGTGAACCGATCTAGGTGTGTTCTGAACAAATGCCATGTGTCCACACTTTCACTGAACCACCTTCAGTCAGGTGAGATTTAACGAGAGACTGGCAATGCAACACCTCTCGTCACCTTTTTTTGACAGGGGGCGTTTAGTGCTCTGCGAGGCGTTTAGTGGGCTACGGGGGGGGGGGGGTACAGGGGGCAGGGGTACGGATGGTGGGGTTGCCGTTACCGTAAAACTGTTCGGCCCCCTAGTCTAGAACGGCAACATCTGCTGCCGTTAATAATGAATCAATTATGCGTCACACATGTGCCACGGCCTGGAGCGGTGTTGGGGCTACTAGGAGGGGGGGGGGGGGGGGGGGTCGTGGAAGGGGGGAAGAAGGGGCATGGGGCTGCATGTGCCAAGGTCCTGGGTCGCCTGCAGGGAGCTGGCCGTCAGCCACTCTGACCCCACCTCCCCCCCTCAGCCCTGACTCATTCACATCCTCTTACAGTGCCACCAAAAAAACTAAAAAACGAAAAGTCCGGCTCCTATGGAGGTGGAGGGGTCGCCAGCTTAAGCAAATCACCGCGAGTTGAGAGAGAAAGCTCTTTGAAAGGTAAACTGTCTGGACCTGTCTGGTGGGCCTCTAAAAATACCTGCATCAGCTGTGGGAGTGAATAATGTGATGTGACCATCTGGGACTCTGGGCGTGGGCACTGGGGACGTGTCCAAGGTGTGACTTTCAAGTGACTGTCAGCTTTTATGCACTTTTTATGTGTGTGTGTGTGTGTAAAGTCACCCCCCGTCTCTATAAGTAAAATATGTCATCTTACTAATTCAGTGTTGGAAGCCAAATGCTGACTGTTCATTGGGTCTGTCTGCAGTGAGTGAAGAGGGCATTTAGGAGAGTAATAATCCTGTGGAGAGAGTTGGAGAACGAGAGGATAGGACAGAGTGGAGAACAGATGGAGAGCAGGAGAGAGGGCTGACAGATAGGAATGGAAGATAAGAAGTCAGTGTGTGTATACATGTGCACGTTTGTCTGTGTGTGTATACGTGTGCATGTTTGATTTTGTGTGTCTGTGAGGTGTGAGTGTGTGTGTTGGTGCATGTGCTGTGTGTCTCATAACGCTGTGCTGTGTGTGCGTGTGTGTTGGTGCATGTGCTGTGCTGTGTGTGTTTGTGTACACCCTGTAATACTTGTGCTGTGCTGTGTGTGTCAGTGTGTGTAGGAGTGTTTGTGTGTTGGTGAATGTCCTATGTCTCTGTTGAGTGTGTGTGTGTGTGTGTGTGTGTGTGTGTGTGTGTGTGTGTGTGTGTGTGTGTGTGTGTGTGTGTGTGTGTGTGTGTGTGTACGGGCACCAGGTAGTTTATTCTAGTTATACCTGGCTGTGATTCATCATACAGGCTGAGCACTAGCCTAGGCAGTCAGGAAGTGTTTACATTGTTAGAGAGCAGGTGAGCCAACCTTTCCTACGCTTAACAAGACGGCCATTGACTTTTAATTGGCCTTCGTGTGTGTGTGCGTGCGGCTGTATTTTTGAGAGTGTGTGTAAGGCACGTTTTTGTGCTGTCTACCATACAAGTACACTCTGTGCGCGTGTGCATGCGTGTGTACGTGTAGTGTGTGGCTGTGAAGCTTCTTTATATGTATGCGTTTGTGTTTTAATGTGAGTTAGTGTGTGTGTGTGATAGTTTGTGTGTATAATGTGAGTTAGTGTGTGTGTGTGATAGTTTGAGTGTATAATGTGCTTCGGGGGAGGGGTGGGGGGGGGGGGGGGGGGTCATCGCCGCAAATGCAGTCCACGTAAATAAATATGAGTGGAAAACATATTAACCTCGGAGAGAGCGGAAAGGGGTCAATATGTTACAGCAAACAAATGAACATTATATAAGCCAAAAAACATCAAAGGCAGGCGTGATCATATGTTACTTACACAAACAGTATCGTAAAATCTTCCAGAAAAAAACGCGTATATATAGCAAATGAAAAATCCTATTTCATGGTTTAAGGAATACGTCTGCAGAAAACATGACTTTGGCAGTCTAAACATCGGACACAAACACGGCAAAAACGATGTGTACATCAGCAATATTATCACTACACACAATCAGTTTGTCAACAGAGGGTTTACAAATAGTTCACCTTGTCTGGCTTTTCTCAAAAAGCCTGAAACGATAGAAAATCCTTATTAATTCCGAAGGTTCCCACATATGGTAAGTTGACTTTACCGAATCAAATAACCTGAAATCGTCATTATATTAAAAAAATGTTTTCCAGCAGCTAAACTCCAAATGCAATAAAACCAGAAGATAAAAACAATCCCATGAACCTTCTGCCCTCTTTAGCCTGTAACCAAAGGGCAGAGGAGAAATAGAGAAAAAAATATGGGATTCATGATGAGAATCCTTATGGGCCAAAACCTTATTATGCAGAAGCTATCCTCTATAGCGTTATCGCAGAGGATATCACCAGAAAACCTCAACCAGAATATAACAAAGCCAGACAATAACACAATCCCAAAAAGGAGGTAATTCCATCCCTGGGATATTAGAAAAAGTACAATATAGCATATTGAATTTTGAGCCCCAGGCTCATGGAAGCGTGCCCACTGCAGCCCATACTGAGAAAGAGAAGTTTTTTTTTCATATATGTCTATATAAAGGTTCAATGGTTGGAAGCAGTGAACATATAGAGGGGAATTCGGCATATTTATATTTCCCAGAACTAAAAACTACTATTTGCCAACCTGCTAAGAAGCTGAGGCAAAGGGCTGAAATGACCATGGAGCACTGAAGAATGGCACCTTCATCTAAATACAACAAAGCCAGTTCACTCGTATGAACTTCACCTTTTCCCATTTCTATGATTTGGTCTGTGAAAATAATGTTCCTGCACAGCCGTCAGAGTCAGTTTATCTCAGAGAGTTGGCAGCCTGCTTCAATAGAGGCCAGTCTCATGATAATACTCAGCTTTCCTTAACTGTAGGTCTGCGTGATGAATGTTTCAAACTTCAGAGAGGGTGAGAGAGTGTGTGAGCGAAGAAAGAAAAAAAAAGAGAGAGAGAGAGAGAGAGACAGAGAGAGAGAGATACCCGTCTGCCGTTGACAGTCTGGCGAAAGAGGCTGCCAAGAAGAGATGCATTTATAGTGTACATTGGCAAACAAGCAAAAAGATGCAAAACATATACACAATGTCAGTCTATATAAGTAAAGTGGGGACTGACAGGATAGTTAAGCGAACTGAAACTTAAAGCTGACACAAACATTCTAGTCTATTCCAAAAGTAATTGAAATTATTCATTGTTTAAAAGAAGCGCCAGATGTGTAGCCGACCTTACTTTGTTTTCCCTCCAATTAGAGTGTTATGCGATCAAAGTTTACAATATTCAAGTGAGAGCTGCAGACAGCGAATAAAAGCACATACCATCTACGTTGGTACAGGAAATTGATAAAATCTGCAAACTGTTGCAAAAAATATATATATAAAAACATCACCTAATTTTCATCAGTCACTTTGAAATGTCCAACTTTCTGAACACTGGGAAATAGCTCTGCAAAAGAAGTAAGAGAATCAGATTGAATAAAAATCAGGTTATTCGTACCATTTCTGGGTCTCACTGGATAATATATCGCTCAGCGCTTTTTCACAAAAGCACTGTCCTTTTACATTAAAATGAGTGACTCCTATGTCATACAAAGTTCCACGCAGACCTATATTTTTTTGTTGTTGATGCCTTTAGTTGCGCTTCGGGCGAAATAACAACTTACTTTTTCATCCGGAGATCGAGGCTTTTTTTTCTCCCATTTTGTTGAAACACAAAAAATTGCTTCCATTCCAGTGCCCATTTGCTGCCCTTCCAGTGATGTGTGACCCTGATATATTTCAATTCATTTGTTCACTTGCATTACCGTTATTCCTTTTGATTTGTAGAAATGGCCAAGCGGGGAACCTAGACATCTATTTGACATGACACAGCGGGACCTTTCTGGTCCCCACCACCTAACAGTATAGGTTACTTTTTTCACAGTTTAACAGTTTTCTTTGAAATGTAAGTTTAACACTTTCTGGCAAAGCTCCAGTTAGCAAGCCTTTGTATTCATGTAATTATTTTTCCTAGTCTGTAGCCGTTCACATGTGGAATACCACTCCCTCTTACGTTTTCGAGCGGGAGAGTATAGATAACTGAAGGTGCCAAGCGATCACTTTTTTTTGGCAGTGTGATTAACGACAAAAGACGCCGCCAGGGCGCAGGCCAGGGCAGCTGGCACGCCGCGCAGTGGCCCGTCGAGCTAACGAGCATCGGGCATAATTAGCAACTTAAGTAGCCTTATACGCTCTGTCTGCGCCCTTCACACTAGGGTGGCTCGTGGAACAAGGAGGAAATGCAGTTCGTGTTCCCTCGAACGCACACCAAGTAATTGCTATTTGGCACAGAGCCAGCGAGGTAGGTGGGGAGGGAGAATAAATAGGAAAATAGGAATACAATTTGCGTTTTGGGAAGGTAGTTGAAAGTCATGAAACTATTTTATTGATGAGGTAGGACGAGTTTTAGTCACAATAATCAAATCTCAATAAATGGGTATTTGTTTTTTATGAAAAAAACAGGCAGTGCATATACCCTTCATACAAAAATGTCACCAGATTTTGCTGAGCTGTTATTCAATTGAAAACACGTGTAGAAAAGAAACAAATCATGTCTGAGAAAAAAGGCATCGCTTATTTTTGGGTAATTTGGTTCGAATCTCTCTTAAGCAATAAGCCTATACAGAGGAAAAATACCAGACCTTTATACACCATAATATACTGTATGTTTTGATTTCAAAACCTTGTGCATTATTCAACGTTTATGTAAATTGCTCAGCCTTTTTAAGGGCTTACATTAATCTCAAGCGGCATACAATTTGTTTATATTGTATCTGGGCTCTGGAAAGGGGTTGTAAGTATTCACTTCAACTGAATATAGCCGTGCATTTTCTTCATTATCTTGAAAAGTGGGTGGCACATTTTTCCTAGGCTCTGACCCCAAATTGTGTAGACAGCGTGCACAGAAAATGTGTTATTTCTCCGCTTTGGTGAGAAAATGTGTGCGGATGCGTTCAACAAACCTCATTTGAGTACATCTGCGGAAAGCCTCAGGAGAGGCCCGTGAAGATAATGTGTTTGGATGGATGGGCAAATGATGCAAAGGAAACCGCCACAATCACGGCTAACAATGGTTATCAGAAATATTGGCTGGGGAGCCCTCGACCATTTGCGGCTCAGTAAACAAGCAAAGAGGGGACGTTTATTTACTGGGTTGCCTATCTGTGTTGTTGACCCTGGCAACAAGCTATGGGCCAGGCGATCTCACATGAGGATAATTCATATGGAGGACTAGGAGGAAGGCTGATACTCACCAGTACTTAGGGCAGCGTGAAATCTGCCCTACTTTAGGATTTCACAAGAACGGTGGAAAAAAAGAGTTAAGCGTCAAGCTCTCCGACAGGTCTATATAAAAAAAGAAAATTTGAATGCCTGATATGGTTGATGTGAAATTATGTGGAAGCAAAATACAACCACCACTGGAACAAACCATACATAGCAACATACCAGCCACCTGTCACCTTGGGAAATCACAACGAGTACGTTGACTCATTCTCGAAATCTCAGACACGACGAACTAAAACACTTCGTTTTTCCCCCCGCTTTTTCCTTAAGAAAAACATGGAAGCCATCCCCAGTGGACAGAGTGTACTAGGCAGAGTAGCCTTGTCACTGATGTGGGGGGACACATGTCCGCTCCCCTTGCCCCCTGCTCCGACCACCCTGATCGGACTGAACCAGATGGGAGTGACTGCTCCCCCCCATGCCGCCCAACACCCCAGGCTCTGTCACCCGTGGCAGGGAGGGAGGAGGAGGAGGGGAGGAAGAGGAGGGGGGTGGGTGGGGGGGGGGGGGGACAGACGGACGACGACACATGGCCGGTTGGGTCTACAGGACTTTACTCAAGGGTAGATGAGACACCAGGACTAGTAAATAGAGGGAGGTTCGACCTCGACTGGTGACCCCGTACTGTATTTTCCTTCCTTTCTTTGCACTAAATAACACACATTAAAATAAAAACTTTGCTTATTTTTTTCTTTCTCTCTTTCTTTTGTTTCATGCTATTGCTTACTATTTGCCATCAGGCCCACTGTTTACGGAGAGGGTGGCTCTTCTCTGCTCGATGCTGAAGTCAGTGTTGACCTAACAACTGGTCTCTCTCTCTCTCTCTCTCTCTCTCTCTCTCTCTCTCTCTCTAACTCTCTCTCTCTCTCTAAAAAAAAGTGGTCATCTACATAGTCAGATACCGAGTTTGTGCCATACCCAACGGAGCTGCTCACTATTTAGCTCCTCAGGCAAAGTTTATTATGAGTTTTAGACTCTGTTCATTTGTAGACTTATTGGTGAGGACTTTCCAGAGCCCAGGAACGTCAGAGGGAGTAATTTTCAACCCCTAGCCTAATTACATTTTACTTCTCCCCCAAGTCATCTTTCATGTGCCCCCTCCCTTTTCTGATAAATATTAACACGTGAATCAGAGTTAATGTTTTAAATTAAGCGCATGCGACCAGTCATCGTTAATAAGGAGCTATGGACTGACTCACTTTCAAACCACATAATAGCATTGTACATAATTTATAACTGTTGACTCCCTAATGGTTTCCTGAAGGGCCATTACTGATAGCCAGGCTTATTTTCTGTATGATGGTCACAGATCTATGTACTTAAAAGATCGAAGTGTCGAACACAAAATATTCTGAGAAGTTCATTGCAGACCTGCTTCCTGTAAAGGAGCTTTCAAACTGGAAGCTAGCTACCTTAAAACATGCACATCTCCTGGCACCAATAAATACACATCAGTTACACACACATGCACACGCACGCATGTTGGCGCACACATGCACACACGTTGGTCCTTGAGCATTGCACACACACACACCCTATAGATGTCAGATTAGAATAAAAACTCATTCTTAAATCCAAAGACCCATGGTCTAGTTATGGAACGGGGAATCTCATTCATCATCCAAGACATTTCAAAGGAGGATTACCAAAGGAGAGCCAGAGAGAGAAAATCCACTCTGTCCTGTTTCAGCAATCCCCTCTGTCAACCACGGAGAGGGACCAAGCAGGCTGCAAAATAAAAGGTGAACATTCGTCCTTGCCTGCGCTGTCAACGAGAGAAGGTGCTTTAGATAACCGCATGGCGATAAATGGCTTAGTGGTGCCCATCTAACACAAAGCAAATTAATATTCAGCCTTTTATGTAGAGTGCTTTCCACAAATTACGGATTTAAAATCAATGACATAGTAGAGAGCAAGAGAGAGAGAAACTGGAGATGTACGCTTTACCCAACTTATAAATTAGATGATATCAGAATAATACTTGGACCGTATTTTTCTAGAAAAATATATTCATATGTCATCATTTGTCAAAGATCTTTCCGCTTTGAGGCCCGACAGTGTGCTATAGTAAATCATAGCACGGATAATAAGTGCCCTACTTTCCATAAATCCCTCACCCAGATATCTACGCAACATTCAATCAATCATTTTCATGGATCTCTGGGGGGTTCTGCCAGAAGGCAGCGAGAGGGGGAAAGAAAAAACGTGGAGAGAAAAAAAAATGACTGCAGTCAGCATTACCTATAATGTATGAAAATAGAATACACAATGGCGTCGGAGGAGAAGGGAACAAAAACTATAGATTACCCTTAGCCCAACACCCCCTTGTCATTTTTCACCCAGTTGTTTGTCAGCGAGCTCCCACTGTGAGGGGCCGAACCACGTTCCTGGACTCTCATGCATCAAAACCTGCTGGCGGTGTCAATGCTTTATCTGCCCGGACCGCTCCTGGCTGTTGTTCTTTATAATTAACCATTCTCGCACCCAGGGAAGTGACCCCCCCCCCCCCCCCCCCACACACACACACACACACACACACACACACACAACCAACACGTAGCTACACACACACACACACACCACACACACACACACACACACACACACACACACACACACACACACACACACACACAC
>JAPMUY010003431.1:187500-269526 GCA_026901105.3 Galaxias olidus
CTCTGTCCTTTTCAATACTACAGCGATGCCGTGCGCGCGCGCAAAAAAAAAAAAGACAACTCTTCCGCCCTCCATGCTGAGAGGATTAGAGAAGGGGAAAAAATATTAGACAACAAGTATTAATGAGGTGTTGCGCTGAGAAATAAGGATGCATGCGCTGCTGCCCCCCCTCCCCCTTCCCACGATTGCATCTGCACTTCCTTAATGGCATGTGCAATTATGGTGGCTTCCATTAAGATCCAGCCCGGGATCTGTCAGCACTACGGGGGCTTCACTTCCATCACTCCCATGTCTCCCCGCTGCCTCGCTATGCAACGCTACATTTCCAAAGACGGTGCTCCATCGACTCCTGTCCCCGACTTTTATATAGCTTACATGTTGAAGGGAAGGAAATATATTGTCCCTACCTAGACTGGTAAAAAAAAAATCTAATAAATATGTTTCCCAAAAGTTGTTTTTATTTTTTTATCCAGGGAATACAATGCAGATTTAGAATGAGGCAAATTAATTCCTCAAAATCTGTTTCAAATCAAATAGATTTTGTTTTGTAACAAAAGGCTGAAAGCAGCGGGGAATGAAAGGACTTCGAGGACTGACCAAATTATATTACTGAGCAGAGCATTATTATGGGTAAATATGACAGTATGTGCTCCAATCCCATAAACCATCAATCCCCATTTAACACCCAAGCCCTTTTACATGATCCAGTAACACCTTGTATAAGAACAGGCTTTGGGCTTCATCTCAGACGCTGGGTTGAGACATAAAGACTCCTAGCAATTCTCGGTGCAAATATTACTGTCCAAAAGAATATAGAGATTCCAGGGAGGCCGAAAGTTTTATTAGAACGAGTTCTCAGTTTAGAAGTCCGACTTAAACTTTTACTTTATAAACATCCCCCTCGGCCCTGTTCAATTTTATCTGCTCTGAAAATAAAACACAACTTTTGTGAATAGGGTCATGAGATCCCAAGCCAGCACAGCCAAAGCCAGCCTATATAGATCTATATTGATATCGTATCTCTGTCGGTTCTCACTGTGGGGTCAAAAAGTCAAAATTAGTTTCATCATAACAGATATATGAAGCAACGTAACGTAATTATTTTCCTAACACAAGCCAACAAAATTTAGCTTATATTAAGCAAAATAAAGTCTCCATATGTCTACAGTTGTTTGCCCTGATTACATTATGACATGCATTATTACATAAAGCACATAGCATTGATTCTACAAGTTTGGGAAGAATGTGAGAATACACATTTAGTCCACTACTCTGAGAGATTCACAAACTGTTTGTTGCCCTGTGATTTTGAGCTTTTACCCTTTTCAAATGTTCCTCTAGATGTTCAATGTGGGTCAAATATGGTCTTGTGACTGTGGAGAGAAAGTTGTATAAGTCAGCATTTATTGTTCCTCACATAGTACAGACAAGGCTTTGATCTAGGTTTTGGATCATTATCCTGCTGGAAAATGAATCCTCTTTCACTCAATCTTAAGCCAGGACCGAGGCCATGCCTCTTTAGAAAAGAGTGATACTTCTCTTTGGTCAGTGTGCATTGGATCCCATACAAGTCACCAACCCTAGAATAAGCAAAACACACACTGGACTAACACTTCTAGATTCCACTACGTGTATGCAAATGCCCATGTGTATTTTTGACTCGGAAAGACTGTGCACTGTATTGTATATATTTGTAACACATTTAAATGCTTTATTTTCTTCTCTTATTATGTCGTTTTATTTTCTCTTCTCTTTCGTTACCTGCCTTGTAAACGTGGCACTGCAGCAAAAGAGACCTAATCTCAGTTGGTTGACCCCTTCTGTATAAATAAATTATATAGTGATAACCTGTGCCTGTGTTTTTGTGTTTGCTGAACATAAGGTCTTGGAGCAAGGTCTACTCAAAGTCCAATACATCCCTTCCTTGTCCTGCAGCTCCACAAGAGAACAATATCTAGGAGGAACTTGGACAGGCAACGCACCCTCACCGTGATCTTAATTAACTTTCCCTCTCCCGCGAGGACCCCAGCCTAGATGAATAAACCTTCAAGGACAATAAGATGGGATTAATCCATTTATTTACACACAGCCAGCGTACAGCTAATCAAATTCCAACGCAGCTCTATGCCATTCATGCTCCTCTAAAGTGCAGCCCCTTTCCCCTCGACCAGAGAGATGTACATTTCCCCGACCCGTGCCAGAGATCTGTCAACCCGGGGAGAGCAGCAGATAGTAGTAGGGGTTTATTTTGATGTGGTGATTACCACTTGATCCTAGCACACATCATACCCTATCGATGTGCAAGGTGCCACGGACAGCTTTCATCAAATCCACTCTGTGCTCAAGTGGAGGTCTGGGCTTGCAGCCTGTACGTTCTCTGACTTAATAACAACGGGGAACCAATCAAATTACGGCACGGATTCAACATCAGCTGCACTGTATTTGGGTCCATTGTCGACTAGAGGTCTATAGCTGTCTGTATATCTGTATATCTGTAGCCAGCCAGTCAGTGTTATACACCCGGAATAACAATATATGTATCAAATACAGAGTCAGCTCTTTGAGCATCATACCCATACACCACTGAACCTTTTTTAAAAGACCAGTCCTAAAAAACAGTCGTCAAGGAGACCCAGAAAGTTTTATTTGAACAAATAGGCCGGTACACATGAATATTCTAATAAGATCGTCCAGGGCTATTGCCGTGGCTATGATTACACACCCCGGGGGGGAAGGGAGGGAGGGGGAGGAGGAGGAGGGGGAGGGGGGGGGGGTGCAAACCAAATACATGAGTGATAAAAATAACAACTCCATCCCCTCCTCCCCCCGCCAATTTAATACTAGCCCAATCTGTTCTTCGCTTCCCGTAAGCTTCAGTCTGTGTCCGACTCGCCACAGCTCTGTGTGCAGCAACATCAGAGGGCCGTGCTTTTTTTTTACTCTCTACATGGAACACGGACATGGGCATGATGGAAATTGCCTCCTCACAGACCCCTGTGAAGAACATTTTCATATTTTCATGCCTTTATCATTTCCTTTGAAAAGCAGGGGATAGGGAGGGAGGGGGGTGTGGGGTCCTGCACGGCATGTTGCTGTTTGATGCGTCCACCACCGAGTTTGTTCAAATGGATCCGGAAACAAGACAAGAAAGCCGTTAGCGGGGCTGTGCCGTCTCCTACGGCAACATGGCGGTGTGGCAGGCCAATGGGACAGGAGGTGCGTGTGTGTGTGTGTGTGTGTGTGTATGTGTGTTTGCCCGTCGAGCCTGGGACAGTGGTAGGCCCCATTTATCTCTTCTTCCTCTTCCTCCCCCACCCACTTTGATTTCAACTGACCAAAATTGACTGGGGGGAGATTTTCCTCATCTCTGAATCTTTTTTTTTTTCTTCTTCTCTCTCTCCACTTTGCTCCAAAGGAAGATGTGAGAAGTTACCCCGAGGCCGTGGCTTAGCTTTGATTATCTGACAGCAGTTATCACTGAGCCCAGTTGTCTAGGGGCCTGCCTATAGGCTGTGTAGGTTATATATTGGGGTTGGAATAGCATGGCACAGCATACTAATGTTATCTACCAGGACCACAGTCATGACAGTGCTCTCAATGTACAGAGGTATCACAGTACTCCGAATCAAATGAACATGGAGTCATACGTCAATTTAAAACATATTTAAAATCGTATGTTTACATTTGTTTAAAGTTATCCCAAGGTGTAGATTTTAGGAACCATATAGGAGGAGGGTGAGAACAGAATTCAGTTCAGGTGAAGGAAAAAACTAATGATGCCACTGGAATCCAAAACTGACTGTCACTGGTATACTTTCATTAGAGGGAAAACTGGAGAAAAGAACAGAGAGAGAGAGAGAGAGAGAGAGAGAGAGAGAGAGAGAGAGAGAGAGAGAGAGAGAGAGAGAGAGAGAGAGAGAGAGAGAGAGAGAGAGAGAGAGACACGGGGAGAAAGAAAGGCAATAAGAGAATGAGAAGGTGAAATAAAGACAGAGAGGCATAGAGAAACCAGAGACAGACTGACAGTGTGTCTCAGAGGAAGGGAATGTGATTTAGAGATACTCTGGGCGGTTTACACGACTGGCGTGAGGGAGGCGCCTGTGTTGGCAGGGGACCGCTGTTGGTATGTGGGGCACGTCGCTACGACCAGGCTCCCTGTCTCTCTCTCTCTCACTCTCTCTCTCTCTTTCTCTCTCTCAATCTCTCTCTTTCTCAATTCAATTTCAATTTCAATGGGCTTTATTTATTGTATTTATTGTGTCTCTCTCTCTCTCTTTCTCTCTGCCTCTCTCTCTCTCTTTCTCTCTGCCTCTCTTTCTCTCTCTCTCTCTCTCTCGTTTTCTCACCCCTCGATTTTCCAACTGCTCTGGGGTGCGCAATGGTTTGGGAAAGATTAATGCATCTTCAACGGCACGCCGTAAAATCAAATTAGTGTACCCTCGTCCTCACACAGAGAGGCTCAGGCCAGGCTGGCACAGGGGAGATTTCCTCAATAACCCACAGTTGTCCGCCCTGTTCCATGGGAATATGTTATGTAGATTATTCCATATGGAAGTACATTTAGTTTTTTTTTCATGTTCCAGTCTCACGCCACATTCGTCGAAAAAATATTTCCATGATACACACATCATCGGAATCTGACGTAAAATTGCGCCTCTCGGTTAAGACAGGGTTGGGCGCTCTGGTTCTACGTCGACCATTGATTGTCTCCTGATTTCCCAGAGGATGAAATGACATTATCAAGTAGAAATGTGAAAAGCCACTCATGTCAATGTCACATTGCATTACCTCAGCCATGGCCAATATAGACACCGCAGAGGCCTCCGTTGAATTCAGCCGAGGATGAGCCCGCATCCCATACAATATGCTGCCTTAAATTGGATTTGCCGAGGTGGGAACTGAGGGGATTATTGCCACTTCCATGCCTGGTACGTAGACAGTGGTTTAGCCAATCTGGCATCTGATCATGTAATCAGGATGTGGAGATGAAGTAGTTTGCAGGGCTTACTGTGTAATAACCTGGGGGGTTTGGAGGGCGGGGTTTTGGAGGGGGAAGGGGGGCGGGGGGGTGGGTTCAGTGTGTTGAGAGTGGCCCTGTGTAAACTAAGCTGGGTCTAACTGGAGTCGTGAAGATTCACTATGATCTTTGCTATCAAAAGAGGTCACCTCCCTGGGAGGCAAGCAGCGCTAGAAGGTTGTGCCAGCCATTTCTGTAAGAAAAGCAGAGATGTGTAGGCGCTCACTGTGTACGCTAGGATGAATGACAAGGATTTTGTTTCATCAGCTATCCACTTGATGGCTTATTAGTCTGGTTTGACCTCTGACCTCTAGCATGTCTGCCTTTTGGGCTTTGATGAAAATGATAGAATGAAATGGTGCATTGAGACAAGGTGGTTGAATGTTTTGTTTGGACGGGGTTTGTAGAGATTACACGAGGACAATCTGTGCTCTTTTGACCAATGGGATGGGAATAGATCGAGGATTGATCCTGGTGATTGGCAGGCTAATCAAGAAGAAGATAACCGATGATGACTATTGACATGCTGATCGGGTTAACGAATGCTCAATGTTGAGGGCCTCATGCTCAAGCTCTGAGGGGGCTGACCATTTGGGAGAGATCCTTGTGCGATCATGCCTTTCAAACCTCATCCTCCCAACATAATACAGCATATAACGTCATTGAAAGATGTTAAAAGATAATATTGAAAAACAGGGTATTGTTATAAAATTGCATTTCACCCGACGTAATGAAACTTGAGAGCAATCAATAGTTGCACGTTTAGCTGTCATCGATCTGTGTTATGAAATGCAAAAAATGTATAAATAAATAATATATAAATAATAAATAATATCTGTCCATGTTAGCTTGAGGGTTTTTAGACTAGATTTATGGCTGAGTAAGAGTGGCATATGTGACAATTACAGAGTGAATGTGAGTTGTACCATTAGGAGCTGCGCTGGATGGCTGAGACGGGAGTGATCAGTCTTGTATTAAGCCTAGAGCAGAATGGGTGGTGGGGGGGGGCGGTCACGTAGCTAGCCTAACAAAGACGGATAAGGACCTACAAGGCAAAGTGAAAAACCAGGGGATCCTTGTCCTCCCGCATGCATACCCTCTTCACTTGCAGGTTAAAGAATAAGACCAGACATCGATCATTGCTGATAGCAATGGAAATATTATACCTAAAGGAGGAGAGACGAGTTTGATTGTGTTTGGTGGTGGTATAGGGGATTCTTGGGGTTGCCATGTTTGTAACATTTTAATTCCAATTCAATGTCTTCACAGTGGGACACTGTAAGGCCATGTCCACATGTACCTGGGTATTTTGTTTAAACAAAGGTTTTTCCTACTTCTTAAAAACAATCTCTGTCAACATAAAAAGGCAAAAAAAATGTTGTCAAGACAACATGATTACCATGTTGGCCAATCAGAAACCTGAACATTTTTTTATTAGGATTTGAATGGTTACATAGAATTGGAATTAGAATTTCACAAACAAGGCAACCCTGCCAGGCAATCGTGTTAAGATAACCTCAGAAGCATTCTTGTCCGCATACAGTATAAACCACTGAACAGATTTTTTTTTGTCAATATATTTCAAGGTTTTAGAAAACGCAATGGAAAAAATCGAATGATTGAAAAAATAAAAACGGATGACATTGATATCTTGTGTAGATTGTTAGAAGAATTGTGCAGCGTTTTTCTAATTAAGGTAAAGGTGAGCTCCAATTTATGATGCAGGGCATGCGCGCTGGAAACGGCCTTTTGGACATTCCTGGCATGAGCTTCTTTTTAACCTATTGACTGAGGATGAGCATCTCAGCACATCGGGATTAAAGTCTTAGGCCTATCTATAAAACGGAAGGGAGGGGCAGAGAAGAGGGAAAGATGTCCAAGATTTGTCCAACGGTCATGGGTTTGTTAGGCGCAAAGTCAAGGCATGGCCCACGGAAAAGCAAAAAAAAACAAGAAAAAACTATCATCTCCTCATCCTCGACCACTGTCACCTCACGCCCGCTCCTCAGGCCTGCAGGAGTGATAACACACCGGGGCTGTTAATTAATCATCGGCAGCCTATCAATGTGTCAATATGTCAGGAGCCTCGGGCCACCATGACGCCCCTCCATCAGATGTGTTAAAACCCTGGGGCTCTAATTTACTCCCCCGCCCCCACCCCCACCCCCACCCAGTTCCCTCTGGGCTCCCTATAATGGGACCAATAGTACTGCGTGTGCTTTTCCACCACGCTGTCTGGAACTTCTCCAGAGACAAGGAAAAGGCCGACGCCAACAGAGATAAGGGCGGTTGTTTATTACACACAACAGAACGCAATTGTGTATCTTCCTCATCGTGTGAAGAAACAGTGTTATTATTATTTTTTTTTCATTGTCTGCCTCCCCACAGGAGCCTGCATGGCAGCTGCTTGCATGTGTATGTGTGTGTGTGGTAACAAACATGGAGTATTATATCTCGTCAACAAAGCCTACTGGCCAGAGGTGAGCACATCTATTTGTCTGTTCTGCCCCTGATTCCCTCGTGTTTCTACCCGGCATAATCTCCGTTAAAAAACAAAACAAAAAAAACAATTACAAAATTAAATCTCTTCTCTTTGCCCCGATCAAGGACATCAAACGTTATACCTTTATGCTCACAAAATGCTAATGCATGTCGACCCTCCGAAAGGAAGCGGGATAACGGAGAGAGGCTAAGCCTGCCTCGGGAAGCTACTTGCAGATTACCTGCCCACAGACCCCCCGCCCTCCCTCCCTTCCTTCCTTTCCTAATTATTATTCATGTTTACAAACTTCCATCTCCTGGGACGGACGGACCGCCGAGTCGAATGCGTAATGAGCAAACAGAGCCATGCAGCAACCGGCACACGGGGCTGGACATGCATTTATTCATGTCTGTGGACCACACGGTAAAATATTTAAAAAAGGAGTCCATCCACGCACCAGGACCCGCACTGTCGCTCCACTCCTCCTCAGTGTCCCAAGAGACCAGACATTTACGGAGACGTTTCAAAGCAGCCTCTACCTGCGTCACGATTGCATTCATATTTCTTACCCTCTTCATTTTTTTTACCTCCTCGTCCTCCTCCTCCTCCTTCCGTTCCATATTTGGTCGACGTTTCCTCGCAAGGTGAGGCTGTGTGTGTCCCTAGGGAGACGTGGAGAGGCAGCACGTTTTACACCTCTTCTCCACTCTGAGAACATCTTTACCACTCATGGAGGGGGGTCTGAGAGTGGAGGTTAGCGGGGGCCGCCAAATGACTTGTAGCTATTGCAATCTTTCAGTGGGAACAAAATAAGACATAAGAGAAAGTAAAGAATGGAAAATCCAACAGACAGTAGACAGAAGAGCTCACATGTTCAGTACATGCACATACAAACACATGCTCAAACACATATATACTGTACACTCACCAAACACACAAACACATGCACATCATGCAGAGCCTTCAGTCCAGCCTTAGGGATGAACAATCTCTCTGTTGCTATCTATTGATAAGGCTGTCAGACCCCGGGGGAACGTGTGTATGGGCCTGTACTGCACACGTGGGAGCCCTGATAAAATCACCTATAAAACAGCCGTTTCAAACGTCTCTCGCTAACCCAACCCCAGGCTGGCTTGTGGCTAGACTTCATGAGCCAGATGACTTTGGGAGGTGGAATAATGCATCCATCGTGTAGCCTACAGCATGGTGTTATATGTTCACTTTCAAAGCAAATTAGGTAATTGTAATGTAATAGTATATCGCTGTAATGTTCTAGTATAGCCGTTGTCATTGAAACCAGTTTTAAAGGATTCTTAGAATTTGCCAAATTTAAAGTTTTTGCCAAATTTCTGAATTAAAAAGTCTCTAAAAGAGTACGCTGTCGTTCCTTACACAAAAGACGACGTTATAAGCGTTCATAATTGTGTCGGTTGTCAACTTGACGTCCATCAACCAGATCGGAACTGTGGAGTAATTAGCACCAGCTGTCACCTCCTGACGAGGCGTTGAGATAACAGGGGGTGCCGCGAATTCTGTCTTAACGCCGCCGGGCCGTATCGCCGTCTGATTGACATGAAAGACAATACTGCCGAACGCCTTGTCTTTGCCTCGCTCTCACAACACATCTAAACAGCGAGCATGCGAGGAAGACATAAGTAACAAAGAAGAGTTGCCATCGTCGCGCATCAAAATAATTACCATTATGTGCCAACAACAAGAAAACAAGTTTCTGCGGCTGACGCTAAACGCATAACACGGCATTCAAATTTAGCCTCAACAGTACTTCTCACGAGCAGTTTAAATCTAATTTGGTCCAGCGCATACACACTGCGGGAGAATGGCAATGCAGCACACTACTAAGTAAATCCCACAGATAGTTCATTTAGTACACTGATGCACACACTGATCTGGCATGCTGGAACAAGGAATGAACACTTCTCTCATGAGCTAAACGGGAGGGTTTTAATGCACTAATGAATCATTAGAGGAGCTCATTCTCCTCGGCAACGCCAGCTCATATCAGAGCAATTGAGCTCAATTAGGCCGGCGCTGCCTTCTGTGGGGCCTCGCCTATCCGGCTCCGGCCCCTTCGCTGAGTCTGTGGCCACTGGCAGCCTCGGCTAATGGAGATAAGGTCATCCACAGCTGTACTACCGCTGTTCAGACAGTTCTCTCAGGCCTTGCGAGAGAGACAAAGAGGTATGGAGGGAGGTAGGAAAGGAAGGAGGGAGGGTGAGATAGAGTGTTGGCGGAGAGTGCGAGAGAGGGGAAAGAGGGAAGAAAGAGGTGAAAATTGGCCCTATAGCTCTCCCAAATAAGACGTTATCCCCCAAAAAACAAATCTGCCATCGTCTCCTGTCTGGAGCCTGAGGCCGAGCGCGTGGGGCGAGGGAAGGAATCAATTCCGCCTGACCTTCCGACTTAATCACCACTCGCTCCGCTGCCACTCTGCCGAGACCTCCAGCGCTCTCCCTCTTCGTTCTCTGAGAGGCCCGGGGTGGAGAGAGAGAGAGAAGAAGAAGAAGAAAGTGAAGGAGGGGAAAATCTATGGGTCTAAGGGGCACACACACACAAACACGGGGTTTTGTGGTGAACTAACCGCTAGCTCGAGTGTCAGAGGGAGGCGGCAGCGGATGGCTGCGGAGTTCCTGCCGTGAAAGGGCAACGGACTGTGTGCATGGTGAGAGGAGGAGTCAATATAACTCATAGGTCAGGACGGGGGCACGGATAGGGTGGACAGGCCCTGTGTGTGTGTGTGTGTGTGTGTGTGTGTGTGTGTGTGTGTGTGTGTGTGTGTGTGTGTGTGTGCGCCTGTCTGTGTGTGTGTGTGTGTGTGTGTGTGTGTGTGTGTGTGTGTGTGTGTGTGTGTGTGTGTGTGTGGGAGAGGCCAGACACTGGAACTTTAACGTGTGACTGAGTGAGCAGCTCGCAGGCCGTTTTGCACCTTACTACCGAAAACACCCAGATTTTTGTTCACACCCAAACGGACCATGCCTGGTGTCTCCACACCCCTCAGGGTCTAGGAGGGGCAGGGAGAGGGAGCTGCCTGCTTTTATCAGTGGTGCCTAAGAAACAATTCCATAGTCAGAGTTGTTCTAGTTTGTTGTTGTCCTGGTTTTAATATCTTGAGAATTACACAGGATATAATACTTACAGTAGCATCTCTGAGTGTACATTCAGGATATAAGTCATATACTGTACGTAAAATCAGCACAGGACAAACATGAAACAAACACGTTTTTGGGGTATTTTAATCTTTGCCTTTCTCTTGATATTATTATCCTCTCTCAATTCTATAATTCTTCCAGTCAGCAAGACACACATGCAAACAAATAGACAAACGTGCACACATACAGACTCTGACTCTCTCTCTCTCTCTCTCTCTCTCTCTCTCTCTCTCTCTGTCTCTGTCTCTTTCTCTCTCTAGCTCTCTCTCTCTCTCTGTCTCTCTCTCTCCACAGGTAGGACCTGCCCTGCCAGAGCCACTCCAGGTGCCCTTCAATGAAGGGCAGAGGGAAAATAACTTCTCTGTATAGCCTGCTGATAAGCTGAGACACACATAAGAGGGGGGGGGGGGGGGCCTCCCGAGAATACCTCGACTGTTGTTCTCCACAACACATAGGCAGAGGAGGAGAAGGAGGAGGAGGAGGAGTGGAGTGCGCCCCGGCAGAAGGTCAATGAGAGGAAGATGGGGCTCGCCGAGGGACCGGGGGTGTGGAAGAGTGGCTCTACCAGGATGAGGAGCTGCGCAGGGCCACAGTGCTGGAGCCCTCCAGTTGACTTCGAGAAGTTTTCTACGGTAAGTAAACAAAAGTTAGCCAAAACATCAGGGGATTCTATGACGGCAGACCTTTTAGTGGGGGGTGGTAGGGACGGGGGGCTAAATGCAAAGTGATGAATGAATGTTTACTTCATTTTTTCCATAGACTATGCTTCAACATAGAATACTGTTGAACACCGTTACCCAAACCCATTGTCAGTGTGTGACGCTGTGTCTGTCTAGCTTAATCTGGCATCGTTTAGTGCTTTGTCGTCCTTTTAGGTGCACAGAAGCATCGTTAGACACAATCGGTGTAACATTGCTCACGATACGAAACGCTATTTTATCCAACGGAATCTTCCACAGACTGCACAATAAGCAACTCAGAAGAGTGTGAGGTGTGTGGTTTTTGATGCTACAACACTGAGGCACCAAGGTGGTATTAAAGATCATTTATCGTCTGCCATGCTTCGCGCGCTCACTCTCTCTCTCTTTCCTTTAATTTATCCCCCGGAGGGGTTAGGGAGGGAGGGAAGATGGTTTGTTCTTTCCTTCATATTAAACATCGTTCCCTATTAGCTCTCAATAATCATTTGCTGCAGCTCAGGACACAATGATTTCCCTTGACGCATAAAACTGCAATAATGTCAACTCACTTTCAGGAGTAATATTGCTATCATTCGTTTTTATGTGACTCCCTCGGCCAAAGAAAATTGCTCAATGGGACAATCTGGCGCTCGCGCGGAAGATGGAAGAGAGCAAAAAGCATTTGTAACTTTCAAAAGTTACCGAAAATCCAATTTCGGCAAAGCATAAAAAAAAATCCTCCATCTGAGTTGACGTGAGAAGGAGAGAGACAGAAAAAGGCTGCATGCTTTGCTTTTCCTCTGAAAGAAGCTGAGGTGGAATAATCTCGCCCCAGGCCTGGCAAATACGTCATATTCATAACTATATATAAAGTCTGACTCAAAGGTGGGGCAGGCAAACAACAGAAAGCGTGAAAAAAAAAAAAAAAAAATTACATGTTTATGTTAGAATTGTAGTATGAGGTAGTACATTTTATAATGTCTTGCTGAAAGCGTTTTGCTAATAACTAGAATCAGTATTAGTTTACAGTTCATCCTCACTAATAAATAGGATATTGTATTGGTAACACCCTTAAATTAAATGTTTTTAGAGTAACTAACTTTTGTCATTCGCCTTAATACAATATGTTATTTTCAGGCCAACTGACACTTAGTATAATCAGGCTAGCTATCTGCAGCATGATGCAGGTTTATCGTCAACTCAGTCGAAGCATGTTGCTTTAGCAGCTGTTTTTTTTTTTTACTGAGGAGTTCAAGCAAAACAAAGTGTTTCTTACATAGAAAGCATCCTCTCGTGACAACCCATCTGTGCCTTCAGCACACATGAAAGGCTAATGTTTACAGTAGGCATGAATAAGAAGTAGGCTAAATAGGAAAGAGGGATTTTTTTCCACAGTCATGCCTGCATGACGTCAATATTATCATCAATGACATCATACAAAACAAAAGTAATGAAAGTAGCGACCGCCTATTGTTATTCCCTAACTAATGATGAAGATGACCAATCTTAACAACAACGTAATTAATTATGTGTTATCCTCAAAAGCAGGATAATCTACTGTGATGCTTTAGTGTTCCTCACAGCACTTCAAACAGGCCAATATCAAGGCCCTGCATGCCTCAACTATAGGCTACACGACCCGGTTCCATGACTAGATCAACACAAGCCAGGACTCTCCAGTTCCAGTTTTGACAGTGTGAGAAAACATGAGGCTGCTAGTGAGAGCGCGCCACCCGTGTGTTTTGTCGGCTTTTCCAAACCCCCTCAAACATTCATTATCACCGTCCACGACAGTCCGGTCTAATGATATCCCCTTGATTCCAAAATAGAGAGATAGGAGACTTGAACCTCTGTTTGATGCAAGGATGTATGAGAAATTGAGGAAGTTGAAAGAACGGATGTCAAATTACATGTCTCTGGTTGATTAAAAAGTAATCCGTTATATGTCAGTAACTCTGTTCCCACTATATATCAGTATAAATTAATTTAAAAAGTAATCCGTTACATGTCTATTACTAACTGTTACTACCGCTATATATTAGTTTAAATACATTTTAAAAGTAATCAGCAACATGTCTGTTAGTTACTCTGTTACTATTGCACTAGAACTGGAGTTGCTGTGTCTGATCTGTGTGTATAAAAGTCTATTTTGATATGTTGGGTGAGGAAGTCTGGCGCAAATTGGCTGCCGTGGTATCACCAAGACTGATTGTTGTGTGTGATAGCTGTCTGTCCGTTCGTTGTGTACCTAATTGGCGACCAATTTGTAAGGCGCTTTGAGTCCAGAGAAAAGCATTAAAAACTAAATCCAATTAATTATTATTAGTATTATTATTATTAACAGAACATATCAAACACACACAAAGAATTTAATTTTGGATGAACTCAAATGATTGAATTTATTAATTGTATTTTGCTGATGGTCTGTTTTCGAAAAGAAAGTATTAAATAACGACAGCCAATGGATTAAAACAAAAATACATGCCAATTACCAACGACTATGATTACCAATACTGACATTTTGCACTTGAAGCAATTAATAATAATGATGAAAATCTCCTTCAGCCCACTCTGACAGTTTGTGCTGTGGAGAAAAAGTTATCTTTGTCTAAATGGTTCTATTACCTAGACTACAGGCAGTAAAAAAGCACATTGATTGTAGTGTTATGAGGTCATGCCAATTACAGGTTTCTGTGCAGCATTCTTTGGTACCACGCTGTCATGCTAGTTCCCATTATCCAACAACCCGCCCAATAAATGACAAAAATGGTGCAGTGTCCATTCTACTGGAGTGTTGTGTCCTCACTGTTCATCGCATTGCCAATAGATGGCGCTCTTGTAATTACATATACCTGTAATGTTGGCAGGCAATACATCTTATCAAATGAGTTTTTAATCTTCTCTGGGGTCATCTATACCACTGACTGTAGGCAAGATTGGATATTGTCCTTTGACACCACACTTTGTTTCAGTTCTTTGGAATAAAATGGACAAGCTTAACGTTGCTCCTCGCTAAGTATTTCCCTTATTAAAGGACATTAGGTCACGTTGTCTAATTCAAGAATCTCTCTCTACCCCTTCTCTCCTTATCTGTTGCTGCCGAGATAATGGTCAGTGCTATGTCGTTGCAGGAGCTTAACAGCCCACCCAAAATGAGGTTTCAAATTGTACACTACTATCAGTTACTCCAATCCCATTAGCCCCTCCAAGATGGGTTGCGCTGATGCATTCCAATGATGTGCACACCTACACAATTGAACAGGACTTGAAGAGCTCTGGAGCAGGGCGCTGTTATCAACGCTTGAGGCACCCAAACTGTATTACCTTACCAGGTTCAAAGTAAAAATCGCACTGCGAGATCAAGTTTCGTAGGCAGGTCGGCCCCAACAACTTCACTAGCAATGATCAGAGAGAGAAGCTAGTACTCTTTACAAAAGTGCCGCAGCTCATATTGCACCGTGTCAGCATCATTCAGCGTGAAAAATAAAGGCTTGCTTTTCTGAAATGTCTGTGTATAGGTAACCTCAGAAGTGCACCCTATGTGACAGAGAGAAGAGTGGAGGCTAAGGTAAGGAGGCCATTTTAGTTGCAGCAAAACATGCTATCACTTGTAAAGGTATGACTCAGGCCGAGGCTGTTGCAGAGAAGCCCTTCGTTTGTTTTGTTTTTGGCAGGGATTCCGACAAACCTTCTTCGCCGTCACTCTCTAGCCGCTTTCAAATCCGCCTTGAAAGCAAGGACTGGCATTATATGAGAAAAAAAAGCATGCCATTTTCTCAAATGATCTATGTTCATCAGTGGATGATGTGATTGTGCATGGATGATTGAAGTTGTGGTAATTATGGTCGTTACCCTTTGATTGCAAGCTTTTATTGAGTGATTCCACCATTGTGTCACGATCATTATGGCATTAAAAGATGAACCCCCTTATCAACATTACAACCAACATGTAAAGTATTTTCTCTGTCCAGCTGATTTCCAGTGAGGAATGGGAATCCTTTGCGTTTTAGAGGGAAGTTAGGAGAGATGCCACTGTCAGGAGAGAAGAGCACCAGAGACAAGTCCAGTCCTGTCAGAATTCCACAGCAAGCCGTGAGACTGACTCCAGAACATTCCAAACTAGGAGCTCAAATGAAGAAGTGGAAAACAGACAGACAGATAGACAAAACAAAAAACGTTTTTTGACTTACTTTGAAAGACACAGAGAAACTTTACCTTCTCATACATACAAAAAGTTGGGAACATTTATCAAAAACCTATTAGTGTTTTTCACAACTTCTTTGGTAAAGAATTTATGGTTTTGTTGCTATTAAACATTCCACCACTCATAATAGAAAGCCCCACTTCACACCACAAATTTCCAATATCATTAATCTTGAACACATTGTGCTGCCGACCTGTAAAAAAAACACCCATTTTTTTGGGGGGGGGACACTATCATTGACTGCTAAAAAGCAAGACAGAGAGGAGATATTGCAGATTACATTGGTGTTTTCGATCAAGTTCCCTTCGACGATATTCTTCTCCACATATAAAGTAGAAGATTCCAGCCCTGCTCTGTTTATTCCTCTGTGATGAATAAGAGGATGCAGTAACATACATCTGCTTTCTTTTTTACCCTCTTCACAGATAAAGGAGCCTGCCCCCTAGATTCTGCATTTCAGGTGGATACACAATTTATTCTCCCAGCTTTATCCAGCCTTTGCCACAGGATAAATACATAAAGCCAAAGGGTGTGCCTCAGCTTTTTTTTTCTTTTTTTTTTGCCGAGCCCAGAAATTCATTCTACTGCTCATCTCTCATTCAGATAAGCAGAGGCAAGAAAACTACCACCACATCATTACAAACTCTAAACTCGCTGCCACTAATAATATTATCTTAAAAATAAACTTTAAAATAGAGTGAATAAATAAATCCTTGTATGAATCAAACCCTTTCGGTAAATAGTTTTCTCTTTGTCAAAGCGTTGATGTTTCGCTGACTAATTTAATTAAAGTGACCTGTGCTCCCCTTTATATGAGTTTTTATTTGTGCCAATTTGGACAACGTATAAATAGGATTATGAATCTGAAATAACTGAAAGGCAGCACACGTTCGTGAGAATGCTCTAAGCAGCAGTCCAATTTCACACTTTAAATGGGCGTTCACAAGCATAACAGTTGACATCCGTAGAGTAGCCATGCCCTTTGTTGACAAATGTGGGATGATCTCTTTATCAAACGCTCACCACTAAAAGTCTGGTGTCACTGCTAATATGCTTTCAGTGGATTAGCTCAGATAATCCCATAACTCTGTCTATAACTGAAGTCCATACGGCTTCAGCGAGGCTGCCCTTTAAAGGTAGTAGTGGCCTGTGTCTGCCACTCTCAACAGTGTTATACTCTTTTCACGAAAGCTCCCAGGGATAATCGCGCACAGTAGTTTGACATTTTCCATTATAGTCTACAGCTGAATTAATGAAATATATATTATGTAGATGGCCTAGGAATATACTGTTGAGATGTTCAGTCACTAGATCTGGTGATGTCCCTCTAACTACAATGATTAACTAAACTATGTCCCGAAATGCTTTGTCTTAGTAGTGTAGATAAAATGGATCTGTCCATTAAATTCAGTTGGTGTTCTTTGGCCTCCATTTCTCTGCTGTGCCAGGTCAAGCAGTGGCCCCAGGTGGGCTTCCCCAGGTGGCTGAATGATTGACAGTTGGGTTGAAATGGCATTGAGTCAAAGACCATACATTGAACTGCTATCTCCCCCATCAGGTCAATCTGCTATCAATAAATGCAAAGCTGGAAAATGGTAGTTTTTCTCACACAGTCAGTGACCTCACACACCACTGTCGAAAAAAAGTTCATGTCAAGGGGCAATTAAATTTTTTATGAAGCTACCCTCAATCTATGAAATGCCAAAACCTTTATGGCGTACTGATGAAGAAGTGGCTGTTATCACAGAGGGTATTCACGTTTCAACGTATTTCATACTAAATGTAAAAATAATAAAGAATTGCTTAATCCGGATGAAATTCTTACCAAAGACAGAATCATAAATGAATAGGCCTACCCATAAAAAATTGTGTAAGCAGTGTTTGTTTTAGATAATCGTTTTCTGTTTGCTTCATCATCAGTACATTTTGCTCATGTCAAAGAGCTGCCATGCATAACGCACAACCATAAACGATCATACTCCCTGCAAAACAAACTCTGTTGTCGTTGGGTAGCATTTGCTAACAGTGAGCAACATCAGACCACCCACTGCACTGTGGCATTGTTCAGTTTCCTTGTGCCTTGAAAATTGGCCCCCGAAAACCTGTGACAAGCAGCGAAGAGAGAGAGAGAGAGAGAGAGAGAGAGAGAGAGAGAGAGAGAGAGAGAGAGAGAGAGAGAGAGAGAGAGAGAGAGAGAGAGAGAGAGAGAGAGAGAGAAGCGGTGCACAAAGACAGACACCCCCTTCTCACCTTTCTACCGCTTGTTTTGTCTCTGGATTACTTTCCGACTAGTGAGGCCGAGGAATCTAAATTGGCTCTCGGTGACCCCATTCAGTCAGAGCACACCGGTGCACTTTTAATCTAGACATGCATTGTGCTCCGAGGCCAAGGTATTCCATCCCCCTGCGTCTAGCCACATGCACAAGATAATGACGATAAAATTGAACAAGCAAGAAAAAAATCGTTCTGAAAGCGTTATGATTATGTACGGTGGGTTTCATGACGAGCGTCCATCCATTGGCTCGCCGCTGAGGTCTAAGGTGCTGTGTGTTCCTGACAAGACATAGTTGCCTGCATACAACTCTGCCTGCTTACAACTCCCCCACCCTCAGCCTCCTCTTCACCTGTAGCCTTTCTCATGGCAACTCTTCTGCTTTTCTGGAAATCTCTGCGTGTCTAGGCAGATGGTGGTTTCGTTTTTAGTGCCATCTTGTAAGGTAACAAACAAAACTGTGTGAACAAGAAACACAAGCACACACACTCACTCACCCGGGAGCGTCGAAACATCATAGCACCGAATAATGAAAGCCACCAACAAACCACCACGGTGCCATTTCACCTCTCAGTGTTTTGTGCTTGAGTGTACAGTTCCGATTCCAACTTGTGAAACCAGTATCTTACTGGATTTTGATTGCATTTTGTTATTTGCTCATGGCGTTGGTGCAGGCTAACCTGTGTGGGAGGCCAAGCGTAAACTAAAGTTGGTGTAGTCATGACTGTCATAAAAACAGACAGTTAGCTTGGGCTAGCTACAGTATATCTTGAGGCTAAATTATTTGTAAATTTATACCATTTTAAGCGCCTTGAGTACTTGAGAAGAAATCTCAAAAATAAATATAATTAATTATTATTATTATCATTTAAGAGAAATAGACCACAATTTTCTTTAAATCTGAGAAAAACGGATTTAGTGAAAAGCTAACAAATAATAACACTCTAACTTGGAGCCCCATGAACCTGTGTCAATAGATGATCTTAAAACAGTGTTCCCAACAGCATTACCAACAGCATTCCCAACCTCACATCCCCCCATCCACTCTTCACCATTCTTTTTGTTCAAGAGGGCAAAAGTATGTTTCGAAAGCACACCCCAACTAATCAGCACCTCCAGCCAATCGGAATACCCTCTCTGTGTTTGTCTCTATAGAAACGGTGAGGAAGTATTAAGTAGGTGGCACAGCAGCCAGGTATTCTGACATGAGTGCAAGCCCAGACTCATGCTGTGGCTAGGACAGAGCTCAAGGTTTAAGAAAAAGGTGGAGTAGGACTCATTGTCAGGTTTTCAGGATGATCCTCACGTATGCGAGTTGTAACTGTTCTGAAACACGGTTTTGCAATGATACACTCGTGTCGTTTTTCTGATCTGTCAACCGCCTACAGATATACTTTTCTGATTTATTATGATCGATTTTCCCATATAGAACATAAAAGGGGTAGATTATTGTCTATTGTCATTATTATTATTATAATTTTTGTCGTTTAATGGTTTTAAATTATTATTTAGTTTGCTTAAAATGTTCCATGCCCCATTACAGTTTTTGTTAATTGCTTACACCCTTAAACTGACTATTGAGGCATAATCACTTAAACCATTATCTCATGTAACCTACCTAATCATTAGACCAAGTAAGCAAAACTACAAGCACATTATCAGCTTCATATTCAGTTTATAAAGCACGTAACAGTTTTTCACAGTAGGCACATCACTAAAAACCCTGGCATTCAAAATATCACACTCATTTACCAAATGCTTACACCCAGTCCAGATGTGTGAAACACTTACTGATTATTTGTTCACTTTGAAATATGTTGCTTGAGCCCTGCAAATGGACCACAGGTTAGCTCTCTGTGGACAACCCCAAATAGAAGACAGGATGTAGTCTAATTTCTTTATTTTTGTTTATTTAAAAATGTTTACGTTAAATTTTAACAGTAACAAGTCTATATTTGTTATGGTGTCCGGTATTTGTCGTGTCTGTTACAGTTCATAATGAAGTGTGGATAAAAATGCATAGGTTTTAGAAATAAATAACAGTAAATTAGACATTTTGTCTCTTTCAATACGTATGTATAATGTGTGTGTGTGTGTGTGTGTGTGTGTACATAGGTGTGAAGTCTTTAAAGTTAGAAAAAAAAACATTAAAATAAAAAGGTTAATTGGTTACTTTTTTTATCAATTCACAAAATTCAAAGTGAGGGAGAAGCAAATCTGTATCAAATCAACATTTCATGTGACCACCCTTCGCCTTCAAAACAGCATCCCCTGCCTAAAACTTATGCACAGTATTATATATATTACATTTCGCATTTTTATCATTTGGCAGATACATTTATCCACAGTGACTTACAATGAGATTACAGGGACAGTCCCCCTGGAGCAATTTAGGGTTAAGTGCCTTGCTCAAGGGTACACTAGTGATGGTATTTCCAGGTAGAATTTTAACTCATGACCTTTTGGTCACCAGGTAACAGTCCTACCAACTAGGTCAATTTTAAGTCACAGAGTAAATAGTTTTTATTGAAGTGTTTGCTTTTGCAAGTGAAAACTGATTTCACTGTTTGCATGTTGTGTATGTGGTTTTGGGTTTTGCGTGTGGCGTTTTTAGAAAAAGATCCATAGAAATTCAGAAATCAGTAAGACTCAGCCTGTTCTATGCATATCTTCCCTGTGAACACCCTCAATCTGAACAACGAAGCCTGTGTTGAACTTGTAAGAAAATAAAAATGTACTTTATTCCCTTCTCTTATATCCCACGTTCCCCATGTGCGACAGAAAACGAGAGAATTGCCAGCACTACACCATATTTGAGAAGGACCGTGCCAGCAAATCATATTCCAGGAGGGTTGAATCCCTCATTTTCCGGCAGAGCGGCAGCTCCATTTGTATTTTGGCCGCAACATCTTGAATCTGCATTCAAATGGGGAATGAAATATTTATGCTGTAAAATGATGGCACTCTTCATTGTCAATTTACTTGAACATAAATGTGCATTAGAGGGCTGGTGCATTCCTGCTCAGGCAAGTCAGAACAGACTCAGACCAATGAGGCATTGGATTCCCATCAGGACAGAAAGAGGCGGAGGGAGGGAAAGAGGGACAGAGAGAGAGAGAGAGAGAGAGAGAGAGAGAGAGAGAGAGAGAGAGAGAGAGAGAGAGAGAGAGAGAGACATCAAGAGAGTGCAGAGAGAGAATGAAGTGGAACAAAGGACAGGAGGAAGAGGAAGAGGAGGGAGAGCCAGACAGATACGAGGCAAGAGAGAGTGTGTGGGTATGCAGAGAGGTGGCGTGGGGGTAGGGGTGGGTGGGGGTCTGCAGGCTGAAGCCGAAACTAAGGAAGACCTAAGGGTGTATGGATGCTCCAGAGCATTCTCCTAAATGCCAAACGCCTGCAAACCAAATATCACGTCACTGAGAAAGGCCTCTTTTGTTGTGGCTAATTATTCATAAGTGGACTTGACGCGAGTTGGATCAGAGCCACTCACCAGCCAAAAGGGAGTGGGAGGAGGCGGGATGTAGACAAAGCCAAAACAATCCTTTTCATAAATTATTTTACATACTTGGGCTTAGAAGCTGGACATATTCTTTTGCAAGCACAAAAATCAAGGCAGTGAGTAAAAAAAACAGAATATATAGTTAGTTCTGCATCAATAGTCTTATTGCATGGTCAGTTTGAAGCCTTGCAACCCAAACCAAAGAACGATGAAGAGCACACCCTTTCATCTTACATTGCATTAGAGGCTTTTAGCAGAAGCTTTTCGCATAGACTTTTGTTCAAATCTACTATCTAGAGGAAGTAAAGAAAAACCACATGGCCAGTCAAAGAAGTGCACACGTCACAATTACTCAGCAAAGAGCAATGAAAGTGCTGAGTGTGCTTTTATGAGGATTATTGTTCTAACACTCACACCTGGAAATTAAACTCAGTGGTCTTGTTGCTCAAGCTCGTTTCAATCCCCAAGTGGAACAGAGCGGTGGTTTGCCTGAGGGGTAGATATTCCACGACGTGTTTCGACGAAGGCTTCTCCATTGGTCTGTCTTCAGGATGCAGGGCTCTAAAAACACACATCACCTTACTCGTTCTATAATTCAAAAGATTTGAAAAGTAAAAAGGCTCAAATGAACAACTTTGCTGTTTTGAGGCTTGGCAATACAGATATGTGATTTTTATCTTTTTTTCACTTTTTCTACTTTACTGGCCAAAAAGGCTTTGAAAAGTCAACAACCTCCATTTGAAGAAGTTTACTTAGGAATGGCGAGTGTATAAAGAGGGTGGAACTGAGTGATCGATGAACTACTTGGCCGGCGACGTTCAAAAACAAAGAATGGAATAGACCGGGGGGACTTTTGACCCGAGTCTAAAGTACGATGTTTACTTCAACATGGACAAAAGGTTTTTTTCTTGTGTATTCTCTTCCTCTTCTCCCAAACAGCAAACAGCACTAGGGTATTTCTTTGGGTCACTCAAGGACAAACCAGTGCAGGGGACCAACCATTCTAAGCAACAGACACAATGACTTCCCACAAATGCGACATGACAGAGAAATATATCACCTCATCTTCTATTCATCACAGTGTGAAATGTGCCTTCACTGATGACGTCTGTGTTACATAAAAAAGCTAAGATGAAAAACAAAAAAACAAAAATATATGTCATCGCTAATCTTGTAAAGTTTTTGTCTGGGTGAAGTCCCCAGTACAGCCCAGTCACCCTGAGGGCTATCACTTGTTTTATGCTATGAATGTTTTTTTTTATGTTTTATGCTGGTGTCTTCCGCTTGGCCAGGGCTCCCTTGTGAAAGAGATACTTATCTCAGCGGGACTCACCTGGTTAAATAAAGTTTGAATGAAGTAAAATTAAATAAAAAATTCTCAACAACATCAATGAACTGAGGCCTCGCCGCTTTGGGGCCCACAACAGACCCCTTACTGTGTGTAGGTTTGAATGTGCTGTGTGCGATGCAATGTACTGCGCCAACCTGTCAACTCCTATAAAATGATCAACAGTGCCATTCAGTTATTCCGCTCCTATAGAACTCTGTTTGCCTAATCATATTCACATATCCATATTCAACATCTATTTGTGAGGAAGTCGTAGAGCGTGCAAAGCCAGATTTTCTTTTAAAGAATCAACTCGGCGGTGTTCCTATGGTAACTCCGACCCCAAAGCTATCTCTGATCAGAGGGCTTTTAGAAGCTCGTTTTTCAGCTGTCACCTCCCCATGCTGTGCTCCCACAGATTACCCCCTCACACACACACACACACACACACGCCGCGCTGTCCGAGGCTATCAGGCCCGCCGTGGAACCAGAGCTACCAAAACAGAGTCCGTCTATCTATTTCTCTCTCCCTCTCCAGAGAACAAGCAGTCATGACTCATAGATATTGGTGTCTTTGTCAATAAAATCACATAAAAAGAAGATTGGGCTCAAATAAATGTGCCCTCTCGTGAGAAATATATATTGTCAGCTGAGGCACGGTGCATATAAACCTAAGGAATGTGGGTACTGTCTCCCCCTCTCTGTCCCCAACCCCCCACCCCACCTCCACCTTTCACCCTATCTCTCCATCTTTTGTGTGGAGGTTGGAATGTTTTTCAGAGCCACGACCCATTCACAGGACCAATGTTGGGTGTCGGCTCCTTTTTTTCCATTAAAGGTTGAAAGGAAGAGATGGAGATATACCTGCTGCCATAAAAGGTGTCTAACTTAATTTTCGCTATTGGCAAAGGCTAGAATGGTTGAAAAGTTGCTTGAATTGAAAAGTCAATAATATGGCACACATAGCCGAGAGGCTGATAGAATTAGCTCTATTGTTATAAGTTATTATGAAAATATCGTTTCCATGTGGATTATAGTAATTTGAGGGATAAATGCTGCTAAGAGCTAGAACATTTGAAGATGTGACTAATTAGAAAGTGTCAAATTATTCCTTTTCACAAGCGCAATGCAATTATCTCCTAAATATTGCTTTGAGAATTGATCAGGGCAAAGAGGGGCTCTGAATTGCCACTGAAATGCTACATTTTTAATGAAGAAAGTGTTATCCTCTTATGGATGGATGAGCCTATTCTTACTCTTCTTCTTCTTATTATTATTATTATTATTATTATTATTATTAATAATCCAAAACCCCTCAAATTTTTTGGGGTGCATCGCTTCTTCATATATCTGAAGTGCCATCTTCACTTTAGTCCCATTTCTTGATTTCTTAATTCCTGCAATTGCTGATAAGTTCAGGGACTGGGCAATAAAAGAGCACCATATACCAGGGTGTGGCTGCTTCTTAGGGCCAAGCAGTGGAGGCGGTCTACTTGGGTTTGCTGGTTTCTCATTGGTCCTCAGATCTCTGAAATACCAACACCTGAGTCAGGTAGGGAAAAAAGCCAGTGGGAAGAAGGATAGAACTCTGCCGGTGGTGTTGGGTGTGCAACGTCTTCGAGATTTCTCCCCTATTTTTTTTTCCAATAAAAAGGAATTACAAACATGCAAAGGTAAGTTGCTCATGCTGACACTGTAAAACAGAGAGTTGCATTATTTTGTTAATATATATTTTTTTTTCATTATTATATTACTATTACCAAGTTAAACAAGAAAGAAGGGCCCATGCGTGTGAGACCAAAAACAACCACTTGGTGTGTAAAAAGCTCTATATAAATGAGTCAGGCACTAGTGTAGGTGTAGTTAATGTGTGTGCGAATCTAAAGCTCCTTGTCAAGGTGTCGGCCAGGAAAACGGGGCTGTTGCTAAGGTACTATGGAGTTTCTCCTTCCAAAAAAAGGAAGAGGAGGGCAGCAGTGACTGTGGTCTGATAAAAGCCCTGTGGCAGAGCTGGCTGAGTGATGACAGGGTAGGGGCAGAAGAAGGGGCCTGTCGTTCTCTCCCTCCAGGCCTGGGATTGAGTGCCAGAGCTGGGGATCATCTCAGAGCAGCAGGCCCCCCCCCGAGGCCCTGGAGCTTAAGAGTCAGGCAGGTCTGGTCTCGCTCAGACTCAGGTAAAAGGGTGAGGCCTGGGCTCCACTCCCTGGGACCCCTCCTCCTCTTCCCCCCTTTTCCACTCTCTCTCCCAGGGTAAACTCCTTCATAAATCATACAAAGCCTGTCCAGCAGCGCAGCACCTGGCGCCAGGGTCGGACTTTCTTCTCCGGGGTTAAAGCCTAAGGGGAAAAAGTTTGGGTCTTTGCATAATGTCTGTACTGGGAAAGTCATGCTGCAGTCAAAATAACACACAAAGGCGAGCTTGGGTTGTTTTCTATTGGTGAGGGTGAGAAACGGTTTTGAGATGGGAAGTCAAACTATGCAGTGGTGAAACCTGTTATTTCTGTGTGTTTCAGATTTTGTCACCACGAGTGTTGTATATCCGGGTAGACCATTCCATGCGTTCTATCCTTCATTCCACCGGAGTCTGTCTTTGTCCAATCAGATTTCAGTGGTGTGAAGTGTAGGAGTCATGGAATTAAGCCTCCTCACAACGTTGCTGGAGGGGGGAGGGGAGGACACAGACGCAGATCTTCACATCGAATACTGACAACTCCATGAAACGCTGTGAGAAGCCTGTCAACTCAACGCTGATTTACAGAGTATGGTTTACACTTCATGTTTTAATCTGGTTTTTAAATACACATCACTGTGAAAACATGAACTCAATGTGAAAGTAATCTGATCAAACTTTTAATTTGTTTACTTCGAGTTCTCTGTGCCACAACTGCAACTCAATGATTCCAATAAATAATCTGATCCCGGTGCCCTGCAAGTGTCTCATTCTTTGTGCGAGTAATATTGAAATGCATTCACAAACATTACAACAACACCCACGTAACTTACAAAGCAGTAGTCAGCCTTTCAGCCCCACAGCATGTTTTTTTATTAGCAAACTTGTATAATAGCAAAGGGCCCACGCAAAACAACCACCAGAGTTCATCTTGCATGCTGGGAGGCTTTCTAAAGTCTACCAAGTTGCATTAGCGATTCAAAACGTGAACGCAATTATATTTGCGTCTTAAAAATGATTGTTTCTCTTTCCACTTTCCTGACAGATTGCAATAAGTAATGCTTTCTTGTCCCCGTCTCTATAGCTCGTCATCTTAATAACAAAAATAAACTTTTCCTCAGATAAAAAAAAGTACTAGTATTTACAATTTTTTTCATAAAACAATAGGTCTCCTTTTTCAGTGCTCAAGGACATTTACTGCAGGTTTTTTTGTTTATTTTCTTTAAATGCTTATATATATATTTTTTTTTTCTTCATATATAAATATTTCTTTCTTTTTTTCCCCCCCGAAACCAGATCGTGATAGTGCTTTTATGTTCAATAGAATCTGTAATGAAGCAACGTGCCCCTATTTGCCGCTGGGGTCTATTTGTTTTGGTTCCCTCCGATCGATTCCCCTTTGGAGATCTCTTTAAAGTCAAACAACAATGCATTCCAAAACTGCGAGCAGCAGATATTTTTTTTGGCCCAATGGTTATACCTCGGGGGTCTTCTCATATAAGCATAAATGCACCCTCTTGAACTCATTAACATGACACTGTAGCCTTTGTTTTTAAAAGGGCTCAAACAGTGTTTGAGCTATTGAGCAATGACAAGCTTTCGTGTACTGCTTTTGTACACGGCCAAGAATACAGAACTAGCTTGTAAACAAACAGCATAATTTAGAAAGAGGCAGAGGCATTGTGAAAGCCGACAATTATGAAGATATATATATATATATATATAACAACCGTTAGCGTGTTTCCCTGCTTATTGACAGAATTTACCGATCTGGAGGAAGCTAATAAACATCAAATGTTCTTAGAACTATAGAAAAGTTGACAAATGGACCAACAAAATATTTTTGCTTTCAATATTAAACATTAGTACCCAAAAAAAAAAAGATTTAATTAAGTATTTTTATCTCCCTTGGTCAACCAATGACAAAAAAAGAAAAAGAAAACATATATGTTTGATTTATGATATTTGTATACTGACAAGGTTCCACTGTTCGTGACAGTTCCGGATCACTGGGCCTATTTGAAATTAAACAGTTCTGGCCGTGTGCAGCTGTCCAGAAGGTGGACACTGCTTTAGTAGCCATGCAAGCCTGGAGACTACTCCCACTGTTGCTTCCTCTCTTCCTGGGCATCGGTCATGGGGAAGATACAGGTGAGGGATGAGTAGACAGCAAACAGCTGTCACCACGCTGAAAAGAAAACAAAGTTGGACAACTTAGCTAGCCACGGCAGTAATGAGGCTTCTTTTGAAAGGTTGTTATACCAACAGTGATATGTTGTTTATTTTGTCTATAATTGTCACAGAAGATGGCACTTGCTTTCATACGCTACACATAGTACCTGCTAATTAGGCAAGTTATTCTGGAGAATAGGCTTCTTCCTCTTAGAACTGTTATTTTTTTCCACTTATTAATGTAATGTCTTGGGCCCTGCGTTAGTGCCAACAGATCATGAACAACTGATCCCCAGATATCCTCATCTAAATCAACTTAAGACTTCATTCTGCTACTGTTCAATTACTAACCCTGTAGGTTTTGGAAAACAAACTGGACACCAATGAATGTCAAAGCTAGCTACATTAGCACCAGTGCTAACTCTTTCTTTACCTCCCTCTAACTCCTCCTCCTCTCCCGCCCTCTGCAGTGGCCGAGGACATCGGAGCTCACCAGCTGGATCGCCTAGCGGAGTTGCTCACGTCGCAGGAGTGCCAGGACCTCCTGTCGGCGCTGTCTCACCCTGAGGAGAACATCTTCAAGCAGCTGGAGCGCCTCTCGCTGGAGAACAACCAGCTCGACCTCAGCACTCGAGTTAAAAGAGACACTGGAAGTGGTAAAAGCATCCACCATCCAATGCCCCCCCAATTATTGATATACGTATATACTGTTTATACTCTTGTCTGGCTGCATGTATATTTATTATTACATTATTAAGTATGTTTGTTTTTGGTTCTCATTACTGGCATATCAACATAGATATGAAGTACTACAACAGTCTGGCTGATAAAAAAAACGCCATGATTAAAGACATGCCATCTTTTCCCGGTTCACAACGGACATGGTATGGGTAGTTTGAACTGTGGGCACTCAATGTGAACGTGTTATCCAAATGTCACTCTCCTCCTCTGAGAGACTCTGAGCTGTCAGTCAACGGCATAGGTCCAAACACACGCTCCACTCCTAGTTAGGGGGAGGGGGGGGGGGGCTGGTACTACTGTCACTTTCAGACGACCATATGCTGTGTGTGTGTGTGTGTGTGTGTGTGTGTGTGTGTATGTGTGTGTGTGTGTATGTATGTGTTTACCAGACAAGGAGGCACAGTGCCGGACAGCTCTTACAGACTGGCTGTTGGACCATGGCAAACAGACCTATTATGACAGGTTGTCTCGCGCCCTGCAGCACATCGGCAGGACGGACATCGCAGTGGGTGAGAGCCGCAGACAGACGCACAGACAAGCCAAGTACACTACACACAACATGGAGAATATCTGCAAACACAGAAAATGCGATGGGGAGGGGGATCTACAGTGACAGGAAACTCGTACAGTAATCCTATGCTGTTGTCCTGCCATGAGCAATGGATTCCAATTGAACTTGTTGTGGACTTGTGAACTTTTTCACACACAATATATAGCACCGCTTATTAAGAGTACTACAAATCTGATGAACAAAGTCTTATGGTAGGACATTGTCTTTTTGAAATGACTTCAGACTCTCCCTCCAGAAGGCCTTTTTCCTCCCCTCAAAAAAACACAAATGTCAACAGTGTGTCTACATAATTGCTTCCATAACCACAAGAATCCTTTTTTCTTTAATTGGAACCTCAAACGTGGCATCTTTTTTACACAATACCAGTCTATCTGGCATGTGGTGAGGGTCCGGCGTGCTGGAAACGCCACAGCTGAGTGGCGTCGGATAGGAGGAGGTGTAAATGATCTGACAGAGGACCTCGGCGGAGCTGACACCAGCTTCCCTACAAACCATCTGCTCCTTTCATCAGTGGAGCCGGAGGGAGAGGGGAGATGGCACCGAGGGGGGAGGACAGGGGGGTGGGGGGGTGGAAGAAAAAGGAGGAAAGGGATAAAAATTATGCAAAGAGAGAGAGACAGAGAGCGAGAAAGAGCGAGATGGAGAGAAAATGAGCAGAGGCTACAGCTTCACAACATCCGACTGTCAATACTGGGCTCAAAAGCTATTTAAGCTCGGATCCAAATAAACGTGTCGATTCACAATGCACCAATTATCAAAGACTTGATTGCAATTATGAGCAGTTCCACTGGTAACATATCACCCTGGCAGGTTTTATCTGGCTTTGTTAGTGAGGATGTTAAATTGGCTGCATAGGCTAATTATAGAGTGCAACTGGTACTCAAACCAAGGTTGTTTATGCTGTATTTGATAGCAACTCAAATGTTAGCTTTCTCAATAGTTCAGTTTGTATCCCTCTAAGACTGCCTGGCCTCTGACCGAATCAAGTGCCACTGTGTCATCGATATATAAAAACCCATTTTCTGAAGCACAATGCTTCACCTTCACAGAGGTGGGGAAGAACATCAACCAGGACAAAACTCTGAGTCTGAAACGCTACGTTGAGGACTTTCATAAACACGCGAGCACCCTGGACTCGCTGGCGCTCCAGCCTCAAGCTGGCGATGGTGCCAATGTGGAACAGCGGACACTTACAGGAAAACAAGGTGAGCTGACGTGAAGTCGTCACTTTAAAGATAGAGATTAAATTGCAGCATGATGCTAAGAAGTATAAAACAAGAACAACACAGATGTAAAATATAGTTCTTCCTTGTATAGTAGGTCCTACCTGGAAGGTCGAATGCCATTAAAACCACTCAGCATGTGAACATGACAATTTTTTTTAAGTTTTGAAAGGTTAGATATTACCCATGGACCAGGCTGATGCCATTTAGCCCTAATCCAAGATTTTTGGTTGGCTCATTGGGGACTTGAATGATAATAAATAAATAAATAAATATTAAAAACCGCTATCGCTTGATAGATCACATCAAATTAAATTGCTTGCTGTGGGCAGTCATCCAACTCATTAAGCATCAACATCAGGACTATGTTTTTCCCATGCCACCTGGCTGCAAATTCAAAAATGTAATTATCACCTGTCACATCATTTTGGCCTGTTTTGATCTTCTCGTGGGAACAGGGACCAGTTTAATATCTCAGGGGGGAAATGGATCCTTTGAGATGGACAGAGACAGAACACTAGACAGGCAGACATGGTCTCATAATTAAAAAGTTCTGCCATTTTACCTCGGCAGAGTCTACCAAATACCAATGTAAGCTATTGATTGGCATCAATAACAACGTTTGCGGCTTTCGATACCCACCGTCCTTGTGTCAGTAGGAATACATAATATCGATTGCAAATAAATACAGAAACTACTACAATTGTTTGAACCACCCGATAGGCCTAAACGTTTAAAAAAATAAGAACAATTTCAATGTACGCTCACATATTTGATGGACAGGTACACAGCTCCACAAGATTAAATAACGTCAGTTAGCTTCACTGATAAGTTAGGTTGCACAGTTGCAAAAAGTGTCTCTAAGACTACACTGTAGAGTAACGTTAGGCCTACGAAGAAGATTGAGGTAAAGCCACAGCAGCTAATGAGCTCCGGCATCACATGACACGTTTTGTTTACTTTTTTGGCAGGAAAAGCACGAGCAAAAATGAACGGCGCCAGGATGTATTTCAAGCCGTCATTCTTGACGTTCATCCTAAATGTTATTCCACACATTGTTCATTTCATTAAATGGCAACGTATAAATGCAATCTGAGTACCAGCAATTAGCACGTATTGCCCATTCCTTGTTCGAAGTAAAAACTAAAAAATTCTTAAAAGCACTCACCTAAAACTACTCTTTCTCTTTATGTCCAACAGTTTCCCAGTCGTCAAAGTTTTTGACCTGTAGTGCTAAGGGATGTCTCACGTGCAACAAACTAGACGCAAAGGTCAATGTTTCAAACAATTTAAAAAAGGCTTGTTGCAGCCGCTGCTGGTAATAAACCCAGGTATTGACCTTTGAATTCGATTTGATACCTGTTTGTCCCAGTACAACTGAAAAAATTGGTAGTCTTTAATTTTCTCACAAAAAACACAATATCCGTGTAGTCTGTAACACAGTAAAAAGTTATTCTTTTTGGAGTTGAGTCATATAAAAACTTATTATAAAAAAGAAAATACAAGGTATACAACGTTTTTAATGCTGGCACATACCTTTTTCTGCCATTGTTTTGTATTATTCAGAATGAAAATAATATCAAGGCAAGATGTCTACCAAATGTTTATACTCTCAAACAGCTGCTGCATCACATTTCACATTTAGTACTCTATAGTGGTCTCTCCCCTCAACTTTATCCTGATGTTGACTGTCTGGCAGTCTGTCAACGCTTTAAACATTGTCACTACAGCGAGGGACCTGTCATGGCGTGACCTGGACCTGGTGGTAAAGCGAACCGCCATTTTCCCGTATTCGCAGAACCTGCTGGACGAGGCCTGGCCCCTAGTTCATGGGCTCCTGCTGGGCTTTGTAGGGGCCTTCTTCATGGGTGTCCCCATCCTCCTAATCATCGTCCACATCGCCAGGGAGGACCAGAAGAGACTGTACCAGGTCTCTCCCAGAAGTTGGACCAAGAGTTCATCATTTAAACGCCTCCATCGGTACCACAATCCGGACAACATGGCAGGAGATGTATGAAAGGACATTATTACCTTGGTAACAAAGGTCGCCATGGCATTAAAACATACAATTGTATACGCTCTTGTTTAGACATGAACATGAAGAGGATTAAAAAACAAACAAACAAATAAAACACACATCTTATTAAAACCAGCACTTTACAACTTTGTTCTAATGCCTTAATTTGTCTTCAGGTCTGGAAAAAAAAACACAATTCGTGTATCTTTTTTTTTTTTTTTTTTAGAACACTCCTTATCTGGAAAGACATGACAAGAAGGATAATCTGATTTAAGATAAAACAATCATCTAGGCAGTGTTGTTTGTTAAACTGGTACAGAGCAGCTTTATTGTTTTGCCCGTGGGTATTGATGGATGACTGGTGGCGTGACAGACGCGTTGATGAGTGAGCCCCTCCCCCACTCTCCAACCGCCAACCCTCCCCGCCTCACCAAAAGAAGGTTCCGGTATGGCCGGAGATAGAGATACCTTTTTATTTTTTTACTTTTCAATTTCACTTTTTCCGAGTGGCGGCAATGTGCCCGTCTGGCGTTGGAGGAACAACTAATTATCAGGCCTGGCGCTCGCTCCGAGGAACCCGCTGATACCTCCACAGGCAATCCAGCAGACTAATAACAACTACCATGCAGGCACACAATGGCACTCTGTGGTGGTAAGGCTAGCCGGAGTGGGAGACGTAGTCTACAATTATTAAGGGGATGTAGCTTTAATAGAAACGAGCCGGGATCTTTAGAAAACTCTTTGATGTCTAGCAAAAGATTATGACTTCATAGATTTGTTTTATGGAAATGCAAATACACGACACATACATTTAGTGGTACAATAATTGAAAGATACCATGTTAATATGCACAACTTCTAATTAGTTTTGAGTAAAGCATCAAAGTATCATTGTGTCAGCAACAACACCTTTGAACATTTATTGCTGCTGAGACAAACACTTCTGCAATAAATTAGCAGTAATATCCTTGCAGCACTTTTTTTTCCACTACTCCTTACTTCTTATGTACTAAAATTTAACTAATTACTTCATTAAACATATCTGGTCTAATGTCTTTTACGGAAACAGACAACTTTGATTAATAGTAGTGGTACAGAGGAGCATTTTGGAGCCAATTAGTTCATAAATCAACATCTAAACAAATTACAGTGCAGAGCGGAGAGGGTTGTGTACGCAGAGCACCAAGAGGCCGGGAGGGCATGGACGTGAATGCCCCTCAGATTGCTACACTCTGATGAAGTCTGACTTTAGATAATGAAGGTTGTGATGGTATATGCCTGCCATATTATATTATAGGTGGGGATTCAAGAGGGGGTTTATCTGCTGTCTCCAACATGGTCTGAGTCTGTTGAAAAAAAAATTATTCGATTTTTATTATCTTTTTCAATCATAGAACTATTATTATCTTTAAAATAAAACTTTTACTTTGAAAAGTATTCATGTTTACTGGTACCACATGATACATGTCCATCAAAGAAAACAAACCACCAAAAAAGACTTTGCCTGAAGAGTACCTTGGACCTCCTTTCTTTTTATAACTCTTCTATTCCCTACCAATGAGCACCATCATCACATGTATTTGAACTTCTGCGCACTTCAGACTTTTTTTATTTTGTTTTTAAAGAAGACAAACCCTCAAAAACTTTCTCTCTCTTTTTTGAGTGTTCCCAAGTTGGTCATTAGGATCCAGCAGGTGCCAACTATGGCAGCCTCACCTGCAGCGGACTCACCTGTGCTGCAGTTACCAGCAGAGAGGAAAACCAGAGTATCGTATGCTTCAGTGACTCCCAGAAAACATGCCACATGGGGCCTTTTTCTCACAGTAGACACACACTATCCACTAGTACAACTGCTCGCCGATGTATATTCTCACTGTCATTTGAAAACATGAGCACCATCGATATAGAGAGCGACTTCCATGGAGAAACACGGAGAGCACCTGCTACTGTTGGTGACATGAGCATCTGGTACACATGAAATGGCTTGCGCCCTACACAAACAGTATTTTAAAACATTAAACAATCTTTCTGCTTCTTTTTGTTCTAATTTCTTTTTCATGACAGGCATGTTAGAATTTGTGAATTTTCCCACTGCAGAAGCCCAACTCACCTGGCTTTATTTTTCACAAGCATGCCATATAGTTTAGAGATGCAGAATCCTTTGGGTACCACTTTTAATGTGGCTTCTCAATGCCCTGCATCATTTCATGTTACACAGCTTAGCACTTTGTCGCTTAATGTTTTGATTGACATTCCGGTCCTTTTGGATGCAATTCAAGCACTCCAAAAAAAAATGCTAACCTTCAATTCCGAAGCTTTCTCATGCAAAGGGGTCCAAGCAGTAGCAGACGTCACGGTTGAATAGAGAGGGAAACTGACATCAAATTGACATTTGGAGCTTTAAGGCGCAGCGAATAAGTGAGGTGCTGCTTTTCAAGCGCAATCATTCTCATGTAGAGCGCGGCGTTCTTTCTTTTCGCTCCTGATGGATTCTTATGGTTATTTAACAGTCTGAGGAGCAGGGGTGTATATCAAACCTGGATTCTCAGAGGAGAGCGCGCATCTGCCTCTTGTCGTTGGCACGGCTCAAACAGACGGCGTCAGAAACGCTCGTCTTGACGGATATAGAGATCGGCTGCGTGTTGCGACGCCTGCCGAAGGGGATGCTCAAAAGGATGGGAAGGCAGAGGGGGCCGTGCCCTTGATGAGTGGAGCGCTGAGTGCGCCCCACACCCCCACCCCACCCCCAGCCAGCCTCAGGGGTGTGCTTACTGTCATTAAAAGCTTTAAGTTCCTCCTCCCCGATACATTTGCATCTCCATTCATCCGCGAGGCCGCTGAGGTGCTGCAGTCAGTCCCTTGTCAGCCATCAGTCTCCCGCCATTGCTCAATATATATGGATCACAGGAAGCAAGATCACAACCACCAGCTCTTTTAAAGACATACTTTTCTTTTAATTGTCTCGGCGCTTGCTTTTGCAACTTTTACTCTCATGGTGTCCTTTGGGGGGAAATCTAGGAGACTTGTTCTAAGTATTTTTTGTTTTTTTTTGCTGATCAGAGAGATGAACTAGACAGGTTGACACAGGGATAAAGCCACAGTGCCATCCAGTGGTGAGTAAAATATATTACAATATCCTAGTTGAACACTAAACTAACCCTTTTATCTCATTTACGGCAGGTGTCCGACTCCCCTGTCTAGCCTCCCCTTTTTATAAGGACTTTCTTGTGGAGCCCCATGCATGGCAGGGTTTTGTGGTGTGATTTAACACTTTTCACTCCCCATCGATTACAGGTCCTATGCAAGCACAACTTGAAGTAGAGAATGACGACTCCACCGCCCAACCTCAATAAATATGAATTTAAAAAAACACTTTCTGTCTTTAAGTTTACAGTAAACACCTTCAATATTCCATTCACTCTACGTGAGGATGGCTCTTCTCAAGCTGTGACCTGTAACACTGCCACCTGCTCAACGTAATGGCTGGTTTTCATTTTCTCCCTGTCTTACTGCTAAAGTTTAATTAATCCCAAACAACAGTTTGATTCCCCGATTTAATTGCCTGTTATGAAGAACAAGAGAGGTGCAAACAGTGGGCTCTGGGAGTTGGTGTTTAATGAGTTAGTGGCTGGAGGCGAGGCCACAATGTGGCAGGTGCTGCTGACATCAATTGCACACGTCTTTGGTCCCAGACATGTGATGTCTTGTCCTCCAATAGGGCGCAGGCCAGGGTCACAGTCCAGTCCCCTTCAGACTTCCATCAGAGGACAGAGTAAAATAAAAATAAATTTGATATGAAGAGCGTCTGAAAAGAACATCGCTACTACAACGGAAATCATAGCTGTACAATAACATCCCTAATCACTGGGCTTTGTTTTGCTGATTGGATTCAGCCTGCATCATCCCAGTTTTATTTCCCTTAATAAATGCATGCAGCTCCGCCGAGAGAGCGTTCATGCGTGATATACAACATTAATGAAGTAATTGTGCACAAGTTATTGAATTATGGCCTGGCAACTGCACACACGGCGGCCATGATGACATGTTGTTGCAGCTCGTATAAAGTGGTTTCCCACTCGTGCCCGTAGATTCTAATGAGCTCCCTGGTCGTTGCGCCACACAGCGAGGCTTTGGCTTGTCGACTCTAATTTCCCTGTTGATGCCCGGTAGCCCGGTAGGAGCCTGTGGATCTATCTTCATCGGGCCGCAGAGCTTTATCTAAATGAGGAGGCTGGAGAGTATCTGCCATTCAGTTTAATGAGTTGATGGGGCAATAAAACTCTTGATGATGACCCTCAAGTTGATCTATCACAAAAATAAGTCAATGTTGACCAACTTTAGTAGAGGAGAGTTTTAGAGGAGAGGAGAGTTTGGGCCCCACACACTGGTTTACATTTGGTGTAGGTGCTACGTTGTTCTCTAGCTTTTGTCATGTCAAATATGGTATAAATTACGCAGTACTATGCTCATTTCAATTATATTTTCAAATTATACCAAAGGGCATCGTCTTTTGACGAATTTTTTCTTATTTTATTGATAAAACATTCCAATTTATCTCAATAAACACATGGCAGCAGGGGCTTCTTTTCAGCATACTTCCAACTCTGTGTGCTATCCACATAATTATTGCATAAAGGTCAGTGTCATTTAATACATAAATGTGGGAAAGGTTGCAGCCAGATAACTCATTACAGATATGCACAGACTTAGTTCATACCGCTTCCTTGTGCGTAGACAAGCAATTGGAACAATATAGGAACAACATATTCTTGAAAAAACATTCTTCAAGCAGGTCGGTGGCTTAATTGGATATTAAATAATTAAGCACATCCTCCCACAGACGCAGCCTGGGTAATGTTTTATTCCTTAATTAATCAACAGAGAACTCTGCCGTCCTGGAACATTTTAATCGCCACTGGTCTGTTGGGGTGAGACAATAGGCTAGACTAATTAATATCAGCTGTCGGTGTTCAAATTGGTCTGTAAACAAACCTAGTCAAAAGGCAGCACACTTTTCTGCTGAAATTGCTCAATCAAGATTTATGTAGGATACTGGCAATAAACTGCCTTACTTATGCGCCGCAATACATCTCGAGACACAATCCTGTCCTACATTGTGTGCATGAGATTAATTGTTGTCGCTTGATCAACGTCAAAGAACCATACTTAAATTTCCCAAAACAGTTCTGGATGCTTTGTCACTGTTAGGCCCTAAGACATTTTTTTTAAATGGCTTCTTTTCTCTTCTAAGAAAGTTCCTTTTATCCCTATGTCACCCCAGGGAAGCGGTCAGCTAATGAAATCTATCCTCCCCACTTGTTATTCAAGTGATGCAAATTTGAATCTTGGTTCTCAAAAGGTCAGATGAAAAATGTTCGTTGGAAAAGGTTCTCTGTGAAGGCACTGAGAGAGCTATGGCACATTCCCATGACTTAACAAGGAGATAGCCTATGACACTGCACAATTAGACTCAACTGTTTGAAACCACTGGGTGTATAAATAGTGAAATAATACATCCATCTTTCTGTCTTATACTTTCTAAGGCAGTTCCACGTTAATTAAAAGAGTACGGTCAATGAATGTGCAATGAGTGTAAAATTAATTTCTCAACAAAATTACATATAATTAAAGAGACAAAGTACCCATATTATATTACATTATTATAGCATCTCAATAGAAAATTAAATTGGCCCAATTTGACGTGAGAAGTAATTATTTTATGTGAACTTATCAGCCTCCAACCATTCCATACAAAGTCATAAGGAAGCAGTTGATTTAAATATCCAACAGAAACCTAAATGTGAGTCTACCAGTGTCGAATGGAAAGAGGACACGATGGAATTCAATTGAACCAGGATTTACTAAACATAGCTAATCCAAGTCACCCTGTAAAGCTAATCACACAAAGTAAACTCACAGCCCCTCAAGGGGTTTTTACCAGCTTTCACCTGTACAAATGACACACGCCAGGCCCTACGCTGAAAGGTATTAAAGCCAGCAGAGGAGAAGGCAGCAGGAGAGAGAGAGAGAAAGCCATTAAAAACCGAGTGGGCTCTCACAGTATTCCAAAATGGGAGCCGATGGCTTTAGGAGCTCTATAATTACCTGTGGTGCCAATTTGCTCCGCAGAGATGGGGGATCCGAGGGGCCAGGTGTGCCTCGGAATATCTTAGGATGATCGCTTAATAGCTTTCTAACTCTATTCGCGCGTGAGGCACACAGACGTTATCCCCTGCTTGCTGGCATAGGCTAAAAACTATAGTCAGTTCTGCTTGTTCCGACTATAAACACACACACACACACACACACACACACACACAAAGATCCAGATATTTGCACACATAATTTCTTACATCATTACAGTCTCTCCTGCTAGATTCTTAAGAAGAAAGTAACATGTAATAAAGATGCTATATACACTTTTAATAAGGTACATATCGACCCGACAGGGGAAGGATTACTGTATATGGTGGTGGTGCCATAAAAACACAAGAAGTCCGAGACAGAACAAAGCCACTTGTGAAGTGCTGACACTGCAGTAGCGCTCGGCCCCTCTCAGTCCTCCAACCTGGCCTTATTTTAAAGGACTGCTGTTTCTCTCCACAGGGACCCCGGCAGCTTGCTCTGCTGCTCCCCACAGCTGTGGCAAGGTACAGCTAATTACAGGACCACTGTCTCACTAGTGCATCGCCGCTCGGTCAGCAGTTTGTACCGGTAAAAGTTAACTGTCTTTTTTTATTATCATTTTTATTATTATGAGTGGGGTAAGCCGGAGCATAGCCTCCTTTGAGCTTCTCAAATTTTTGGTTGTTTGTGTTTTCATGTGAATGCCTTGTAGTGCGCTGCCCCCTGGCTGTTGACCTAGGTACGGTGGCCAACAATGCTGTTATTCTAGAAAATATGTTTTTGAGCAATACAAATACAGTTACATATAGATCAGTGATACAATAATAAAAAAATGTATAAGAGAAAAATAAGATGTAAGGCTTTCCATCTTACAAACTATCCAACGCTTCCAAAAGTATACAATAAACCAAGAAATCAAAACATCTCCTGCAAAAGGGGAAAAAAAGATAAATATTATCAAAATGAACAGGTGAGACAGTATAAAAAGACTCTATGGTAAATGTGAAATTGCTGAGATATAATAATTCAGATTACCTGTTCTAGGTCTTTTTCATATTCATTCAAGTTGGCCAAATCGTGCCTTTCCTGCTCTGTCTGTGAACATGAGAGAAAAGTAGAACTTTATTTTAGTCATTTGATTAAAAAAAGTTAAGATATGCACACATACCAACAGACTGAACTTGAATGACCTCAGATGTAAACAGGAAGTGAAATTCCAAACAGATCGTGATTATTTTGCCAAGTATCCTGCAAATTATCTTTCTACTCCGACCATTCCTGATAAGATATTAACAGGAACTTTTGAAAGACTATTAGTCATCTTCTTACACATACATTTTGCATTGCTGTGTTGTACTCACACGTTTCATTGTAATAAACCTACCATTTGGGAATGTTCCGCGTCTGTTGACCTCTGCTGAGCCCGGAGGACGGCGTCGTGAACGGACGGGAAGAGGCTAGCGCGTGGGATATTTCCCTCGTCAAACACCCCTCCCACCTCCAGCTCCCCGTACACCTGCGCTGTGTGGATACAACCAGAATGACAACATGCCAGGATGGAGTTAGAACAGTTACACAGGGGGAGCACTTTGGTCCATCCTATGTGACGTCATTGTGGGCTTAGGGGAGGAGGAGGGCACCTAGATAAGACCCACAGGATAATTTTGGATTTTATCGTATTGTACCCAAACGTGTTGCCTCTCCACTGACCTTGCACCTCTATTAATCTATCTTAAAACATCCGCAGGCCTTGGGGACGTTAGTCAGGCTTTGTAAATTACTGGTGAACAAACCAAGCCAACCTGCTGTGTTCAGGTTGATGGATCACCTCACTATGTAACCGGTTGAAAGAGAAGGAAATTGGAAATTTGGGGCCCTAATATGCACAATCAGGTATTGCATTTAAACCACTGGCCACTGACTCACTCCTTCTTTCTTGTTTGTCCTCTGAACTGCTCGATGACTCAGGACTAAAAATGTTTTGTTCTTCTATGAGGACAACTGTTTGTCTTGAGCTTTTGGGTTGCAATGCGTGGTTTGCATTGCATAAAACATACAGTACGACCTACCTTGAATGTTCGCTAAATAGAGTTGTATCCCCAGCATCTCATAGCTGGAGTTCATCTGTGGGGAGAGGAAAAACAAACACCAAAACTCACGTGACCAACAGGCGATGACTAACATCTTCAACAATTCACTGTACTAAAGGCTGTGTGAATACAACCTCCTATGAGAACCTTTTCAATTAGACAACTGACTGACCTTGGTGAGAACTTTGATACCCATCAGGTCTACGAAGCAGACCCCAGCGAGGTCCAGGATGAGGGTGTGGAAGGGCATGGGATGGCACCCCAGGATGACCTCCGAGGGACTGGCCAGGTCTCCCTCAGTGGCCCCCTGCTGTTCCACCTGCTCCAGCTCGGCGCAGCTAAAGTTCACGTAGCATGTGGGTGGCTCAGGACCTTTGCCATTGCTCAGGTCAAAGTCGTTTTGCAGATTTTGCTGGGATATGGTCTAGAGATTTAAATACACTGTTACTATAAAAGAGACTAGAAATAGTCGACGTATTTCCGTAGACGTCTAAATTATTAACTGCTTGCAATTAATAGTGTAGTGGTAATAATGTGCAAACTGCGACGACATATGCTTTGAAATGGTTGTGGAGGTTTACCCAATGCATGTTTTATTTTGTTTATTTTAACACTGGCCCAACCTTTGGAATCACCTGAGCCTTCATAGTGACCAGGGAACTGATTTTCCTTCTCCTCTCTTTTTTCTCCTGCTCCCTGTTCTCTTCGTCCTCCTTCTTCTCTTGCTCCTGCTTCACCTTTTGCTGTTTCTTCAGGAACTTTCTCCTGGCCAGAAGCACTTTGTTTGGGTCCAGTCCCGTCTGTAATACAAACACACAGAGAAGCAAACAGAAGTCCCACGTTACATGATTTAATCAGATAACACTCACCTTGACTCACATTATTCCTGGAAGGTTACCTTTTTGATGACCTTGCGGCGGAATATTTCTACATTAGCAAAGTAGAGAGGGGAGCAATAGCTGACTATTTTTATCCCTTTCACAGCTTCTACCTTGAAAACGAAGGATAAAATATAGGCATTTAGGTGCGATGAGTTTGACAACTTTAGTGATATATGAAAAAGTATGAAAAGCCATAGTATTCAGGATTAAAAAAGTCACACTATTGTACCTTGCCATAGACTTTGGGATTTCTGTAAATGTCTGTATCCATGATCTGCTCAACGGCAGAACCATTACGGCTGTTTAAAGAAACCCAATAATCAAGTTACAACAACAAAACCTTTTCTGTACATCAGCTTCATAAATTGATTAATTTCTCAAGACCAGAATATAGAATATACTCTAGGAGTCTAGACAATACTGTATACATTTAGCAAAAGATACTAAAAAACAACTAATAACTGAGTCTTCAGATAGCATTGTTAGTTTTGTAATCTGTAATTGTTCTACTCACAACTGTGTCTGGAAAATAACCACAAGGATGGAAAAGCCTACACCAGTAGCAACTCCGTAAGGTAAACTGAGGAAGAATGTGGATAGAAACGACACAATCCACACACACTGGACAAGAGACAAAGGGACCTGATCAGCTGTACCTGGAGTAATCAATGACATTTGAAAAGTAGCATTTTGTTGTAATGCAGTGTGGCAGGGTTGCTTTGGTTTGACCTACACAGTCCAACTTGTTTTTCTTCCAGAGGTAATACGGGTCAGATAGCTGCAGTAGAGTGTTCTTCAGATTGATCGCTATCAGGGCTCCAAGCACAGACTAAAGAAGAGCGCAGATTTTAGTCAACAAAATATATTTTTTTGCTAATATATCTGTTTTACTGTGATTCAATTATATTGAATGATAGTACCTATGAATCTACTTGAGGGATATTTACCTTTGGCAGAGGCTTGAGATAGGCTCCCAAGGCTAGCATGGTGACCATTACCACCAGCATCACACATAGACTAGCAAACTGCAATTTACAATACAAAAATACTGTAAAACAATGCGTATTATCAAAATCTGAGATTTGAATTGTTGAGGCTTCATAGTGTCCTGCACCTGTTCTATAAATAGTAACCAGTACCTGCGATGTCCCGCCAGCATTGTCCACTGCCAGTGTGACTGACAAGGCACAGCAGATGACATGAATCTTGAAGAAGGAGCCCAGGAAGTTACAGAAGCCCAGAGCCAGCATCTCCTGCACAGGCAGACATACACACATACAGTACATACACTCAAGATCAACACATCCATAACCAATCATTTAAATGTGTATTGGTTGAAACAATGATGCAACTGTGGGCATAGATGTGTATTTCATCCGTACCTGATTGGGATCCACATCAAAGCCATGCTTTGCCGCAAGGGTCCTTGCCATGGCCAAATTTATGACGTAGCCCACAATAGCCAGAGAGAAGGCTGTACTCAGCATATCTTTCCACTGCCATACTGTTGGCGCCATCGGGGCTGGAAAACTATGTCACAGAAATAAGGGAACATAATTGAAAAAAAGATAAATTGAAATGATATCTCTATATGTATAATGTCCTATTGATGCAGTAAATCAAAGCATTAAACTATGAAAATATGGTTGCCTGTCAAGGCCAGGAGTCCTGAAAAAAGGTAACAGGCTACGTGTAGTGTGTGTGTGTGTGTGTGTGTGTGTGTGTGTGTGTGTGTGTGTGTGTGTGTCTTACCCCAAGGGAATATAGCCTACAATGTCCATATCATAGATCTGAGGAAGGTGCAAGGGGCCAGAGATTGCTGTGGCCACTACGACCTGTACATAAGGATTAGGAAATACAAATTAAGTCCTTAATTTTTTACTGTTAACACATTAAAATATATGTAAATATATTAAATTGAGTGTAGTGGTATATAGGTAGGCATTATAATTAAGCAAACCAAGTAATAATAGGCTATATAAATGTCCATTAATAATAAATAATAATAAACAATAATTGTTATTTGTAATGCGCTTTACATGATAATATCCACCACTTACGACAACGATCTCCACAGGAATTGGAAAGGGCAGCTTGTGGCGGTAGCGTGCGCTCAGCTCCTTCACCACCACCAGCACCACACAACTGACCAGAGCAAAGATCAGCGACGCTACGTTGGTGTGGGGCAGTCCACGACATATGTCTACCAGAGTCTGAGAATAAAAGAGGCAAGTCAAGTAAAATGTATTTGTATAGCACATTACATACACAGAGGCAATTCAAATGTGTTTTCATGACAGAAATAAACAGAAATAGGGAAATGAAATAGAAAGAAAGAAAGAAAGAAAGAAAGAGAGAAAGAAAGAAAGAAAGAAAGAAAGAAAGAAAGAAAGAAAGAAAGAAAGAAAGAAAGAAAGAAAGAAAGAAAGAAAGAAAGAAAGGCAATTGTAAAATTTGAAACAAAACTGCTTGGAAAGAACATTTAAGCAAAGAGCAATGGAGAACACACATATGCGTTTTCAATCTGGATTTAAACGTAGTCAGACTTGGAGGGAGTCTCAGATGTACATGTGGTTACACACAACGGACTTGAGGGGCTCATGAAACACAACGATGTCATTGTCTGGTTGTTTTTGAGGCTTACATAGATGGTGGCCAGCGGTCCACTGTAAGAAGGCACTTTGATGCCGAAGATGTACTTTAACACTGAGATGAGAATCTGCAGCCCCGCAGCAGTCATGAACCCCCTGACGAACGACTCGGAGAGATAGATGGCGACAAAGCCAAACTGCATCATTCCCAGGCCAATCTGCTCAGACAGAGGGATTCTGTTATTTTTAATGAGTGACAGGGTCATGGGGGATACATTCCTTCTCCTTTCTATAACTCCCCAATAGAATTGATGGTGAGTGAATGGTAAGAAAAGTCTTGTGTGTCATCTTTCCAGTACCTGTATGAGGGCAGTGAGACAGGCCAGAGTTCCAGATATTCCCAGTCGGACCTGGTTCATGGTGACCTCGTCCACCACTGTCTCGTTGAGCATGTGGTTAAAGTGACTGAAGCTAGACTCGGGCGCCAGGTCGAGACACACCATTCCCACCATGATGCTTAGCACAGCGAAGGTGCCTAGACACACAGTCCCACAGTCAATCATGTTCACAATATTGTTGTTTGAGCACAATTTTAGCTGATAATTTATGGATATGCTTACATTTTTGATTGATTGGTTGATTAGGAAATTATAAGTAAATGTATTGAAAAGACTGTTAAGAGCAAGCATTGTTTATTTATAAAATGTATCAATCAAACTAATGGCTTACCTGGCACCATTTGGTGAGCAGTGCCCATGAAGAAGTAAGGGATTAGTGGGAAGAAGGACGAATAAAGACCATTGACAGGAGGTAGGTTAGCCAACAATGCAAATGCCATACCTGGACAAGCAGAAGAAGACGAATAATGATCAAATTATATGAGATATTTATGAGAGATGAAAATACAAAATTGACATAATGCAACATTCTTATGAAAAGCGTTTAGAAAAGTTGTACTCTTTTCAATGAGAACTGTATTTTACGTGGGCACCGTAACTATCAGCAGAGACGAGAGGGCCTAGCAGACCTTGAGGCACTTGAATGGTGCCAGCGCTGACCCCGCTGATGACATCACACAGCAGGTTCTCCTTCACGTTGTATTTGGGAAGCCAACTCAGCACGGGTAGGTGTCTGAGCAAGATGCCCTTTAGTCTAGGCGTCGAACATCTGAAGAAAACACATTAGAGAACTAGTCAAATAAACAGCTTGCTGGTTCATGTAAAATAAGAAAGAAAACAGTTCCTAATAAGAGATTTGAGTTTTTTTTATTTTCTATCTTAAAATTGTAATATAGGCCTACTGTGTATATTTCATTTGTAAAATAAATGCTTTGAATGGTTTTAATTGTAATTGTTTACCTGAACAGTTTCTTAACCTTTTCTCCTAAGGGGAACGTTCGTTTCTTCTTGGCAAATTCTCCATCGAATTCTGGGAGGTTGTAGGTTTTTCTACTCACCACATAACAGAGAGGGTCCTGAGCCATTGCTATCACCTGCTTGGCAAAACCTAAACAAGCCAGGTGCTAGTTGAGTCTGTAAAGACACAATGACGCTACCTTTACATTACTCTACTGAAGAAAGTGTAACGACAGTATAAGAACACTCACAACACAAGACAAATACATTTTTAACATTATTTTTTCCAGTTATCAAATTTCTATACACTACTTAGCAATCGGTCACTTTCATGTAAGCTTCTTTCCACCTGTGAGGCCTCTATGGTTTACATACAACTGAAGGAACAAAAGTCTGGCGTGTTGCTTTAAGTATCTTAATCTGACCTTGACGGACTTTCACAGAGGTCTAGCAGGTCCTAATTTATTTGGTAAGTCTGAGATACAACAAAAAACCAGCACACATTTACCCTTTGGCCTTATCTCCCCTTGCTCACATTAAACTGAGATAAATGTTTTGTTTAAAGATTACCTAGAAATTATTATTTTATGAAGAAAGTTAGGCATGCAAGGAGACAAAAGCTTTGTGCTAAAGCCAGTATGTTTAAAAAAATAAACTTTTCAAATAATACCACCAACAAATGAATACATGATAAATTAAATTCTGTCATCAGAAATCCCACAATAAGCCAAGACTAGTAGAATGAAAATGAAACACAGTACCTTGCAGATGTAGGGAACAATCTGATGCTGTTGTTCTGTAGTGATGGTTCTCCTCCAATGATTTCAAACAGTGGTTTAAACATTCATTGTTCTTATACTGAAGCAATGCTGACACCTTTGTAGGGGTGGAGTTTCACATGGCTGGCTAGCCTACTTTGCTAAGAGGACATTCCTATATTGCTACTTTGAAATAACATGTTTTAGGCATTATTAATTTCAATGTTTCACAAAAAAATTGGTTTAAAGCTTATTTTTGTGTATGACACTTTTGTTCAGAGACAGCTTACTTGAAACATAAATCATCATAAATCAACTCAATTTTTCATAATAAAAGATCTTTATTATCTTAAGTACGCTAGCAAAAGAAAGAACGCACACTGTCAAAAAAATAAAATGTCCATAAAAAGTCTCATAGGCCTTATCATGAACCATAAAACATATTTAATCAATGAAACTGTGCTCCAGTTCAGCAAAATAAAAGGTGCAAACATTTAGACACTATAAGCTGACCATCACCAAAGGGACTGCAGACCTCAAAGCCTGGCATCTCTAAAACAAAAGTATCTTCATAAATGTTTTAGACCATGTGTTGCCATGGCAGCTACTAGTTGTAATAATAAAGTTGAAAAGGTTGTTGACGATTTGTAATTAGTCTGAAACATGCACCTGGGTGATAATCTGAAGTGAGAAATATATGACCTGTATGGCTATTATTTATCATAACACAATATACTTGTTCACACCTTTTTAAAATTAGACATTGGGTCTAAAAACAACTATGCGATTATAACAATTGACAGATATAACTTGACTGTTATAAGCAATCACATTTGATATAAAACAGATTTAAATTATATATTATTAATTAAAATTATATATTTTACATTAACAGTTCTCATCAAACTCCTCAACCTCATAAACATCTAGTAATACAATTTTGAAAATTTTTAACAAACAAAAAAAAAGTCAAAATGTAATTTCCATTTCAGCAAATCTTCTCACAATTACAATGGTGACAGTGAGTGTGGGAAGAAAAATGACATCATCATCATCCATATTCTAAGGTGATTCATACTTTAAAGTGCAATACATTTAAAAGATATTCGTATAATTTAGAATATTTTTGAAAGGGACACAATACATCCATTTCGCAGAACTTTACCAGTAAAAGCTTACTTCCCCCTAATGGACAAAGGATAAACTGCATAAATAATTCTCATACCTTTCTTACAGAAACTACTATCTGTACTCTGTACTAGACCATATTTGACAAAGATCTGTATTGCAAAGCATTTATAGAGCACTAATGCATATAATACCATTTACCATACCATTTAAACGTATGGTAGAGTGTCTGAAAATAGATAATTATTATCAAACTAAAGGTAGATTTTTCATGTTGAATGCAAACTTCCATCTCCAAAAGCCTAGACTGACCTATTTATGTGTTGCCATAGCATTGGCCAAGAGAATAACCCCCCCTCCCCAAACAATGTGGACACTTAATAGATTGAGAGATTAATAGATATCGTCTTCCCTTAATGTAGCTAATTATTTTATTGTTGGGGCATTACATTCACTATAGTTTTAGGCAGAAGTTGTGCCTATTTATATTATTTATTAGAACACATTACACTTAAAATAAAATATAAAGCATTGTATATTATAACCTATATGGTTCTATCCTGATTCACCTAAGCTACTGTACGAATAGACTTGAGTAAATCTTTCATTTGGAAACGTAAGCTACCACTGCTGCTGTTCCAGCCCAACAGTTCATAGGGAATTTATAATAATAATTAATAATAATTCATTTTATTTCGTTTTTAGCGCTTTTCTTAAGACTCAAGGCGCTTTACATAAATTGGTTGCCAATTAAGTGCACAGAACGAACAACGAACAGACCGACAGCTATCAAACACAACACTCAGTCTGAGTGATACCACAGCAGCCAATTTGCGCCAGACCTGCTCACCCAACATATTGCGAAAGACTTGCACACACACATAGGACACACAGACCAACTCCTGTTTAATTGGCAGTGACTGGCCAGGGCACTGGTAGGAGGATGGAAGTGATTATCACTGCTCACAGAAAACTAAAGGAAATGTGGGGTTATTCCCACAGAATGTGGAGTCGTTAAACATCTACAGGGAATGGAACACGGTTAAAGTCAGGTGACTTTGCATCCACGTATGACTTAGCCCTCTTCTTTATCACAGAACATCACGTGCTCCCTCAGATTCCTCTCCGAATCTTTTTAGCTCAAAGCCCCCGTTCAAAGTCTCTTGTTTCCTAGTCAATCAGGAATCTGTTGATCAAAAGTCACTGAGGATGCTGATGTCAGCAAATTCCTGGCGGTACCTGTGGGAGTAGAGGGCCAGGAGGAAGGACCATTTGAGGGTGAGAAAACTCCAGACACAGGACAGGTAGAGGCTCTGTGGATCCGTGAGAGCTGTAAAGAAAAAGAAAAAATCTGTCAAAACCACACAGTGGAGAAAAAACGTTCAATCCAATGGTTGTTGGGGTACGTTGGGGAATCTAAGTACAATCCGGCAGAATAAAGCAACCCCCCCCCCCCCAACACACACACACACACACACACACACACAATAATAAAAAAAAAAACCTAGAGAAAATAAAACTAAGTTACAATAAAACTGTTTATAATTGTATTTGCATAACTGTTAAGACTCGTGTTAACAATGACGCGCCATAAGATGGGCCTTACATTGCTTCTCTTTGATGGCGATTGTGAGGAAGGTAATGAAGGCGGCAAGAGCCAGGAGGGAAAAGGTCCCCCCAACAAAGATGAAGAACTTCAGGCCCTTTAGCCAAGTCCGCCAGTAGTCTTGCAGGTACATTATGTGTGTGACCAAGGCCCAGAGTGCCATCACTCCTGTTGGATGAAAAATGGATACACATAAAACACACAATCTAAAATAGTTGGTATTGTCAGTGTTGTATTTGTGTTCGCATAGCTGAGAATGCTACACTAATGTACAAATCTGGTCATATGACGTTCTGTGTGACCTTTATGCATAATAAAGATTCGAATAAGCTAGTAGTGTAGTGGTTCGCTTCTAAAAGATTTTAAAGTCTTATTTAGTTACAAAATGCATCATTGTAAACAAAGATTTAGTTCCATTGACTGACGTTCATCAAATATATCGAAACAAAAACTATAGACCGGTTGACAATCTATGCACGAAGTAGATATATTAGGCCTTTTAATTATAAGCCTCAGTTAAAATGTAACTCTGCAGTTTTGTTGTACGGTGTTAATATAAAACGAACATTTCAGATACAGCATTTGGACCAATAGGCCGCTTAATGCTTTATTTATTATTAAATATCGTTATTACACTTGTAAGTTGTACAGTACCTGACAAGCCGCCCATTGCCGCCGTCCATGGTTGTTTATATGCTATATTCCAGACCAAAAACGCTGAAAATCCAACCAGCATGCCAAATGTAGCATATCCTATACTAATGTAAGTTCTTGTAGCACCCATTTTTAATAAGGTTAAAACCCAGGTAGGAAAAAACCTTGTTCATAAATTTTAGGCTTAACTGTAGCCCGACTCTTCTACTGCAGCTTACCAAGTACTACTAGCTAGATCAAGTCTGGCTACAGTGTCTTGATTATGTAATGGTGTTAGCTAGCTAGCGGTTCTGAATCCTCAAACATGGACACGATTGAGAAAGACAATAAACAGATATATATAGCTTCCACGAGGCTTCGAAGTCAGACCACTGTAAAGATTGTACAATTTAAAATAATAACTGCAAACAAAACCGGACAATAGTCAAGCTGAACAACAGACAGCTAGTCTGGTGATCAAGCATAATCAAGATATTTCGAAGCGACAGCTGCACCATTTCCGTCTTGACTTAAGCATATAGGAGAAATTACATTTTCTTAAGCATTATTCCTGTTGTCTTTTACAGGGATAGACTAGGCCGACACTTAATTAGCACTAATGGAAAAAACTAATGGAGGAATGTGGGTTGTATAGGTTTTGTTCTTTTAGCAACTGAACTAAAAGTTAAACACTGAATGTAAAATCTGTTTGCAGTCTAATATCTTTGTTCACAGGAAACCCCCCAAGTGACAGGCACGAACAGCGCCTCACATGGAAAAGGTATATTTGATCCCAAAATGTTTAGGACATCGTTTTTTTTATGTAAACAATTTTTTTGAAATAGTTCAGAATTACAAGTCAACAGCTTTATTTATTTATTTTACATTTTATAAAGCAAAATAGTTTCATTTGGCGTCACTGGTGCATATTTTGGTTGGATAGAGGTATTGCACTGGTCAATTCAAAAAGCATTTCTTCATACAATACAAACACGGCCAGGAACAGAGCACTGTAAATCTTTGAAAAATATACCATTGTTAGAATTGTTTCTAACATGAAATTAAGTATTATTTTTTATTAAACCTTTGTTGAACCAGGGAAAAGACCCCAAGTAATACTAAATTACAATGTTTTATTGGGTTTATTAATTCAGAAACTATGAGTCTGAGGTTCTCGTGTTGCTCTTTCTTGTCTAGACCAATGGAGGTCTAAGCATGCATATTGAAGAAGCCAGAATTTTTCACAACTGGAATCCGCCCGATGTCAAAGAAGAGCTTACAAAGGCTTCAGCGTGAATGCAAATCATTCTCGAAAGACATCCTTAGTACTTCATTACTAGGGGTAGAAGGCCTATGTGTTCTTTGTAACATTAATAATACAAAAAAGTATTACTTATTACTTAAGTTATTCAATATTTTACATATTTTCAAACCAAGCATTTAGCTGACTGAAAAATGCTTTCACGTAAGCACATTTGCTGAAAAGTGGAATTATTTGTCCAGTGCCATTAGTTAGCTGGCTATTCTTGCACAAGTTTACCATTTACACAACTGGTGCCCCTTTTCCCTCAGATATCCTTATTTATAAAGGTGTGAAGGTTGATACCAAGTCAAGCAATGGCTATTAGAGCCATTGTGACTGGATTGTCACAAGGAACAGGTGTTAAAAAAAGTGATGTATAATTACTTAATAGCAGCCATCTTTTGTTTTTCTCTGGCTGAATTTACCATCAGCTAGCCCATGTTGGTAGTGTCATTGTTAAAAAAATATTGTCTAACTTTCTCTTAATAAATGCAAAGTTTGGCTTTTGGGGGGAAATAGTCCTTTAAGAAGACCTACCAGCATGGAAAAGATTGTAATGTCATCTGTGAAGTGTTGACAGTTGATTATCTTTCCTTAAGCTTAATCGGAAATTAAGGCATTGTCCAAATGTAACATTTGCCTTATGTTATTCCACCATATTTCAAAATTATCTTTTCAAATCAAGACAATAATTTCATTATTTTATCGTTTTTATCTTCAATGAAGGAAGTCAAAAGAATGCCACATCCTTGCTTCCGTTCTGCCAATGACAGACATTTACCGTATTTTACAGCTGTATTCCTTTTCTGGCACTACACAAAGATGTGACTACACACGCATCATTGTGGTCTGTCGTGACTATCAAAGTTTATTTCCACATTTTCACACTTTGGATGGATAGAATATTGTTGGTTACTGCACCCCCTCTCAACACACGCCCACACACACACACACACACACACACACACACACACACACACACACACACACACACACACACACACACATGCGCACATTGTCTCACCCTACCCGGGGGCACTCTCATCATACTCACAGAGATACAGGAAGCTGTGTAAAAGACACATTGCCAAAACTCACAAACCAGTGAAATCTAGATGATGAAGGGACCATGATTGTTAGAACGTCAGAAATACAGGAGGGGACATTGAATGTATAAAAGGATAGACCAGCATTGGGTCACTGACAGAAGTTATCAACTCAGAAGCAGAAGTATGGCAGAAGAACTCTCAGGTAAGTTTCAAACTAAAAACTGAAGCCCACTTTGTGTAAAAGGTTTTAGAAATAGCATTTGGTTTCTTTTAACCAAAATTAGAAAAATCAAACTGTGTTATTGATTGTTGTCAAGTTTTTAAACATGGAGAGGTGTACATATGTCTGTAATTCTGACTGTGTAACTGTGGTATAAATCTAAATAAAATAGAACCTACAACCATAGACAGGAAAGAGAATCAGGAATTGTCTTACAGCATGTATTGTCTCGCACCTTCATTCACTCATCATGTTCAGGTTGTCTTTAGCACAGCCAGTACACTGTGTCTACCCGTCTCTCAATACAGGCATCCCTCCCTTCCTTTAGAACTATTTGGTCAGATGAATAAAATAGCTGGCGCCCTTTTTCTCTCTCTTTCCGACTGGGCATGAGAGGAAAAAGGAAGGAAAACATTAGGAGGGAGCTCGAGGAAAGGACGGGCGTTTTTCCTGATTGTCAGAATGATTTAGTGCTGAAAACATTGAACAGAGACAATGACCCCAAATCGCGTTTTTAGATATGTTTTATTTTGTATTGAAAAGTGTGGGAATGCATGTTTGATTTAAAGTGTATTCAAAGTAGCTGGCCCTTGTAGTACACTTGGAGTATATGGCAGGTAAATGGAGACAACCGGAAAGATACATTTACTTTAAATTAATTTAAACATGCAGGGCTTTCATTTTGTACAAGTGGAAGAGGCTGCAACAGAAACAGAAAAGGAGTCACCATGGATTTTCCCAGGTGATTGTTTACCATGGCATCAAAGACTGAACTTCTTGAAAGGTTTCATGTGACCTTTTAGGTCTCAGTTCTATTCCTTTGATTCTATGTGTGTGTTCGAGTCCGTACGTATGTGTATGTGTGTGTCTGTGTGTGAGTGCGTCTGCATGTGTTTGGTTTTTTTAATGAAAGAGGACGAGTAGACAGGGATAACAAAAACAGTGAACATTCCAAATGGGTGTACATGTGTTGCAGGAAATCCCACTCCCTTTCCCCAAGGAGAGCTAAATGGCTAACACACACACACACACACACACACACACACACACACACACACACACACACACACACACACACACACACCACACACACACACACACACACACACACACACACACACACACACACACACACACAAATGAGGCATACTTGGATAAATGCAATTTTATAAAATATTAAAATATTTATCAAACCGACCTCCTTAGTAGTTAGTTATTCTTTCTTTTTTATACAGTTTGAAAATAAAAAAAGTTATTATGCCATCTTAATGTGATGTATTGGACTCAAATAATTGCAAATGCTAAAGCCATATTGTGTTCTCTTTAGTTATGTGCTAAAATTACATATTTTCTAAAAGTGTCTCTAATTAAGGCCTGATGTACTTGAAGCCTGGCATGGTCTTGTATGTAGATTAAGCCAACCAATATTTTATGTTGGAATGTCGATTTGTAGTTGGATAGTTGTGGCCTACTGTGTAAAATTGACCAAAAGGCCATAAGCTCATCCACCTGGAAACACCACCACTAGCGTGCCCTTGAGCTAGGTACCCAACCCCTTATTGTAAGTTGTTTTTGATAAAAGTGTCTGCTAAATACCTTACTGTAATGGTTATCTAGACTCCCTAGGTGGCAGCATTTATTCATCTTACGTTAATCATTATGCACTTCAACTTTTGACATTGGTTGAAGAGGGACTGTATTAATTCAAGATGTTTTTAGTGGTCCGTTTTAAAACTCATCAAATTAATACCCACTGATTGCAGCTAACCAAGGTCATCCCAATCTAGACTTGCTGTTAAATGTTTAATGTTAAAGAGATGTTTAGAGAAAGTTAACTTGCGCTTTCCAAACAACCAATGCAAGCCAATATCAATAAGCAAACATATTCTCACATATTCTCCTTCCCCTAGTTCAAACACTCATTACCATTGTAATCCCAAGCCCTCTCTATTGAGTGCAAAATTAACATACATCATAAGAAATAGTGCCTGTAACCTGAATGATGATGCCACTGTGACACATACAGACAAGGACAAGGGACTTAGTGAGGTTCTATATCAGATGTAGGACATCTACATGGCTTTTCTTATCAGCCAAAACTTCAGCGTTCACATTCCTCGCAGGAGGTCACAAGAACGAAAACTGGATTCTTTCACTGAGCCTGTTCGTCGACTCTGATATCTCCGAACCCCTGCGAGGCATCCGAGGGAGACAGAGAGTCCTGTTATAAGAGCAGGAAAAGCTTGCCATTACGAGGCATCTCAAGACTCTCTTTTTAGTTTGTTTTGCTTTTTTGTTTGTTGGTTTTCTTGGTTTATTTGTTTGTTTGCTGGAGTGTTTGGGGCTTCGGCCGTGGCAAAGCTCATACATGGTGCGTCCTTTGCAACCCGAAAGAAGTCTAACTTGGTAAGCTGCTCCTTGATTTCCTGAAACTTGCTTTTGTTGATAGATTCATTGAGACAGCAGCGATCTAAAGGATTTGCTTGAGGCGATGAGTCTGGAGTTTGCTGTTTATTGGTGGTTTGCTTGCTTTGTGTGATGTTCTCCAGTTTCCATTGTCCTTGGGTATGGTACATATACAATACTTCAGAGATTGTCAATCTTGCCTGAAGTAACAGGGATGTTGTCTACTGGTTTTGGCCTCTAACCTATCCTCTAAATGTTGCTGTTCTGTATTATGGTACTGCTCTTAAAGAACAGAGAGTGGGGGAGTGGGGGGAGGGGGGAGTGGGGCACTAGACCTACTTAGGAAAACGTTAAAACATTTAATCTCTTAGCGGACGAGTTAACAACGGTGAAATTTATTTTGGTTTTCCTCATCTCAGTTGCGGGAAAACAGTGCAGACTAGAAGCCCTAAGTCCTAAGGACCACCTTTGGAAAAAAACAGAGGGCGTCTTGACTTGAGGAGTGAGGTCAGTCCAGGAAGGGCCACTTTCCCCTGGAACAATGGCTGGGTTTAAACAAGAGTTGTGTAACATGCAGCCACCAACTCCCTGGACAATATGTTTCACATTGCACTTTCATAGACACTGTAAACCTACAGATCTTTTTGAACAATCTATATTTATTTTTTAATATATATTTTATTGTGAATCCCTCTCAATATTTGTTTTGCTTGTGTTTTTTTGTGTTCTTCTTATTGTGGTTTTACATTGCGCTCTTTAACCCCAAGACAAATTCCTTGTATGTGTTAAACTACTTGTCAATAAACCTGATTCCAATTCAGATTCCAATTCAGATTCCGATTCAGATTCTGAGATGTCCACCACTGTGGTGGCTGAAATGAGAGACCATGTTAACCCCAAGGGTGCCCTCATGCTCCATGCATCCCTGCTGTTAGGTTAATCAATATGAGACTGTTGCCAAGTTATTCTTCAGAGCAGTGAACAAACAACTGAAGCGACTAGTATGTGAAGTGACTTGTATTTTTACAATGCTTTTATATTACAGATACAGATGAGGTGGCCGCGTTGCCCATGGAATCGTATATCAAGTCGATGCTGTCAACAACCAGACGCATGATGTCTGTGGAGGCGGAAGTAAGTCATCCTCTTGTAAATCAAGTCCACATAACCTGCTCTCAATATGAACACATGGATTTTAGATTTATTTACTTTTTTTTTATTTTATATTTATATTCACAAGCTATTTTGTGAAAATAACTTCCATAATACAAATTTGAAGGAATATTCAATGAACTGCAGTGCAGGATAGCGATGTCTGTATCCTGGTCTGCTGCCAAGGTTCAAACAGAGTAATTAGTACCTGTACAGGCTGTTTTGTCGAAGTCCCACACAAAGGACAGATGGGCATTGATAACCTACTGACCAGGAGGACATTATATGTTCTTTCACATTATTTTCGATTAGTGGGGGGAATAGTCACTTTGCAAAGAGTAGTGTGTTCCCTCCTAAACCCTCTTATGACTGTGGTCTGCCCTTGCAGCTGTTTATCTGTGTCTCCATGTGTCCAGAGAGAGTTGGCGAGGCAGCTGGACTGCCTGATAAGTGTATATGTGAGACACATCTCTTTACGAGCACGTGCACAGACACAAACAGACGCACACCTGTAGTGTAATTGATGATTTATTGTTGATATTTAGTCACATCCTAAATATAGGTGAAGTCCTAAACTGTCATTTTGATATATGCCTTTGACAAATTTGTATGTCACTGGCATTCATTCACAGAACAAAAGTTCAACAAACAGCAGGTCAGGACACAGTAATTATACGTGATGAGTTACTTTAAATAGACTACTATTAACACGATTAGAGTAGGCCAACACGGTTTTTAATGACTCCTGAGTCACTTTGCCAAATACTGTTGATGTTTTTTTGAGCAATTGCACTCGCGCAACTCGACTGTGTGCGCCTGTGCTGGAGCAGATAGAGGAGGGATGGCTGAACTTGCGTTGGATTTTTCGCTCAGAGGCAGGCTGCTACCTCCTTCTAGATGGCACGGTCTGGTGTAGGTGTAGCAGACACCGCGAGGAGTGCCTAGACATCGGCTCGATTCGAAGGACATGTGTTTTGGACAGCGGGAAAAAAATTGGATGTTATGGTTCTATGTTCGCTGTTGGTATGCGATGTTGCTATAATGGTCGGGAGAGTGTAACACGAGAGATATGTTTGGAGGTACTATTTGTGTGCCCTTCCACTATATATCTACTTTCTTGGAAAGTTATTCATTTGGACAAGAATAAAAAGATGCATCTATTCCGGAGTTACAATTACCAAGTCTTTCCGGACCGCAATGCTATGGAAAGATCGACCATACGAGGCATTAGTTGGGTAGGATTTTCTTTTCTTTTTTTTCTTTTCATGTTTACAGGTGTTGGACAGACAATGCTACTAATTTGTTTTAGAAATGTGGTCTAAATTTAATAATACGTGTCTATAGTCAGCATCGATGTAGAGCTAGGCTACTTGGTTCAGGTTTATGAAAACTGAACTTGCTACTGAGCATAACTTTATTTTTTTATCAGTTAATTAATATCTTATTTAATCATGATTGCTATTTTCATTAACACGTTAGCACATATTATGACATTTGAAATTAACAATCCAGTGTCAATCTGGATACTGGCAAAAGATGGATTAATGTAATTATGGGTGGAGAGGATTTGTGGACAAATATATGGATTGATTGCTGAGGCATATTAACAGATGTGGCCAAGCTACTACTTTGTAGCAGCCAAAATGCTTTAAACCTTATTGTGTTAATTATAACCAAGCAACCAATATGAAGCCATTTCGCCATAAGGCATTGTGGACATTAAGAGGAAACTATAATGAATACACAGGGGGGTCCGAATTGGTGGTCATGGGGGCACATGGCACCCCTAGCAGCTCCCTAGAATCACCCCTGATTGGCTCATTATAAATGTTCTCTGTGCAGTGCACCACATTACATGAGAGGTCTGCAATAGGTCTCTTTGCGCCCCTTCAAACTGAGTCTTGTGAGAGCGTAGATTTGATTGAAATGCACATGGCATAGTCAGCTACTCAACCACAGTAATCGGTGCTCTAAAAATTGCAATAGCACAAGATCTGCAGCGATTCTATCTTTTGCTCATCACCACGCTGCTTCAAAGATGTGTGTGAGTGTGTGTGCGTGTGGTGTGGTTGTGTGTGCGTGTGAAGGGAAAGTGTTAGAGCTTCTGAGGCAATGGATAAAGTAAGTGGGTGGGTGGGCTGTTGCATCCACAATAGCACTCCCGCAGTTGGTTGGTTGGTTGAGTAGTTGGGGTGGGTGGAGGGTTAACTACATCCGCTATGATGCAGAACGTAACTCCAAAACAAAAGCAACAAAAACCGTGCGACCATTCTAGAGTGTATAGCCAAGACAGGAAGGAAGATTTCTCTATTGTCTTAGCAGGGTTGCTGGCGGGGGCAGAGGAAAGTCTCAGAACAAGCCAAACTTTATTCCACTTGTTATTTATAGCTTATTGTTTATTGTTCACCTTTATCAGAGTTAGGTGGAATGCACAAAAGGGGAGTTATTTGTCATAACGTCAGATTAGAGGAAGAGTCAGAGTGATTCTCTGAAAAGATTACCTATATTTAACAGTGTGACTGTGTTATTTAACAGAGCAAGTCACTGACCTTACCCACTGTTTAAAATCTATACTGCCGAAAAAAGCAAAATTTATTAAGGCATTCTTTATACTATCATTATAAAATATTGAAATGAGTAAAACAAAACAATGTCACAGTAAGTAAAGTAAGACTAGATCATTAAAGGTTGATATTATGTAGATATGGCCGACTGCAATTTATCTTGAGATGAGATTTGAGAATGTTGTTAGTTGCTAGCGGAGATTCCCAGCGTTACTTCTCTCCCTATTAGAAGGCGTGTCTATCTCTTTCCTCCCTTTCATACATCCCACAACAAAAGACCCCAATTAAAGTGACTTCACGCTGATGTACCAATTCCAGCTTCAGATTCCCCCTCAGCAAAGGCGAAGCCAAGGGTCGTCGTTTTTTTTCAGCCACTAATCAGTAAGAGATGCCAAGACAGTGTTCCCGTTTTTTTTTTTGGCATGTCGCTGCAGAGTGTCTGACTCCCCGAGGTAAAGCAGACCGACATGCCTCACATTCGCCCGTCAGTCCTCACTGTGGCCTGAGACACGACAGGATAACCTGGGATGTGCCTCTCCTCCGCCAGACCACACCCTAGCTCTATTCTTTAACACATGTCACGTAAACCCTATTTCTTTCACTTTTGTTTTAAGCAGTAAAGGTATATGAATAGGTGATATATAAATCAGAAGATGTAACTGCCAGAAGATCGATAGGCACTATCTCCAGAGGTCAGAGATGAGTGATTGAGGTGTGTGCGTAATGAGATTTCTTTATTGTTGTCTCGTTGTGTCTGCAAGGAAGGGCAGTGGAAGGCTGAAGGACAGAGTGAGCTGGCGCTGTACTGTACGTTTGCTCTGTCAACACGGGGCCAAGGGTGGAGCCCTCCCCGTGCCCTGAGTCGTACAGAACGCAGGAAAACAAACATACAGTGCCTTGCAAAAGTATTCACCCCCCTTGGCTTGTTACTTATTTTGTTACATTACAACCTGTAATTTAAATGTTTTTTTAATCTGAGTTTTATGTGATGGATCTGCACAAAATAGTCTAAATTGGTGAAGTGAAATGAGAAAAATATATATCAAAAATTATTTTAAAAAATAAAAATCTGGAAATTGGCATGTGCATATGTATTCACCCCCTTTGCTATGAAGCCCCTCAAAAGTTCTGGTGCAACCAATTACCTTCAGAAGTAACATAATTTGTGAAATGAAGTCCACCTGTGTGTAATCTAAGTGTCACATGATCTGTCAGTATAAACACACCTTTTCTGAAAGGTCCCAGAGGCTGCAACACCACTAAGCAAGAGGCATCACACCATGAAGACCAAGGAGCTCTCCAGACAAGTCAGGGACAAAGTTGTTGAGAAGCACTAGTCAGGGTTGGGTTATAAAAAAATATCCAAATCTTTGATGATCCCCCGGAGCGCCATCAAATCCATCATCTTCCAATGGAAAGAACATGGTACCACAACAAACCTGCCAAGAGACGGCCGCACACCAAAACTCACAGACCGGGCAAGGAGGGCATTAATCAGAGAGGCAGCACAGAGACCAAAGGTAACCCTAAAGGAGCTGCAGAGTTCCACAGCAGAGACTGGTGTATCTGCGCATGGGACCACAATAAGCCGTACACTCCATAGAGCTGGGCTTTATGGAAGAGTGGCCAGAAAAAAGCCATTACTTAGTGTTAAAAATAAGAAGGCACGTTTTGAGTTTGCCAAAAGGCGTGAGGGCGACTCCCCAAATGTATAGAGGAAGGTGCTCTGGTCAGATGAGACTAAAATTTAACTTTTCGGCCACCAAGGAAAACGCTATGTCTGGCGCAAACCCAACACATCCCATCACCCCAAGAACACCATCCCCACAGTGAAACATGGTGGTGGCAGCATCATGCTGTGGGAATGTTTTTCAGCAGCAGGGACTGGGAAACTGATTCGATTCGAGGGAAAGATGGATGGTGCTAAATACAGGGATATTCTTGAGCAAAACCTGTTTCAGTCTGCCTGTGATTTGAGACTGGGACGGAGGTTCACCTTCCAGCAGGACAATGACCCGAAGCATACTGCTAAAGCGACACTCGAGTGGTTTAAGGGGAAACATTTAAATGTGTTGGAATGGCCTAGTCAAAGCCCAGATCTCAATCCAATTGAGAATCTGTGGTCAGACTTGAAGATTGCTGTTCACAAGCGGAAACCATTCAACATGAAGGAGCTGGAGCAGTTTTGCCTTGAGGAATGGGCAAAAATCCCAGTGGCAAGATGTGGCAAGCTCATAGAGACTTATCCAAAGCGACTTGCAGCTGTAATTGCCGCAAAAGGCGGCTCTACAAAGTACTGACCTTAGGGGTGAATATTTTTGCACGCTGAAGTTTTCTGTTATTTTGTCCTATTTGTTGTTTGCTTCACAATAAAAAAAAATCACATCTTCAAAGTTGTAGGCATGTTCTCTGGATGAAATGATGCAAACCTTCAAACAATCCATTCTAATTCCAGGTTGTGAGGCAACAAAACATGAAAAATGCCAAGGGGGGTGAATACTTTTGCAAGGCACTGTATATCTAGGCAAATATGAGTGAATGTGTGGGACACCATTAGCTTGGCTTTCTTTTTGGCAGAGGGAGGGACGGATGTTTTTCTTCGGTTAAGCTGTCAGTCAAGTTAAGTTTACCATTGAGTTTGGTTGTCAAATTTACCTAACCTATTTAGCTGCCCTGAACTCCACGTGACAGCCAGCACGACAGGCAAAGACACCGGGAGGGTTCCCACACAGTGACGGCCGGGCCTTTAATCCATTGTCCTCAACAGCCAGTTGAGCTTGGAGCTCCTCACACTGTCAGGCCTGCATATCACCTGTCGTTCTATTTACTATTCGTTTTCTTCACCTCCCCCAGAGAGGGAGAAAGATGGTAAAGAGAGTGGTACAAAAGAGAGAGTGAAAGAGAGAGAGAAACAAACGAGAAGAACAAAAAATGACCCTATTTACTAAGTGAAATGTCAAGCTGTATAGCCTTAGCCTTAGCAATGCCACACTTTGAGAACAGCCAGTGGAACAAATTAATAAAACAAATTAAAAAATTGATGTGAAATTGTTTTATGACGTAATATTTTTCTCTCTTGTTGTTATATCTGTTGTAATGTAAATGTATACTTCATCATGCCAATAAAGCTAATTTGAAATGAATTTAGGGAGAGAGAGCAAGAGAGAGAGAGAGAGAGAGAGAGAGAGAGAGAGAGAGATGGACAGAGAGATGGAGAGAGAGAGAGAGAGGGCAGAGCCAGCCTGCAGGTGTAGCATCTGGCCTGGGAACAGCGTTAGTGCAGCAGTCTGCATGGATCATAAACCGATTGTAAACACAGATCACACAGACCAAGAGGAAGTGAGGTAGGCTTAAGTCTTAGTTCCCCCCGCTGGATGGAGTCTACCTTTGGCTTTGACTTTAGATTGTGTCGAGAAAGGGAAGCCATGCATTGTTAGGCATAAGACGTGTCGTTCCCATCTGGAGGGGCAGGCACAGATCTCCTGACTTGAGCTTGGAGGAAGGTCAAGTCTGGTACTCAGAGCGACTACACTACGCACAAGGGCTGAAGGGCTTGGATGTATCCGGCTGCTGGAGTGTGCTCCCCCCTCTTCCTCCTTCCCTCCCTCCCTTCCACTGCAGTGCTCAGACTGACTCCCACCCACACAGGGGCACCCTTGCAGCATACTAAGCGCTACCTCACGGGACGCGTTGAAGTCATTCTGGTGCTTTGTACTTGCATCTCCTTTGTTTTAATATATCAGAATTTATGTGACTATGAAGCTATTCCGGTTTGGACCTACCCATTTACCTCTAGAGATTGATACTGAGCAACGTGAGCCGGCCTGTCTGGCCGGTCAGGGTGGAATGCCTTTTCTTAGAACAACTAACTGTATAAGACATGTTTAATTGCAAGGCCAAGAAGGTGTTTGTGACTCAAATTTGAAGGCGTAGCCATGTTATGAAATTAAAAGACTCTAGGCAGTTAGTACCATTGAGCATTGGAATGTGATACTAATTATCTCTCTCTCTCTCTCTCTCTCTCTCTCTCTCTCTCTCTCTCTCTCTCTCTCTCTCTCTCTCTCTCTCTCTCTCTCTCTCTCTCTCTCGTTTTTTCACTTAGACGCCCCTTCCAGAAGCTGTTGACTCCAAGGAGACTATGAAGCAGGTGTGTATAAGCACGGTAGAGACTATGACCATTTTTCACTGATGTTATCACTTAAGTTCTAGCAGCTATGCTGTCACTGGTGTCTTTTGTTGTGCTGTTGTTTTGATTTCACAACTTGGAAACACTGAACAAATGGAAATTTTGAATATTACACCTGTCCCTTCTGGAATTTGTATTATGTTTGCTGTGATGGTGATCCTGCTTCCTTTTTTGTGTGTGTGTGTGAATGTGATGGCATGCATGAGAGACGTCGAATGCTGTGTCACAGCTTTTGGCACCTGTGAACCCTACCCTTTGCCCTGAGGGCTGTGTGTGTGTGTGTGTGTGTGTGTGTGTGTGTGTGTGTGTGTGTGCGCATGCGTGTTCCCAGCGTGCCTCTTTCTCCCCTTGGCCAGTGATGGGGTGGGTGGCACCAGTTAATAATGACAACTAGACTTGCAGCGCTTGCATCCATGAAGAACTGCTGAGCCCGCTATTTGCTCCAGTACCCTCCATCTTCGCTTGAGAAAGTCTGAAGCAAACACATTCTTAGCGTGGCACACAGTCACAAGGAGTGTCTAAGGGCACTCAGGGAACTTTGGCTAATTGCCGTCTGACCCAGTGCAACGTAGCTTTATCACTAATCCTTCAACGACCCACCACACAGAAATTACGTTTTTCTGATAAGGGAGGGGGCTTTTGACATGGAAAGTCTGCTGTTATGGCTTGACTGGCCTAGTTGATCCAGGAGATCTTTTTATAGACTGACGAACAGAAAAATTGGCAGACACGCATACGTACAGAAAGAAAAATAAATGCACAGTATATTATACACTGTTGAAATCAAAAGGCACAAAAAAAAATCATACATAGCCTATTTAATCATTTCAGAGCTCACTGTTGAACTTTAACCCATGTTTTCTTTGAGCCTAAATAGTTCTAGGGAGTGTTTCTTTATTACATTCTACTCAGCCAAGGAATGTTCTATAGAGTTCCAAAGAGTTTTGTTCTTTCCGTGTTGTCCAGTTAGTCGGAGAAAAGGGACAGGCTTTGTCGGTGCCTTGCCTTTTATAATCTTATGTATCTTTTTTGCTCAGCAGCTTGCTGCAATTTATTTTCCAGCTCACATAGTAACGGTTACTAATGACCCTATTAATCTTGATAATATTCATTAAGATGATTGACTTTAATGACTTCAGCAGAGTACCACTCTACTGCCTCCATTGTTCGGCTATCAAGTGTTGCTGGTGAGACAGATTAGGGTCAGGGTAAACATGGGGCTGGAAAGATACACAGCAGTGGTTCCCGTGCTGACCGCACTGATTCAGGGCCCTGTTCTTGTACAAGGTTATTAAACACATCTCACAAGCTGAATCAAAGTTTTGTGTTTTTAATATTCAGTATTTTCTAAACTTTTTAAATGAGCATAGTAGAGCGTAGTCTTCAGCTCGTACATTTAATTTGGTGTGACTGTATATTTTTACAGTTAATTGTTAAGTTACTGGTATATTTAAACGGTTAAAACCAGGTAAGAAGACATCTTGAGAACATAAACGTTAAAACCTGAAGTGCTATAAGCGTTTATAATCTTGACTTCGTTGCGTGCAACAACTTCTGAACTTCAGAAGGTGAAGAGGTGGACCGTGGGATGGAAACAATCCTCTCTGCGGTACGGTGATGTGTGTAAGTGAGTGAGTGTGTGTGTGTGTGTGTGTGTGTCTCTCTGTGTGTGAGTGTGTGTCTGTGTGAGAACGTGTGTGTGTGGGTGCTCTGTCGGTCTTCTTCACACCCTCCCTCTGCTGTCGTGATCCAAAGCGTTCCACGCAGCGGCAGCCCACCAAGGTCACATCACCTCAGAGCGTGAGATAGGTATGGAGAAAGAGAAGAGCGAGAGAGAGGTATGGAGAAAAAAGGAGAGCTGAGAGAGAGATATGTATTAGAGAAAGAGAGAGAAGAAAGAGACAGGTGAGGATTAAGTAAGAGGAGAGAGAGAGAGAGAGAGAGAGAGAGGGAGAGAGAGAGAGAGTGGGAGAGAGAGTGGGAGAGGTGGAGAAAGACAGGCTTGCTTACAAAGGAAAAAATAACAGTTGTCATAGAGTGGGTAACTGTATTCATCTTCAAAAGAAAAGAAGACAAGAAAAACACTACCAATCTGACCAGTGAACGTCATGGTGAATTTCAGTAGAGGTGTCTACTACCAAAGACCCAATTTATACACATTAAAAGCTGGTATCAAATCAGGAAATTGCAAATCGTGGTTTTAACGTACTGTACTGTATGTGATGTAAGATTACTCTCTAAATGTGAACTAAATGGGAGATGTAGACCTCAGTCAGATTCAGGTGGGTCACGATCGTCCTTTGAATAGGCTCCTACCATGATACAATGGGACTAATGTCAGTGTGCTGAGTGAAGGAGCGCCCTTGGGTGTGTGCACGTGTGTGTGTGTGTGTGTGTGTGTGTGTGTGTGTGTGTGTGTGTGTGTGTGTGTGTGTGTGTGTGTGTGCGTGTGTGTGTGTGTGTGTGTGTTCATGTTCGTGCGTGCACGTGGGTGTTGTGTACACTTTGTTCTACTGCACATACAAGGGAATGCGTTTGCTCTGCAACCTGACTTGGTCAGAACAATCATCTGCACACACACACACACACACACACACACACACACAGACCATATAGTCTTATAGCAAATGATGACACAATCTGTATGCTTTACGGTTTAAAACAGGTGTGTTGACATAACATTGTGAGTTGGTTGTGCTTAATTGATGATTTATTTATACAGGTGAGAGGGCTATTAAATAAACAGCCTTACTTTGTGATCACAATCAAATAGAGGCAAACCACTTGACCATGACTGTCAGACATGTTGTGATCTAGAGCCCCCTCCTCCATACATTGAAGTTGTTTTTGGAGGGCTCCATCACCACATGATGAATTAGGGATATTAGGGGAGCACATGATGCCCCGGCGCTGGGAGGCCTCTCCAGGCTGTTAGATTTATATCCGGGGGGGTTCAGAGGTGACGTTCCTGGGAATGTGGTTACAGATGAACCTGCAAGGACCCAGGGCCCGTGGGAACAGTGGGCTGCTCCAGCCAGCAGAGCCAGTCTGCACCGGCCCCTGGGAAAAAGGGAGGGGGGTGGCAGGCCCCCAGACACACACACACACACACACACACACACACACACACACACACACACACACACACACACACACACGCACACACACACACACACACACACACACACAGAAAGACAGAGAGAGAGAGAGAGAGAGAGAGAGAGAGAGAGAGAGAGAGAGAGAGAGAGAGAGAGAGAGAGAGAAACAGAGAAACACCTTTTACACACATACGTGCACGTGAACCAACTCATTATCACACAGCCAGAGGGGGGAGCGGGGTAGGATGATAGGTGATACATGAATGGACATTATTACCGTGTGTTACTCACACAGTAGGAAGACTTCTGGGTCCACTCCATCGTGGTCCTGTCTGAACCTTGACCCCGGGTCTTCATTCGTCATGTTCTGCTGTCGGCTCCGCTCTGGCCCATGTGGCGCTGACCGGGTCATCCGGTATTTTGATCCGAAGAAGGCCCGGTTTCATGAGAACCCTGGGGTTCTGTCAGGTTCTGTTGATGTCCAAGAGGAGTAGAGGATGGAGGTAGAGGGGTGGTGGTGGGGAGGGGGGGTTCAACCAATCTTCCCGATGGCTGGTTGCCAGGATATAGGCTGGGATAGTTCACACAGGGCCACAGTCTAGGCAGTGAACATATGTCCTTATGTACCAGATATTACGGCACATACCAATGTCCATGGAATATTAAGGGACGTAAACAAACAGAGCGAGCCTTCTTTGTGGCGCTGAGCATCTCGAGACCACCGCCTTGAACAAACACACGCGCCTGAAGGCGAGAGAAGAACAAGCTGGCTCACTGTTTGTGAGTCAACTCCACCAAATCACAAGACTCTGCTGTACGAGAGGAAAGTGGAGAGAGAGAGGGAGAGAGAGAGAGAGATGGAGGGAGAGAGAGAGGGAGAGAGAGAGAGAGAGAGAGAGAGAGAGAGAGAGAGAGAGAGAGAGAGAGAGAGAGAGAGAGAGAGAGAGGCAGAGCCAGCCTGCAGGTGTAGCATCTGGCCTGGGATCAGTGAGAGAGAGAGAGAGAGAGAGAGAGAGAGAGAGAGAGAGAGAGAGAGAGAGAGAGAGAGGATGTCGTTTTAATCTGTTTCAATGAGGACTGAGCTATTTGGAGCCTTGGCTGGTGCGTTGTTAGTATTATCTATATACATGTTATTATCTAATCATAGTATTATAATGTGTTTGGTCACAGGAAGCTGAAAGGAAAGTAGGGCAGCCAGGGTTTCTGTGGACTCGGCATGCTTTTCGCGAGGTTATATAAGTCCTGCAATCAATGGTCCTTACCACGCTCACACAACCCCCCCCCCCCCCCCCCCTCCCTCTACCCCCACCCGGGTTATTCTGTTTGGGTTCTGGAGCGGGAGGAGACAAGGGTTAGTGCAGTGTGCTGGGGTGGTTAGGGGGGGGCAAAATCGATGAGCGGGGGAATCGACCCATAAGCAGGAGAGGCAGGCCGAGATGTTAGGATGTGTGTGTGTGTGTGTGTGTGTGGGGGGGGGCTGAACGTGGTCAGTTGTGGGCTTGGACATTTTTGTGTAGCACTATTGCATCACATGTTGTGTTCTATCTCCTTGGCTCTGACGAACACTCCTCTCACTGTCCTGCCTCCCTCACACACTCATCACACTCCACCGGCCTACACACACACGCACACACACACACACACGAACACACACACACAGTCACTTGCACTGGCACTCACTTTGGTCACACCTTCTATAGTGCTTTCTTCTCTAAGAAAACACACAGAGACAATGGCTTCTCTTGTTACATTCTGTCTCTCTGTAGACAGCCGACACAGAAGTTCACCGTTTCTCTCCATAAACGAGGCCATCTGTGCCGCTGCCTTCATTTCTTTCTCTGCTGGTGTGCTTCACGCTCCACCACATCATCAGGGAGAGTATGCCGGGGCTGCGGCTACATGTGACGCTGTGTTAACTCCCCCTTAACTCCTTAGTTTTTGTCGGATCGCATCCTGAAGGCGACGAAGGCTCTGTACAACACCCTGATGGAGAGTAACGCTGGCCTCATCAGGGACCGAAAACATCACCTCAAGACCTACAGGTACTGTATAACAGTGCCCTTAATACTTTATCATACAGTAATACACAGGTGTGCCTGTGCCCCTAATACATTGCTGTGCTATTTTGACTACAGGTAAATATAACTTGTCAGTATTCAATGTGAAAATATAACGAAAATACACATTAAGAATAGTAGTGTTAGCTATATCATGGACGTACTGTAATAAGCGACAGCAATTGTCTTTCTGTTGTAGACAATGTAGCTCGGGGAAAGAGCTCATTGATTGGTTGATGAAGCTGAACGAGTCCATCCAATCGAGGAGCCAGGCTATGGGAATGTGGCAAGTCTTGGTGGATGAAGGAATTATTGTTCACGGTAAACACAAAATAAGACAATATGGTTTCTAATAGTTTCATTTGTGAAGGGCAGCATAACGGTCTTGTCACCTATGGTGTGGTCAGTGTTTTGAAGCTGTTAGTCCCTGTCCAATCATGTGTGTGTTTCTCCAGTGAAGCAAGAGGTGAACTTCCATGACAAAGACACTCAGTTCTACCGCTTCCTGGACAGCGAGTTTGGCCTCAACCACTTGACCAATGAGAAGGACTCGGAGGAGGAGCTACAGGAGGGCCTGTCGTTTCTCTCTCAGCTGGGGCCTGACGCTCTCCTCACCATGATCCTACGCAAATGGTAACCCTGCAGTCACTTTGAGATGGGGGCGTTTGAGTAAATATCAACAGTCAAAAGGGGGGAACCATTGCGATAGGATATCAACCTGGACTAAGTGTACTGAGTTTCAATATGATGTTATTTAGACTCTTGCTTAAATGATTACGTCCCATGGCATGTGTGTGTGTATGTGTGTGTCTGTGTGGTGTGTGTTGTGTGTGTATGTGTGTGTGTGTGTGTGTGTGTGTGTGTGTGTGTGTGTATGTGTGCGTGTTTGTGTGTGTGTGTGTGTGTGTGTGTGTGTGTGTTGTGTCCCTCCGTGTGTGTGTGTGTGTGTGTGTGTGTGTGTGTGTGTGTGTGTGTGTGTGCGCAGCCCGAGCCAGAGGACTGCAGAGGACCTGGAGGTGATTTATGAGGAGTTGCTTCACGTCAAAGCTGCCGCCCACCTCTCCACCTCGGTCAGTAACACCATGACCCCTCCCTCCCCTGTCTCTCCCCTGTCTCTCCCCCCTCTTTACCCCCTCTCTACTCCCTCTCTCCCCAGTCTCTCCCCTGCCTCTCTCCCATCACTCCCCCATCACTCCCCCATCTCTCCCCAGTCTCTCCCTCGCCTCTCCCCCATCTCTCCCCAGTCTCTCCCTTGCTTCTCCGCCGTCACCCCTCTCTATAGAACCTTGAAACCATACCCCAATATCCAGAGACCAGTTACCCTCCTGCGCTAACTGTCTGTCAAACACAGTCTGTGTTCAGTCTTTTCGTTTAGTCACGGATGTGTTCTCCCTGTAGGTACGTAAGGAGCTGGCTGCCGTGCTGGTGTTTGAGACTCACGCCAAGGCAGGAACATTGTGTGAGTGTGACAGCTACTCTGACGTCAAGACTAGGGTGGTGGTGGGCGAGATTCTGGTCCACACACACACTCAGACACACACACACACACACACACACACACACACACACACACACACACACACACACACACTTTGCTGCCATGTTAAGATCGTAGTGTGCATGTCACCTACCCCAGCTGTCCTTGTGTGGTGAACCCAATGAACCAAATTGAAATGTTCAAACATCATCCTGTCTAATAGCTTAGTAATGGTAATATTACTGTGACATTAGGTTCATCTCTAGTATTGTTTACGTTTCTGAATATAACTGAACGATACATCTCTCACAGTCATACAATAAATCAAACAGGTTTTCCTATCTCTTCCTTATAAGTTTACTATTACATGGAGTAGTTGTAAATGCTGCTGTTCCAGAGGTCAGTATCATTAATGCTAGATAAATGGAAATTGATACTATGAAAGGGATTGGGATGGGGATGATTGTTTGCGTACTGTGATTCAGAAACCAATTTTGTCTGTTTGTGTGTGTGTGTGTGTGTTTGTGTGTGTGTGGTGTGTGTGTGTGTGTGTGTGTGTGTGTGTGTGTGTGTGTGTGTGTGTGTGTGTGTGTGTGTGTGTGTGTGTGTGTGTGTGTGTGTGTGTGTATTTGGCAGTGTTCAGTCAAGGGGACAAAGGAACATCCTGGTACATAATCTGGAAAGGCTCTGTCAACGTCATTACACATGGGAAGGTAAAGCCATCGACAGGGTCATAAAAACCTTGCAATATGCAGTGAAATATGAAAAATATACCAGTATCAACATTCATACATGCATACATAGATACATACACAGATACAGACATACAAACAGACATAGATACAGAGATACATACAGTTCATACATACATATACAAGCATACATACATACATACATACATACATACATATGATATACACATACATAAATGCAATTCATATTCATTAACATATTCAGAGAATCTGATTTATAAAAATGTGATACATTACAAAACTGAGGATGGCACCAACAACCAGACACCCAGCTTAACAGTTTAATTTTCAGACACACATAAAAATGTGTGTGTGTGTGTGTGTGTGTGTGTGTGTGTGTGTAGGGCCTTGTGACGACACTCCACGAAGGGGAGGACTTTGGGCAGCTAGCCCTTCTGAACGACGCCCCGCGCGCCGCCACCATCATCCTGAGGGAGGACAGCTGCCACTTTCTCCGAGTGGACAAGCAGGACTTCATCCGCATCCTCAAGGTACACACCTGCTCACTGGCCAAATCACCTGGAAGACCAGTTACTGTTTTGGGGTGTTGTTGTTTTACAATTAAGCCAAGTGGGTATCCTGTAGCTCAACACAAAAGATAGACGGGGTGTTTTCATATATTAGACCAGGCTTGAAAGTGTACCTTTTCTTCTGTATTACATCAGCAGCCATGTTAAGCTAGAGTTTGTTTTATGGGTGAACTAGGTCAGGAAAATATATTTAGGACTTTGTGTTTGCTAGCTTGAGAAACACAACCCCGCCTTCTTATTTTTCTGGCACGCCGCAAATGTCATTCCCCAAAAATACCCCTCTGAGCGTATTGTCCTTCATGCCCGCTTGTGTTTGTGGTTCCTCAGGATGTGGAGGCTAACACGGTGCGTCTGGAAGAGCACGGGAAAACCGTTCTCGTCCTGGAAAAGAGCGACGACTCCGCCGGCCAGGGAGGGTCAGGAAACGGCAACAAGTAAAAGACTCCAGTCCTAACCACACCCACCTCCTAGACAATACACTCCTGACAGACCACAGTCTCAAAGCCATTTCAGAGCTGAATCAACACTTGTCTGCATAGGAACAATGTTGTCTAAACAAACATGTTTAGTCGTTTGAACGTAGGACTTTGTGGGAGAAAATAGGCTTTATTATTAATGGCCATGAGTCACGTAAGGGTTGTGTGTAAAGCTGAAAAATGGACTTTAGAACTGCTCAGCTGGATGGAGAGAGAGGTGTTATCTTTTAAGTGTTTTTCATTTACTTTGAATTGAATTCATGGAATGCTGACAGACTTTTTTATTCTGTTAGCAAACAGTTTTTTGTTCTGTTTTTTTCCATCATTACACACCCACACGCACACACACCTACACATACACTCTCGTTTTCATATTTCTGTCCCACCTGCCCTCATTTTTGCTCCGTTTCTCTTGCCCCCCCCCCCCCCCCCCCCCCCCCCCCTCTCTCTCTCTCTCTGTGTCTCTCTGCATGTGCTTCCCTGTGTGCACACAAATGGCTGCACAGATACACTGTTATGTCGGGAACACCAGAGAAGATTCTGGAACACCTGCTGGAGACAGTGAAGCTGGACACTAATGGGAATGATGCCACAGGTGGGAAACATACCTGGGACGTTTTTGTTCTGTTCCACATTCACAACGTGAGAGTTGATCAATGACATGAGTGCTTTAACAAATCACAAAAACATCTATGGTTAGAATGTTCCCCTAGTTCATGGAAGTCCTACCTCTTTCATTGAATTATTTTACTGACCCAAATTTCACAGAAAACGTTTGTTTTGGATTGCTCTCATAAAACGATCAACAAAGCTGTAAATACATGGAACATTTTTGTCAAGCCATTCCTCCTCATTTAATATGGATTCCCATTTAAGCCGGCCGGATGACTCAAACGGTCTGTGCTTGTGAGATATTTTAGGGAGGCAGAGGGAAGCGGCAAGTCATCGCGGACCTGTTAGTGAGTTACTGTAACGTGTTCCTCTTCCTCTTCTCCTCCACCACAGATCCCTGCGTGAGCGACTTCCTCCTCACCTACAGAGTCTTCATGTCCTCCAGTCACCTGTGTCGCGCACTGCAGCACCAATATCCTTCCTCGGCCAAAACGTGCCACTCAATATGATGATGATGATGATGATGATGATAAGGATGATTGTCCCGTATCTTAACCATGCATGATTTTACACAAACACGTCCCAGTCAGTCGGCACGCCAAGGCTACAACTAAGCAGGCCGCTCGCGAGCAACACGCCGTTGCCTTTGTCTGGCGGTGGCGTGTATCGTATGTTTGCCTTAACCCCCCCGGCCGCACCTACCACTCAGAACCCTCGGAGGGGTCGGAGCTGGAGAAGGCCGCCTACGCCTTCAACGCAAAGCAGAAGGTGGTGAAGCTGATCGGCCAGTGGGTGGCGCTGTACGGTCTGCTGCTCAAAGACGACGACGCTGCCATCGACTTCTTGGAGGTGAGGGCTGTGAGCAATATGGCGGCTTACGTCGGCAGCGCTCGGTCTTCGAGTTATGTTCCTAAACGTTCACTGAGAGCTTCATGCAATGAGGACTCTGTAAGGACTTTGCATGTGTTGTAGTGGAACATCTTATTTTATTTTGATCTCAATTCCGGGAGACACGGAAATAAGGTTAAACATACAACATACAAAATAGTGAACTATTATTGAATGATACTGTATATTTGGAGGCAGAGCTCTGAATTAAAAATGGCACATCCTTTTTTGGGGGGGGGCATTCTAACATGAGCACAGCTTGTAGGGACTTTTCTATTTATCAATTTTTCCATTGACTGTATGTGTTTCCTTGTTACTATGTTAGAGGCTGGGGATGGAAGTGGCAGGGGACTCCCGTCTGTCCAACATGCTCCGAGAACAGATGAGGGACAGGAGGAAAACCAGAGGGTAAGTAACTATATGTATTACTCGCAAATAGAACCGTTGTGGGATGTGGACGCTAGTTGAACCATAAATCGTAATAGTTATAGTTATCGTTATAGTCATGGTCCTAGGTGTGGAGGCTGCCTAACACGCTGAGAGGCTGAAATGGAAATGCACGAGAGACAAGTGTCTGTCTGTTTCCCAGTAAAGCATCTGTGCGTCTTTTAAAATCCTCACAGGTTGGAGAACGGCTGTCAGACACTGACTAAGGTAAGCATCGGCCATTCTTATCTAAGAGAGACGGAAAGATATCATCCCAAAAACATGAATATCAACCTCGATAGGTACAAATGGTGTCTCGCAGAAAGAAGTCACTGTCTTCCCTGAACTGTTCTGATTTCTATCAGCCTTACCAACAGTTCGATTGGTTCTCCTGCTGTGAGGAGACGGTGGGGAAATTACAGCCAATCAGAACACAGGACAAAGGTCAGTAAGAGGGGAAAATGGTCTGATCATAACTCGCTAATGTCTGTCATGCGTATATGTAGACTTTTTTTAAATCTTAACAATAACCATACAGGTGATAAGCTCCTCATATCTGCGTCATTGACAGGATGTGAAATGGAGTGAAATACTGTATTTAGAGCAGGCTATGTTCATTGTATCATTCTTCATTGTCTGCGTGTAATATCGACAGTACTCCATCCCTCTTTCTCATTCCCTGTATCCGCTTGTCCTCCTCCACAGTGTTATATGAGATCTTCCGCCCGGACGCAAACGCAGTCACTCTCACTCTGCCCGTCAACTCCACCGTACAGGAAGTCATGTCGTCCGTGGTCCAATCAGGAGGCGACCATGTCCTGGTCAAAATTAACTCCATGGGAGGTGAGTGACCAATCAGAGGAGTTCTGGGAAAATGCTAATCCTGTTTAGATCTAGAGGGTGGTTGCCATGATAGCAACAGTAGGTTAAAAAAAAATGTTTTAGGAGAGAATGATAGATTGAATTACAGTAGATCAGATATATGCCCAGGAGGATTTTATTATGCCTAGGAGGACATTTTAACGTGGTGCATGGTAATAAAAAGACTCATAAAACATGTCAACACTATCGACAAGAATATGGCTGGCATTTCTGTTATTACACAGCACAGACAATACCATCAGATTAGATTGGACTATTGTACAGACTTTATTGATAATAATAATAATCTCAAAAATCATAATAATTACAAAGGGCTTAGAGTCTTGAAGGGCCTGTAGTGTGTAAAAGAGTGTGTATACATGTTTATCATGGAGCCTATTCAACGGTGCTTTTGGTATTCCAGACAGAGTCCAGCTTAAACTAGATGCCACAGCAGTATACACCTCCCTGGGACTCAACGAGAGACTGTTCCTCTGCGGTGCCGGGCAGGTGGACCAGCTGGTGAGTTCCACTTCCCCTGCCCCTCTAAGTCCACCAGGGGCGTGTATCGCTCGAATGAGCAACGTTTACGTTCCTAAAATCTTGACCGTTCAGTTGCTAGGCAATCACAAGGCATCCCCATGAGATTGACGTGTTTCTACAGCTCAGCAGTTCTCTCCCTCTCTCTGTCCGTCTCTCTCTCTTTCTCACCTTCTCTCTATCTCCCTGTCCCTCACAGACCCCTCTAGAGGAGCAACAGGGTCCCGAGCAGGGCACAGCAGACGTCATGGAGCAGATGTGCTCAAAGGACCTCGCCAACCAGCTCACTAACTACGACTGGGAGTTGTTTACTGCCATGCATGAGGTGAGGCCTGGCCAGAGCTCTACTTGATGGACAGTGTGGAGGGACATAGCCATAGTTATATCTCTATGGATCTAGCCTTGCTATCTATTCTCTGGAGGCAAGAGCTAGGACTTTGATCTTGACAATTCAAAGGTCTCTGCTAATATTACAAATAATACAATTAAGCTAATCAGCTTTCTCTTTAGCAAAGAATTGACAGGCAATTTATATTCAAGTTAAGTCATATCACCCTAAAAAAACATTAGTAATGCAACTCTGGTAAACAAAAAATCTATATTGGTCAGTACTGTCAGCGAGAAGTCAAGCCACAGATGAGTCATTTGATGTAGTTTTGATGATCATTTGATGATCTGCTAAAGAGGAGGGTGTGTTCTGGGAGACTCGCGTGTTAGTCAGGCACGTTCCTTCCGTATTTCTGAGTCACAGTTTCTATCGCTCTCATCTGCAATCTGACAATACTGGCTTCACTGTGTCTGAATAACTCTGCACTGCTTTCGGTTTCTGTGACAACAGTTAGTTGGAATATGAACCAACGTATTAGCCAAACATCTTATCAGTTCATAGTAAAAAAAGAATGCGAAAAATTTGAGTATTTATTGAAGTTCAAGTGATTTGTGACTCTCTACCTACTCTCTTGCCTCTAAAGGTGGAACTGGTGTACTACGTATTTGGCTGCCATAAATTCCCGGGTGTCACCACGGCTAACCTGGAGAGGTTTGTGCGTCATTTCAACCAGGTGCAGTACTGGGTGGTCACGGAGCTCTGTCTCTGTGAAGACCTGATGAAGAGAGCCATGCTGCTCAAGAAGTTCATCAAAATAGCTGCGGTGTAAGTGGTGCCATTGTGGTTTTGGGTTGTTTATATACGGGTAATAGTCACCAGACCAGGGATGATTGCATTACGGATTGAATAGAGACTACAAGTTTATTTGGCCATAAACAAAACGTATGTATGCCACAACTTCAGTTGTATTGGAATAGATTTTATGTTGAGTGTAGATTAGGTATTTATACTTGGCAGTCAGACGTAATATATTGCTGTCACTCACACCATTAAATAGAATATTAACTAAATGTTGAGTGATTTGTTTCTCCTCCAGGTTGAAAGATCAAAAGAACCTCAACTCGTTCTTTGCTGTGATGTTCGGTTTGAGCAATAGTGCAGTCCAGAGACTTTACAAGACTTGGGAGGTGAGAAACATTCTAGGATAAAGAGCATCTCAATCGTCTTTAAAAAAACTAAATGGCTCCCAACCTTTTTTTGACTCTCGACCCCAATTTGATGTCAAAAAACTCTAGCGACCCCAGACATCCAAATCGGATGTAATAGTAAATGTAATAGTTTTCGATCATGTAATAGTCTGTCATACTAAGTTGCCAGTAAATGTTTGTTTTAGACCACATTAAGGCTATTTCATGTATATTATTGTGGATGGCAGCCGGAGGCTGAATAGCCAGGACGAGCCACAGATTAGTGCATCTGTTAAGCCCTTCTGGGATCTGATTTAGCAGATAATGTGGTTTTGTTTCACAGAGAATACCAAGTAAGACCAAGAGAATATATTGTGCCTACGAAAGATTAATGGTAAGTGCCGTAAGCTTATATTTCTCTATTTTCGATAAATGACTTACAATCAACACAGGCTCTTAAGCCCTCCTCTGCATTCCCGCGAACTCTGAGCAATATTAGCACTGTGAAAGAGTTGATGTGTAGGTTTTCTGTTTTCTGTTCTTTCTTAAAGGATCCTTCACGGAATCACAGATCTTATAGACTGGCTGTGGCCAAACTCAGTCCCCCCTACATTCCCTTCATGCCTCTACTGCTCAAAGGTAATGCTCGCTGTAAAATTTGTTGAACACGACAGAAAATGCACTAATACTAAGTGTGTGTATGTGTGTGTGTGTGTGTGTGGGGGGGGGGGGGGTTACATGCAGACTGGGCACTTTAAAGGTTAATGACACAAATAAAATACAGTGCAATACAATTCCAATGATAGATGCTCAGACTGTGTACGTGCCAAAAGTTTGGATCGTGATTTACATAAACAGCAGCTCAAATAAATCGTTGTTTTTGTTCATAAAGTAACTCATTCTATGTATTTCTCTGCAATCCCTGCCCAGACATGACATTTATTCATGAGGGAAACAAGAACTACACAGAGAAACTGGTCAATTTTGAAAAAATGGTAAGCTGACGGCAAAACATCCTCGAACAACTCAAATAGATACCCCACCGTTTCTTACTGTGCTTTAGATTCCCATAGTTGAACTTGTACCCACATCTTGCCCCTGGCGAGTGTTATTATTATGGCACTAGCTTGACGAGCTTCCTTTTCCCCTCATTGTTTCAGCGTATGATCGCCAAGACGGTGAAGATAGTCAGTGGGTGCAGAAGTCAACCTTACGGTAAAAATGTCACTTTCTTGACTGGATCTTGGATTCCGTCTTCTGCTGCCGTAGTTACAGCACACACACACACACACAGTACTTCTGGTGTTGTTGTTTTGCTGTGCTGTTTACTTGTAAGCTGAATGTCAGCGAATGGGAAGTTTATCGTTATTGTGAAAGGTGCAAGGCACATTGCCTGTCTGAAATGTGCCAGGGGAAAGGTCAAGGATTGTACAAGTGTAGGTTTGTGTGTGATGTCACCGACCTATTCTTACCCAGAAGAAGGACATGGAAGGATGTTGACCTTTTCTCCTTCTCCTCCCCGCTCCAGTGCCCTCGTCTCCACAGAAAGGCCTGGCAGACCGAATGTTCTTGGAGGCGCCTGCCATCCGCATATCCACATGTGAGCCATGTATATTATATAAATTCATGCTGCAGTCGGATGCGTTTTTAGGAGTGTCATTGCAGTCTTGTAAGTATGTTGAACATGAGAGAGGACATGAGAACGCTTTCATTAACGCTGAATAGGATTTGTGTGCCGATTTATTCCCATTGTATTTGATTGATTGATTGATTGATTGCTTGCTTATTGATTTTCCTTCGACTCTTCCTCTCATCCAGACTCAGACCACTCTTTTCCTCTACGGAGCGCCACTCACACCCGACAGTACCTTCAGAACTTGAAGGTACTGTCAGGTGAAGGTGTCTTCCATATAGAAGAAAAAAAGAGTAGTCTGGATGAGAAGAGTCGAAGAGGAAAATCAATAAACAAGCAATCAATCAATCAATCAGTCAATCAATCAATACTGTGGGAATAAATCGACATATTCAGCGTTAATGAAAGTAATCTCTCTCATGTTCCATACTTACAAGACTGCAATGACACTCTAAAAACATCCATTTTGTATGCATGGTTATAATACATAACTCAATATTGAGATTTATGCAGATGGCAAACGCCTCAAGAAACATTCGGTCTGCCAGGTAACTACTGAGACGAGAATACTAGGCAAGGAAAGGAGAAAAGGTCAGCATCACTCTTCTGGAAGTAAGAATCGTCAGTGACATCCTACACTTGTAATCTTATTTTCCCCTAACATTTTCCAGACGAACCTGCTTACTCACAGCTAACGATAAATTCCATTCACTTGACTCAACACAAATAGCACAGCAAAACAACTAGCACCAATACTATGTGGTGTGTGTGTGTGCTGTAACCACGGCGGCGAAGACAGAATCAAGATCCAGTCAAAAAATTTTACCATGGAATTTCTGCACCCACTGAATATCTTACCGTCTTAATCGCACCCTTCAAAATGAAGAAGAGCTCGTCAAGCTAGTGTATATCTTCAACACTCGCCAGGGGCGATAGTACAAATATGGAAGCGTAGAAAACATTGAAATTATCCAACGTCAACTACAACAAAAATTGGCCAGTTTCTCTGTATGTAGACTATGACCCTCATGAATAAATGTCATGGGCAAGACAAAATACATAAATAGATTACTTTATAGTAAAAACGCGACACAAATCACGTCAAGCTTTAACGCGTAATCTGAGCATCTATACGTGAAATTTATATATGTATGTCATGTCTCAATCTAATAACCCCCCCCCCGCACGCACACACACATACACACGCACGTATTGTGCATTTTAATAGATATTCAACAAATTTTTACAGCCAATAGAAGAGCATGGCAGAATGTAGAGACTGAAGCTAGCCCCACCTTCAATCTAAATGAAGAAAATATACGCATCAACTCTTTCACGAACAATATTACTCCGTGTAATCAAGAGGAAGGCTTAAGAGCCTGTATTGGAATTGTAAATTTATCGAAAATAGAGAAATATAACCGATAGTAAAACCTGTAGTCTTACTTGGTATTCTCTGTGAAATGAAACCACATTATCTGCTAAATCACATACGATGCACTTAATCTGTAACCGTCTAACTGTCCCTTCGATGACAAATCCACAATAATATACATGAAATAGCCTTAATGTGATTAAAACAAACATTTACACTGGCAATATGACAGACTATTATGATCGAAAACACATTACTATTACATCCGTTTGGATGTGTCTAGATTCGCTAAAGTTTTTGACGGCATAAATGGGTCAAGATAAAGGTTAAATTGCTAGATTTTTTTAAAGGCGGTGGGCTCTCTTTTCGCTCTCACCTCCCAAGTCTTGGGGTATCTCTGGATACACTATTGCTCAAGCCGAACATCTAACGAGGTTCTTTGATGCTCAACCTGGAAAATAAATCACTCAATATTTAGATTAATATTCTATTTAATAGTGTAGTATTTAACAATATAATGCGTCTGACTACTAGTATAAATACCTAATCTACACTCAACATAAAATATTCAATACAACTGGGGTTATTGGCATACATGCGTTTATGTAAAATAAACTTGTAGTCTCTATTCAATGCAATGGTCTGACTATTACCCGTATATAAACAGCTAAAACTACAATAAGCGCTACACGCCAATATTTTGACTCTTAGGCAACATATCAGGTCTTCACAGAGACAAGTACATTGTTACCCAGTACTGCCTCTAGTGACCTCCTCAAGGTTAGCGTGGTGATACTACAGCAAGCAGCCAAATAAAATTAGTAGTCCCACCTTTAAGAGGCAAGAAGAGTAGGTAGAGAGTCTAAATCACTTGAACTTCAATAAATATAATTTTCGCGATATGAACTGATAAGATGTTTGAAATAGCCTGTTAGTTTCATATTTAATAACTGTCACAGAAACTACAGAAAGCAGTGCAGAGTTATTCGGAGCCTGAAATAGTAGTATTATCAGATTGCAGATGAAGCAACCGCTAGCGGCTCGAAATACGGAAAGACGTACTTCACATTTTAGCAATTACCCCTGAACACACCCCTCCTCTTTAGCAGATCATCAGATGATCATCAAAACTACATCCAAATATAAATCTGTGGCATGACTTCTCTTGGTAAATATAGATTTTTTGTTTACCCAGGTTACATTACTAATGTTTTAGGGTGATATATTTAACTGAATATAAATTGCCTATCCAATTCTTTGCTAAAGAAAGCTGAATTAGCAATTGTATTATTTAGTATTATTAATAAAGTTGAATTTGTCAGAGTCAAAGTCCTAGCTCTTGCCTCCCGAGAATAGATAACAGACAGTCACCGTCATATAACCTCCTCACGAAAATGGCTCTGGCCAGGCCTCACCTCATGCATGGCAGTAAACAACTCAGTAAGTTAATGAGCTGGTTGAAGTACTGAGCACATCCTGCGTCTGCTATGCCAAAGTTTCTATTTAACCGATGCACCAATGAGGAACTGAGATAGAGGAAGGTGAGAAAGGAAGACGGTGAGAGGAAGTGCTGACTGTAGAAACACGTCAATCTGGTCTACTAATGATGCCTAGCAACTGAGACGGTCAACACAGAAGACGTAAGCGTGCTCATTCGAGCGATACACGCCCTGAATGAGACTTAGGGCAGCGGGGAATGGGAGCTCACCAGCCTGAGTCACTGCCCGGCCTGCAGAACTGGTCGTTAATGCTGCTGTGGCATCTAGTTAGAGCTGGACTCTGTCTGGAGATACTTGGCCTGCATTGAATAGGCTCCATGATAAACATGTAATACACTCTTTACCTTCAGAACTCTAAACCCCTTTGTAATTATTATGATTTTGAGATTATTATTATTATCAATAAAGTCTGTACAATAGTCAATCTAATCTGATAATTGTGTGCTAACAATGCCAGTAATCGATAATATTGGCATCTTTTATGAGTGCTATTACCATGCACAAATGTCTAGGCATAATAAGTCCTCTGGAGCATATATCTGATCTACTGTAATTCAATCTATCATTCTCTCCTAAAACATTTTTTTTTAACTACTGTTGCTATCATGGCAACCACCCTCTGGAATCTAAACAAGATGAAAGCTGGAGGACATAGAATACCTTAGGTGAGGAGGAAGTCGCTCACGCAGGGATCTGTAGTGGGAGAGGAAGAGGAACACGTTACAGTAACTCACTAACAGGTCCGCGATGACTTGCCGCTTCCCTCACCTCCCTAAAATATCTCACAAGCACAGACCGTTTATGATCTCATCCGGCAAATGGGAATCCATATTAAATGAGGAGGAATGGCTTGACAAAATGTTCCATGTATTTACAGCTTTGTTGATGAGGCAATCCAAAACAAACGTTTTCTGGAAATTTGGGTCGTATCAAAATAAATTCAATGAAAAGGAGTTTCCATGAACTAGGGGAACATTCTAGCCATGAATGTTTTGTGATTTTGTAAACACTCCATGTCATTGATCAACTCTCACGTTGTGAATATTAGACAGAACAAAAGCGTCCCCAGTATATTTTACGGAAAAATCAGCCTAAAACCGTCAGCTTCACTAATCTCAGCGAGTATTCAAAATCTTACCTACTGTTCCACGACATAACAGTAATATCTGTCTGGCCATTGCACCCCGAAAACACGCAAGCTAGAGAGAGAGAAAGCGGGCAAAATGAGGGCCTTGCGTGGGACAGAAATGAAAGCGAGGTGTAGTGTGTGTGCGTGTGAGTGTGTAATGATGGAAAAAAACAGAACAAAAAACTGTTTGCTAACAGAATGCAAAAAGTCTGTCAACATTCCATGAATTCAATTCAAAATGAAAAACACTTAAAGATAACCTCTCTCCATCAGCTGGGGGCAGTTCTCATTTTTTTCAGCACACATTACGTGACTCATAACAATAATAATAAAGCCTGTCTTCTGCAATCTGAATTAAGCGACTAATCATTGTATTGTTCCCCTATGCAGACAAGTTCAACTCTGAAACAGCAGACAATGATCTGTCAGGGGTGTGTCTAGAGAGGTGGGTGTGGTGGGGCAGAGTCTTTACTTGTTGTAAGTCCAACGCTCTTTTCAGGGCGAAAACTGACACCAGCACCGTGTTAGCCTCATCTGAACCCTGGGGCATGAGAAAGGACAATACGCTTCAGAAACAGGGAATGACATTTCTGTCTGGATGTTTCTCAAGCTAGCTAGAGCACAAGTCCTATATATTTTCCTGACACAGATTCACCCATAAAACAAACTCTAACAACATGGCTGCTAATGTAATACAAGAAGAAAATTACCTTTCCAAGCCTGAGTCTAATATACACACACCCACACACCCACCCACACACACAAACACACACACACACACACACAAACAGACAAAATTGGTTTCTGAATCACAGTAGGCAAACAATCATCCCCATCCCAATCCCTCCTCATAGTATCAATTTCCATTTATCTAGCATTAATGATATACTTGTATAGGTTTTAACATCATTTTAGCTACTCCATGTAATAAGCTTATATAGGGAGGAATTAAGGAAAACCTGTTTGATTTATTGCTGACTGAAATCATTCAGTTATATTCAAGTATAATATGCAAAGACTGATAATATCACAGTATAATATTGCATTACTAAGCTATTAGACAGGATGATGTTTAATTTTAATTTAATTCATTAGATTCCTACAAGGGCAAACATAGAAATTGTGGCTATACACTAGCGATCTTATAATATACTATAAAAGTAATAATAATAATATTATTATTAATATATATATATGTGTGTGTGTGGCATGTCACAGTATTATTGAGACCCAGAATCACAAGCCTACACCACCCTAGTCTTGGCGTCAGAGCTGTCACACTCACAATATTCCTGCCTTGGCGTAAATCTGTACCAGCAACAGCAGAAAATTTATCCGTAATAAGCAGACTAGACAGACTGTATTTGACAGACAGTGAAGTAACTGTCTCTGGAAGTATGTTTCAGAGGAGTTGGCTGTGACAGAGAGAGAGAGAGAGAGAGAGAGAAAGACAGAAATCAGGAAGTGACAAGGAGAGGCAGGGAGAACCGAAGGAGAGAGGAAATAGAGAGAGAGAGAGAGAGACAGAAAGACCCGGGGAGAGAAAGTATCTGTGTTACTGACAGATGC
>JAPMUY010003432.1:0-26897 GCA_026901105.3 Galaxias olidus
ACCTAAGATCATAGAACACCTCTGGGACATTATGTTTCGGTCCATCCGACGCCGCCAGGTTGCACCTCAGACTGCCCAGGCGCTCGGTGATGCCCTGGTCCAGATCTGGGAGGAGATGCCCCAGGACACCATCCGTCGTCCCATTAGGAGCATGCCCCGACGTTGTCAGGCATGCATACAAGCACGTGGGGGCAATACACAGTACTAAGAACCATTTTGAGTTGCTGCAATGGAATTTCAGCAAAATGGACTAGCCTGCCGCATCATTTTTTCACTTTGATCAACCTCTGTAGGTTGATAATTTTCATTTCCATCAAACGATGTGGCATCCTTTCATTCCTAACACATTACCCAGTCCATATCAGTATAGATATCCAGCATGATTTTTTCCCCATTGAGATCTGATGTGTTATCAAAGTGTTCCTTTAATTTTTTTGAGCAGTTGTATTTAAAATATATTTATTTGTCACTTTGTGACACATAACATTCACAGATTACTGATAACCGATTACACTGATATTGAACTGTAGTGTAATCGGAGAAACATTTAGTAGCACACGGGTGGACAATTCAGTCAAAAAATACCTGATTTACTTTTTGGGGGAGTGGCATAGGCTAACCGTGTTCCTGTGAAAGCGAAGTTCCTGCAGCTAACATTTACGAGGCACTCCTGCTCGCTGCTGTAATACAAAAGGGTCATTCTCGTAAAATGTACATCTTTGGATTTTCCCCAAATGCTCGTGACACGTTTCCACACATCCTCAGCTTCATTTTGAGACCCATGAAATCGAGTTGCCATGAACTTTGACCTCTCTATGCCTTTTACAATGACATATAATTTTTGACTTGCAGAACGTTGGGAAAATCCCATAGGTTCCAATGGTATTTTAGAAAACGCTCATCATTTTCTACCTCAAATGTCGAAAAATGCTTCTCTTCAGATTTTGTTTAAACTATCATGTCATCAGAGGCTTTGAATTGGATTTTAAAATGACTGAAATCAAGTTGCTCTTATTATATTCAGGCATATAGGTGACGCAAACAAAACTCTTAAGATAATTTACAACAACTTCCTGTTTACCTATGAGAATAAAAGTTTATCAGCTGAAGGCACACATGTTCACTACAAGAATTAATGTATGGTTTGTTTCATATAATATTAGTTAATCGCCTAGTTATATTAAAATTAACAGGAAAACACCCCTTCTTGCACCCCCCATTCTTGTAGTTGTTAGTGCATCGCTGCTAGATTGGCAGTGCTACTTCACCATAATTTAATGGCGGACATATACGATGACATACAGAGCTTAGAGAACAAATATAAAACTAAAACTAAACGTTAGTAGGCTACTAACGTTTCGTTTTAGTTTGGTTCTCCAAGCTCAATATGTTTGCACATGTATTAAATCAATTTAATATGTATTAAAATCACTCAGACTATCCACAATGACAGTAGAGCATAAACGAAGTTGATTGAGGGGCGCTGTGTAAAGCATACTGTAATAGCTTGGGCATTATAACTTAATTGCATTATTTTCTTCTGGTGATAGCATCCATTAACACCATCATCCATTTCCCTATGATGAACAAAAACCTCAGACCACTGATGTCTGCGACAGATTTTCCGCCATTCTGAATTTTTGGAAAAACACTTAAACCTATAGAACTTTTGATCTGTTTATCCAATCTGCAGCAAACTTGGTTTATAGTGTCAATGGACCATGCTATGTAAATGACATATAAGGCAGACCTTCCTACCAAAACACGTAACCACTATAAGCCAATGCAATTTGAAGAGGGCGTGGCTTCCCACATAATTGGTTATAACTCGGTCAAACGCTCATGCAACTTTATACACTACTTCTAGAGGCCTCATGGATCATACTGGCAAAGCTATTTCAAATCTGCCTTTAGCGGGTGCTATAAAAGCCACAAATTAATATATGTTGATGTAAATTACCAAATAACATGAAACATACACGTTTATGCTCTAGGGTAGAGTCTAAGGGCTCATTTCCACCAAATAGCAGGAAACGGGTCGGGTCAGGACAGGTCGCTAGGTATCGGAACAGTTACACTAGATCTGTGTTACATTTCCACCGCAAATGGGTACCCTAAAATGTAGGCGGGGTTCACAACTTTCGTGACATTTGCTGCGTACAGTACATACTTTGCAAGTGCAGCTGAATAAATAAAAAATAAAAAAAGTAGTAGTATGTAACATAACAGAGTAGACACAACAGGAATATCACATTACAATGGAGGACATCAAATGTTTTGCGTTCTTTCTTCTCGACATGTGAATGTTTATTACGAGAAAAGCTTTGTTTAATAAAAGGCAGAAGGGAGCAAGGCAAAATACCGTTGAAATAAACAGTTTGGGAAATTCTACTTCAGAGTGCCGATGAGGAGAATACCATTGAGTCCTTTGCCAAGCAAGGTGACAATTCTGTTAACAATTCTATTGACTAATCAACGGTCTGCAGTGTTTCTAGCTCCACCTTTAGGTACTGGGTCTGTGTGTTAAGAACCTCAACAGAAGGGTAGCGAAAAGCAGGACGGCACCGAACGGTTATCTACCATACCATCCACAACTTTTGCCAGTGTAATCGCAACCCGCTTTGACCCTACCCATTACCTAGTGCTTGATGGAAATGAGCCATGTCAACAACTACAATAAGATTTTGATTGGACCAATGGTTGGCTTTAATGGCGTAGCTAATGACATAAATGCCTATAACTCAGTCATACTCCGTCCTTGTGAAACTTTGCACACTGCCTCTTGAGGCTTATCTGGTCACCTCGGCAAAGCTGTTTACACATCCAGCTTGCAGCAAGCTATCATTCATGGTGCTTTTAAGACTGTCATAATTAGCAACGCACACTTCAGCTTGCTAGCGCTCACTTTGCTGTCAAATTCAAGTACCAGAATTGTTTATAAAGTTAAACAAATAAAACTGAATTCACATGCAGTACACAGTATCTTACAATGTTGTCCGGTTGAGGGGCGCTGAACACAAGTGTGACCACCAAGACGCATTGCGATCTGATCACTCAAAACACTTCTAAATATATTTTCTAACCACAATAAACTCTTGCCACTGTTTGTTTATGGTTAACCATGTCAATACATTTTAAATAATCTTAATGAAGCTGTGTTGCTTGCATGTTGTCCCCACAATAGCCTATGCGTTATCAGCCAGTCTACCTCAAACACGAAAATATCGGTCATTCAAGGTCCACCAGAGGGCTGAACCCATTAATCTCCCCATTCATTTTCAATGGGCAAATTAACTGTGTAAAAAAGGCAATTAAATGGACAGATTAATTAGCTGTGTAAAAGCGCACTGCATGGCAATGGAACGGATGTTTCTCTGTCAGCATGCTCACATTGTTTTGAAGGTGGTCGTAAATGTATACGCATAGCGAATCCAACTTGTTAATCTAACATTATATATTTATGTAGCAGGCTGGATGAGAGTAGTCAGTTGGCTGTTTGGCAGGAAGCCGGTATTGTATCGAAGAACGTTTCCCCGTCTAGATAGGTTTCTCCACAGCCCCGCCTCCGTCGAAACAGCGAAGGAGAAATTTACCATAATTAGTTTACAGAACTGTGCTATTTATCAAATCCTTACAGTAAACCAACTGTCCCTAAAGGCTTGTAGGCCAACTTTTCTGAAATTTCTACTGTTATTCTTATAAAATAAGAATTTGTGACAAAATAGTTGTCAGTTAGGTGATGTAAAGTGTTTTATCATAAATATAAGTCACCTTCCATTGAAAAATCGCCTCAGATTTCAGCAGTGTGCTATTCTAAAGTTCTTACAGTAAACAAATTGTCACCAAAGGCTTGTAGACCAACCAGATTGGCCTAATGAGGGCAGTACTTTTATTTTCCTCATGAACAGCCAGCCACATACTGTCCAAAATGTCCTAGCCGTGAATTTCCCAATATGTGCTCCAGTCTCCAATGTCCTTCATTGCAGACGGAGGGGGGGAAGCATGTATCCATGGCTAGGTGCTAATGCTAATGCTAACTGGAAACTAGCTAACTCACTATGGAATGATTAGCGATACGGTGCCGTTACATATACTCACAGGCGCATTCGTGCAGATGCCCTGAACTGTTGGCGCAGTGTTTTGTTATTTATGACTTAGCTACCCCACTTCTGACACCATGTTTCGATGTCAAATAACAAGGCAGTTATTGATGCAGTTAACAACTGGTGTTGTAATAGCCAAGACAGTCGGTATACAAACGCAACAGCCGGCAAATACATAATAACATCGATGCTAGATGGCGGTATATGCCCGTGAAAACTCTCCCCATTAATTTCAATAGGGGCAAAAACCAATAAAAAATTATAATTGAAAATATAACACGTGAACCGATCACTTAGCTACATACGCGCGCACTACACACTTATGCTGGACCTGTCGGTGTTGGAATGGAAACGATAGGGTCAAAACTGCAGGCGTATAAGAAGAATATGACTTTGCAATAACAAGATGTGAGTGTCATCACTGATGCATCACATAATTATAAGACTTAACGATAACAGTATATGATTGCGTTATACGACACAATCACATAATAATTATACATATACTTGTTGCACTTCTCTCAATCTCTCTCCTTTACTCACTTCCAGTTTGTGTCAGACAACCCCCTTGACCATCTCGCTTTCATTTATTTTTGTGTCTTTCTCTATCACACATACATACCTGAGTCTGATAGATGTCAAGGCGCATTCTCTTGGCGGCTTTGCGAGATTCGCTCTCACAAGCCGCCGCAAGGATGTTTTCAGCCATGGCGGAGGTAAGGTGAGGTGGTGTAGGACGTGTCTGGGCAGGATAAGACAGACACATTGTTCATCCTTGCTCCCTCTTAACCTCACCATCAGTTTTCTAACAATAAAATACACACTTTGCATGAAGCTAAAATTAATAAGTTAAAATGGCACTTGTATTACCTAATATTTCATCCAAAACTGAAGCTTTTTGACAGTCACGTGTGTCATTTCTTAATATTAAAAATAATTGTTTACAAGAGGGCAGCAGAGAGCTAACAGTTTAGTTTTCTGTTAAGATAATAGCTACTACTGTTACATGTGGTCAAGCTTAATTGCAGAACTACATTTGATACTTCAGTACAGAAGGAAATAAGATGTTTGTTATTTATAGGCACAAAGCCTACACAGAACGGCTGAGTGAGGCAAGTGTCAGGAAAACTCATGGCTCTTGTAAGTCTCATCCTTCATTACATTACTGTATCTAAGTATGTCGCCCCCGCTAAAACCTCAAGTTTACCAGAACCTTTTTAACCATCTAGTCTTCCTGTTGAAATAGCTATTTCATGGAAATGCAACTTGACTATGATATACTTTTAAATATTACAACTGTAGTTTTTGTCTGATTTTAGTCTGAAGTCTGACGAGTCTACAAAACCTCTAAACAGCATTAAATGGAATGATTTGCACCTCCATGCCGTTCTTTTTCATGCGACGACAAGATTTAAGGTATGTGCGTATGCGCTTGCGCGCACGCTCTTGGAACTCTGGAAACTGACGGCTGCAGGACTCGATGATGGCCTGGATCTTCTCTTTGGGCTGCTTAGAAATGGGGACCATTCGGTCCAGGTTCTCATCCACAAACAAACGCACAAACATCTGGGGGTTGAGGCAGCAAAACATTTAATGGACGATTCTAGCTCATATTATGACATAGGTCAATATTATATGAAAATTACTTATTATTACCATTGAGAACATGAATATCTGAAGACAGATGTGAGAAATGGTGGAATGGATAAAACAATAGTTTATGTTAATGTATGATATTCTACCCAGATTGTCTTAACAGTTAATCTTCAATGTGCATTGAGAAGTGTTTGTGTGTGTCTGTGTCACCATCAGATGGTCTTACATTAAAGGCCTTTAGTCTCTCAGGGTCAACCCCCTCTGTGTCGTTGATCTTGTCGCTGTCATCATGGTCATCATGGTCATCGTCATCGTCTTCAGCAGGCTGAGGTCCGTGGCCTCCAACCGTCAGGTCCTCAGCACACAGCTCCATTTTGACACTGTCATAGCTGCCCGAGCTGTACTGAGGCGACTGCTGGACACGTACATAGAAGAAAAAAACAAAGAAAGGTTAGGGGAGTAGTGAATAAAGATACTAAGCAGAAATTAATATAGTAATATATTAGTATATACAGTAGTAGAGTATATATATTATTAGTATTAAGACAAAGAAGAGTTTATCTACCATCTGGATGCCACCTGAAATTGTAAGCGCAACACTGCACTGCTCAGAATCTAACAAAACTAGACCGACTAAACTGAGAGAGATAGAGCATGATAGAGAGATAGAGATAGTATGCGTTAATGTTTGCTACAGAAAAAAAAAATCTTCAATAAACTGTAGATCATTTTGGACATCCAATGTTTAATGTCTGTTTGACACTCATTAAGAGTAGATAAGCTGCTTGGATCACTGGGATTTACAGATAAATAAAGCTGTGTCAACACAGCATTGCAAGGAAATCTTGTATGTACAAATAACTTTACCCAGAGGAAACATGTACAGAGTAAACAAAAGTGAACCTAAAATTAAACCTTGAGGTTCACCACATTTAACTTGTGCCATTATGACTGAGCCAATTTAAAGCGGTGTCATCATTTTGAGCCTTGACATCGGTGGCAAATGTGGGCTAAAATCTGTTTCTGAAAGGAAAGGCCCAATTATTTTTAAATGTGTGAGCCATAAATGTATCTGAATAAAAAAGCAAGTGTTTATGTTGATCATGCTGATTCGATTGAATTACAAAAAAAAGGTATCATTAGTGTGCCAATTTTCAGTACTTTCAGTACAACTTTCAGTATATTACAAGTTGTCTAAAGTTAGCAAGTGGTTTTATTTATGTACATGCAGCCCATGATTATTTATTATTTATGCACTCCTTGCAGGCAGCTACAGATTTAGCCGTTCAATATGGCGGAGCATCTGTCAGTGACAAGGCCCAATTATATGACCAATTGTATCTATAGCGGAACCTAAATCAAGGAGAACTAAATGGAGCATTGGCCAGTATTAGCTGCCAAAAGGTTGTTTGCTACGTTAAGTAAAGCAGTGTCTGCTCATTAATTCTATCAACTAGGAATGGGCATTTTATGCCATATCACTATTCTAATATTCTATCAATTTATTTTCGGGTAATCGATCAACCGAAATAAGATCAAATCGTAAAAAAAATAAAAAAGAGGAGGCAATAGCACACTTGTAATGTGGCCTGAGGACTTCCATGATCTCACCTTTGCTAAACAAATGTATTTGTTTTTCATCTATAAGTAAAAAAAAAAAGAAATTAAATCAGATGTTACATTCACTAAGCATCCATTCCACAGATCAGTTCTTTGTCTGTTTGGCTTGTCCTTCCATGGGGAAGGCGCTGTCCAAAATCAGACTGGCTAAGTGGTTAGTGCAGGCTATTCAGTTAGCCTATAGTGTTATGGGACACGCATCACCTATGACCAGACTCCTCTCAAAAGTTTGCCCCATGGCTGAATGATGACTGGATTCAAATCTGGAGTGAGAGGGGTCTGGTAGTGTATTTATAGAGTAGCTGACGCGGGTGACCCTTAAAGTCTCACGAGCCTTACTGATTACAAGGCGCTGTGATATGTGTTCAGTGAATGATGCATGCACTAAGAGCGTTTCCCATAGAGGAGTCTCAATCCGTTCCTTATTAGAACCTGGGTTATATACATAACCCTTAGTTTTTATTCTTTTGTATGTTACGTGTCTACGTGTTAGAACTTTGTTTTAGCCTATTCATTGCAAACCTCGTTGATAAAACTACAATACTAAAATGAAGGATTCAAACAATACATTTCTGTGCTTCTACCATGCATTGCTTGTTTCATTGTTGACGTCTACCTGGTGCTTGTTATAATCGTTAGCTTATAGCTTAAAGCGCAAAGTTTCTCAGTGCTCTTTACATATTTTGGTGGAGCTATTGTATTATTATTTACTAATGCTTAATCTGGCCTATGTATTTGTGCCAAATATACCTTAATGTTCTAGTTACGCAATTCATCATAGCCCTTACCAATCGCAGTAGCCTATTGTGTGCATTGTTGTCGGTGTTTTGAATATCTGCATTCTAGTCAACCTGTGATTTTGGTGTTGAGTTTGGAAATAGTGTCACAAATGCCGGAGCAGTTTTTTAATTCCAGTCCGTCACTGTTGTGTATATGTTTTACACACAGATGTGTGACTTGACCTAGATATGAAGTGTCCGTAGAGCAAAAAATAATATAACGTTAGTGTAGGGTTACTGGTTTACTACTTCTTGTGTGTGAATTACTCTTTATCAATTTTGTAGATTATCAATTAATTCATAAATTTATATTATAATCGATCAATTTGATATCAAATAATTAAGGGGGCACCACCCAAAGATTTTAGCTTATTCTATGGCTCGATGGGAAACCAGGTTTGATTTGGCATTAATTTAATATGTAGTTGAAGTTTTAGTCTCAATTCTGAAGTAGTGACGTTCTATGTTACGAGAATAAATGATTGTATGAAAACGAAGATATGACACAGCTGGGATTGATTGCCAAGCAATTCTATTTATTTACTTGTCTAAAAACACATGAAAATTACAGTACTACAAAGAATGACTAAATGATGACTTTGATGAACTAAAGTGGTTAGTATCTAAACATACACAGTATAACAGTTAAAATATTGACAAATTATGATAAGCAAACACAGCAGAAATTGCCTAAGCTTTAGCATCAAACGCTCAATGTAAAAGTGGGCTTGACGTTACTTTGAGACGATAGGTGGCGTTGCCTAGCAAAGGAGTGACTTTTGATTCTCGGCCCGCCCGTTGCGGCTGGATCGAGAAGCGGTCTGTGGTTTTAGTGGTAAAGTTCTGAAAGTTAGTTCCTTGTTTGAATAAACATGGAAAAGAAAGGTGGGTTTTGGGTCTTCTTTGACGTGTTAATTGTCCTCTTCTGGGAAGGAGGACAAAGGTGCGCTGGTTCAGTTTGGGTGATCCAGCGGGTCCTCTGACTCAGTAGATTTGGTTAAAAGCTCTGAATCATTTCGGAAAACTGTGGAAGTTGTGAAATCCCGATCGTGGTTTGAATATACGTTCCTTTGCTCTGAAGTGGTTTAGTTTGAAAGTGTGCAAGGAGTCTCCCGGCCTTGTAGTGAGGAAAAGGCCTAAAATCCTTTGTTCAAAGAGTTGCTTGCAGACACGTGGTCAAGGAATAGGTTTGGGTGCAATTTTATCGACCTGTGTAACGTAGGGCGGCCTTCCCAGGTTACGTGCGGATCTAAAAAGCCAAGTTCCCGGCTGGGGAACTGTATTTAATCTAGTTTGAGAAGGGGTGTCCAAAAGGTGGCTGTTGATTATCTCACCTATCAGTGAATTATCAGTTTACCTTACCATGTCGTTTGGTTTCAATGTAAGCTTATATACTAGGAATATGTTCTATATAACGTTTGCAAAGTTTACTGAATATCATAGTGGACATTTTGATACCAAACATGACTAGGCTGACTATGTTAGTTCACTTAGAAAAACAATACACAATATATATATTGTTAGAAAATACAAACGATTAATGTTACAATTTCTTCTCATTGTCAATGTCCAATAATTTAATTGAATGTTTCTTAGGCGACAGTTTCTTAATCCCAATTTACTAATCCTTAGTGGAAACAGTGTGCTGGTTTGTGTGAAGGTAAGGAGTTGCGTGAGAGGATCAGGCTGGCCCCCCTGGAGTGTTCACTGGGGCCATTTGGGCGTGCTCCTTTGATCTTAACCAGAGAGGGGGGAAGATTCAGTGATTGGATCCCCTACATTAGTCAGCAGCAGCGGTCATAATTCAGCAGCGGTGCAGCTCCGCTGCTAGGTGCGTACAGGGGAAACACTGGTCATGTGACCAGGCGATGCATTTCCTGATTCAATGAAAGACATTAAATAAAGACAGGCCATGCATTTCTGTAAGACAGCTGCACACAAATGCAAAATATCACCAGACAACAGGAACCCCAGTTGAACTGCAACACCAGACGATTGCTTTTTCCCTCTGAGTCGGAGCACTCCATCAGGACGAAAAAGCGCATCTGCAATTGATGCACTTCTACACATAATGGTGCTAACCTGAACAATCTGACACCCTTAGTTAAATCAGACAGTTATTTGGCATCAATCTCGTCCCCCACCCATAATAACACCGCTAGGTTTGCACTGTTTAACACATGCTTGCTCAACAACAAGGCTCTATATATAAATGAGGTTGTCACAGTTCACTCAGTCGACTTTATGTGTAACGGAAACCTGGCAGCAAGTTAATGACTTTGTACTGCTCAATGAAGCTACTCCAGGCTATCGCCCAATCCCAATTGGCTATTTTACACCCCTTGGTCCTAACCCTTAGCCCTAACCCTACATTTTACACGTTCACGCGTTGGGATAGGGGTCTCTCAATTTTCTTGTGATGAAGGGTTTAGGGCTAGGGGAAGGTGAACGTGGCCCTCGAAATGGAGATTTTCCAGAGGCACACTTGAAACTGAGTTAAAAGAAATCTCCCAGAAAGCCTTGCTAATCACTGCAAAGACGGTGGCGAACTTCAGAAGGGAATGAAGAAAACTACAAATGTAAGTATTTTCTTCGTTAATAAAGATTTAAAAAATTATGATAGCCCTAGTATCTTATTTTAATGTCCTTTAAATGTATTACAGACCATTTCTTTATAAAAGCTTAACAAAAAGATCGCTAGTTGGCTAATGTTTCTAGCTAGTAAGTTAACCTTTCAACATTGTCACTTTTAGGCTGAATCGTACATATTTCCATGTCCGTCCATCCATCCATCCATCCATTTTCCGCCGCTTATCCGGGTCGCGGTGGCAGCAGGCTCAGCAGGGTAGTCCAGACGTCCCTATCCCCAGCAACGCTTTCCAGATCCTCTTGGACGATCCCGAGGCGTTCCCAGGCCAGACGAGATGTATAATCTCGCCAGCGTGTTCTGGGTCTACCCCGGGGCCTCCTACCAGTAGGGCGTGCCCGGAAAACCTCCAACGGGATGCACCCACGAGGCATCCTAATCAGATGCCCGTACCACCTCATCTGGCTCCTTTCGACGCGAAGGAGCAGTGGCTCTACTCCGAGCTCCCTCCGGATGACCGAGCCCTTTACCCTATCCCTAAGGCTGAGCCCAGCCACCCTACGGAGGAAACACATTTCAGCCGCTTGTACTCGCGACCTTATTCTTTCGGTCACTACCGAAAGCTCATGACCATAGGTGAGGGTTGGAACGTAGACCGACTGGTAAATCGCGAGTTTCGCCTTTCGGCTCAGCTCCTTCTTCACCACAACGGTCCGGTACAACGCCCGCATTACTGCTGATGCTGCACCAATCCGCCTGTAAATCTCACGCTCCATTTTTCCCTCACTCGTGAACAAGAACCCGAGATACTTGAACTCCCTCGCTTGGGGCAGCAACTCACTCCCAACCCGGAGAGAGCACTCCACCGTTTTCCGGCAGAGAACCATGGCCTCAGACTTGGAGGTGCTGACTCTCATCCCGACCGCTTCACACTCAGCTGGAAATCACTCCAGTGCATGCTGAAGGTCACAGTCTGAAGAAGCCAACAGAACCACATCATCTGCAAAGAGCAGAGAAGCAATTCTGAGGTCTCCAAACTGGACACACTCCTCCCCCCGGCTACGCCTTGAGATTCTATCCATGAAAATCACAAACAGAACCGGTGACCAGGGGCAGCCCTGGCGGAGTCCAACACCCACTGAAAACATATTTGACTTTGTGCCGAGTATACGGACACAACTCTCACTCCGGTTATATAGGGACCGAATGGCTCGTAGCAACGGCTCCGGTACCCCATACTCCCGCAGTACCCCGCACAGGACTCCCGGGGGACATGGTCGTAGGCCTTCTCCAAGTCCACAAAACACATGTAGACTGGATGGGCAAAGGACGAAATCCGCAAGAGTTGGTCCACTGTTCCACGACCTCCTCCTGGATCCGAGGTTCAACAATTGGTCGGAGTCTTCTTTCCAACACCCTGGCATAAGCTTTCCCAGGTAGGCTGAGAAGTGTGATACCCCGATAATTGGAGCACACCCTCCAGTCCCCCTTTTTAAAAATGGGAACCACCACCCCGGTCTGCCATTCCAATGGTACTGTCCCAGACCTCCACACGACACCGAAGAGGCGTGTCAACCAAGACAGCCCAACAATGTCCAGAGCCTTCAGCATCTCAGGGCGAATCTCATCCACACCCGGCGCCTTGCCGCTGAGGAGCTTCCCAACTACCTCAGTGACCTCTGCCAGGGATATGGCCGAGACTTCCCCTGAGTCTTCGAACTCTGCCTCCTCCACAGAGGACGTGTTGGCGGTGCTCCTTCCACTGCCCGACGATATCTCCACTCTGGGTCAGCAGTTCTCCTCCCCTGCTCAACAGAGCCTGGGCCAAACCCTGCTTTCCCTTTCTGAGCCAACGGTTTGCCAGAACTTCCTTGAGGCCAACCGAAAGTCCTTCTCCATAGCCTCCCCGAACTCCTCCCACACCCGGGTTTTTGCTTCTTTGACTACCGAAGCTGCAGTCCTTCGGGCCGCCCGGTACCCGTCTGCACTGCTTCAGGAGACCCCTGGGCCAACCAAGCCCGAAAGGCCTCCTTCTTCAGTCTGACGGCTTCCTTCACCGCTGGTGTCCACCAGCGGGTTCTTTGGTTGCCGCCACGACATGCACCGACGACCTTCCGACCACAACTCCTAGCAGCCGCTTCCACAATGGAGGTTTTGAACATGGTCCACATTTTTCGGAATCATATGTTCCGTCTCCCTTTAACCTCCAGACTGCAGAATGAGTAAATATTGCAGGAGTTTCATAAAAAAATAAAAAATAAAAAAAAAATAATCATAAAATAATTAATTGTAATGTTAACTAGACTGCCCTAGGCTGTAGCCACACATACGGGATTTTGCCAACATGTACTGTATAATGCCAACAAGAGAAGAACAAGAACGGTTGTTAGACAAATCATAAGTAACATTAATAGCACGGACAGGGTCAGCTAACAATCTGTTAATGTTAGCTAAGTGACTATATATTTTCCCCACAGTCCTAAGTTTTTGATATCTTTATATTTTAACTAATATTGCAGTCATTTCTGGTAGGACACTGAAGTAACACATATCCCCAGATTCAGTACAGTTGAGGCTAATCAAGTGTGACACTCAAACCACATTTCTGGACTGTAGAATATGGCATAATAACCATAATAAACCAAAAAAACAAAAAACGGCCATTGAATTTCTTCAGTTTTATTAGCAAAACACAGCAAAAAAGCATGCAAGTAATCTTAAATTCAGTTATGATGTAGCCACTGGTGTATGGAATCACACTGAAGTGTCTGGGACCTTATAGATCACTTTCCACTGAACTATTTACATTAGAGTGACCATTGTTCATACTCGTTTTGTACAGTCAAAATGTTCTACCATCCTGAAAAATGAAATCTTGTGGTCTAGAGGTCCCTAACTGTGATACTTGGCAGTTTGTGTAAAGTGGGGGGTCCTTACACTGCCATGTAGTGTATTTATTGCACAGTTTTCACTTCCTGTGGCCTTCTGGTGCCCTATCTGAATGTACGTTGGCTGGAACAATGGCCACAGGAGTGTGTCCATATTGCCTCTCTGCTGTGGTGTTATCCAGTTGCACCCCACACAGTTCAGTAGTGAGCAGCTCAACAAAGACCTGATGTGACATGTTGTTCTTGCACATACTTCTTTGTGGAGGATGAATGAATTGGTGACAGCAATGTCCAGAAAGTGGAAAGACGTAGGCGATTGTTGGGCTAAAAGACAGGAGCAGGAGCAGAGAGGTGCCTGCTGGTCTGTGCTGGAGGGTGCTTGCTGATTTACAGGGATGGCAGGCTTTGTTGCACTCTGTTGATCTTCAACACTAATAAAAAATAAAATAAAGAAATCAAAAATAAAAGAAATGTGTTACAACAATAACAGTAATAGCAATTCAGTTACAACATTTGTAATGAAATAAAACTTCATGCAGAGAACATGAACACAGACCCACTTTTTCAGGCAAGATTTGCATTTTACAACCCACCCCCATTCAGCCTAAATTTCACATTCTACCCTCTACACCCGACACCTTTGCAACCTCCCCCCACATTTACATTAGAATCAAGTTACAATGTTGGCTATCACAAAACATCAATTGCATATTATAATTCAAACGAAATTGCAAACAAGTATCATTTGGAAAATTATAACGAGTTACCATGGCTATTTCTCAATATCATGGACTATTGTGATGATATTGAGATAATAAAATTATCCCAGGTAAATTTGCTAAGTCGCGCCAGGATGCTTACTAGGCTACACTTACTTTCAACACACCATCGGCAAACAATAACAGGCTAACATTCCTTTCAATAAAACATTGGCAATTAGTCACGTGCATCCAAATATTATTACAATTTGAAACTACTTACTTGTCCTCAAATGGACCTATTCCTTTTCTAAAATCGTCAACATCTTGGGATTATTGGCTTGAGCGGCTGTATGAAAACGACGCGCTGTCCTCTCTCCTCACTTTGAAATATCCTCTCAATAGCTTCTTATCGAGTAAGTGTATCTTCTTCTAGACATAGTGGCTGGTAAAAGTAAAAAATACAGTTGTGTTGCGTCTCTTATCCGCTGTAATGATCCAATATGACATGATGCCAATGGAAAGGGTTTATCTTCATTGACATGCAGGCTGTGTCGACGGTCGAATGATTATCGTCGTAATTCTTTGGAGTAAACACTGGGAACTTTAAATCACGTGACCTAAACTATCTAATGATGTCATAAAACCCCGCGAAAATATCACTAGATCAATGGTTTATGTTGGTAAGCGAGGGGCAACGCAACCTATGATAGGCTACGTGCAAGCAACATTCCCTACTTTTGTAGATCTGTGGAAAAGTATGCGAACAACTTACATCGACCAAAATGGTCTTCAATTAAAGCTACAGGCCTCTAGTTTAAAATAAAAAAAAGAAATTGTCTAAATCAAATAGTTCGTTTTTTATTCAAGATTTTGTAGCGGATGACTGATTGAGCGCGCCGGCGCGTCCCTCGGTCTCAGAGGGTTAAGTACTGCGTCCAAAGTTCACTCCAGCAATTACATCGCTGCATGTTAGGCAGGACCAAAGCAAACAAACACCAATAGAAACACTATTTTTCATCAATTTGTAACATGAGTGTGAGGCATCTGGTCTGTAGAGGCCGCTGTAAGACCGTGGTGGGGAGACCTTCAGCTAGCTGATCATGGATTGGCAACATGTGTGTTGAATCTAATGATTAGTAAGTTGAGGGTTATTTATGGGTGTCTGTTTGTTTCAGTAGGAGGAATGACACGAAGGAGCAGGAAACTCGACACACGGGACAAGCAAGACAGCGAACAGAAAAGCCTGTGTGCCTGTGTGTGTGAATAAAAGGGCAGATTCACAGAACATTATACCTTGTTTCCCCGATCTGTGCCTAGGGACCCTCACATTTGGCACCCAATGTGGGGCACAGTTTCGGTGCCCTATGACAACGAAACCATCCCCCATGGTCCAGCTGATGTCTCAGGTGCTACCAATTCAGGAGCGCCAGCAGGAGACCAACGACCAACGCCAGGCGGCTCAAGAGGTGGACAGGCTCAGGCTGAACCGTCTCCTGGAAGTTGGGGGAGGCCGACGATCCCGAAGCTTTCCTTGCAATGTTCGAGGCCACGGCCAGGACATGCGGGTGGCCGGAGGCGGAGTGGGCCTGCCACCTACTTCCCCTGTTGACGGGGGAGGCCCAGCTAGCTGCCCATAGCCTACCAACGGGTAGCGGTTGTTCGGCGGAGCCCCCGGCGCCCAAGGCACTGAGCGGACGCCTGGGGCCCGCCCCTGGGGAGGGAGGGGAGCAGACACCCACACCATCAGGTCCTCCAACGCCAGACAAGGGATGCTGGTGATGTGGTTGGCCAGGCCATTTCCGGAGGGAGCGCCTGTTGATGGAGGTGGGGCAGGTCGTCTGCGTCGCCGGCATGCTGACCCCTTCCCCCGGTCCAGGGGCGACGTACCACATTCCGGTAAGGTTGCCAGAGGACACACACCAGGCACCTGGATTCTGGATGTATGCAGTCCATGATCCAAGAGCGCTGGGTTCGGCCCGCAACATTAGTGGAAGCAGCACAGGTGTTGGTTGATTAGGTATAGGTATATACATTGGGATGTGCACGAGTACCCAGTGGTACCTATCGAAATTCGTTATGAGGGGAAAAAACATAGGATAAAGGCTGCGGTTAGCTCCCACCTTTCACACCCCTAATCATAGGTACGGATTGGCCTGAATTTGATTAGTGGGGGAAATGTGGGGGTGCGTTCACGACAGGCAGGGACATGTGAGATGTGTGCTGTGTTTTGCGCTGATGCGAGGGCTCCCGATTCGGCCGAGTCCGGGGGGGAGGCAGGGGGGTCTTCATGGGAGGTTAATTTGCCGGTGTTTTCCCCTATGGAGGATTTCCCTCTCGAGCAGTCTCGTGATGCCAGTTTACACTTCGCCCTTAGCCAAGTGATAAAAATGTATGGCGTGCTGGTACAGCCTGAAGCGGCGCCATCTTACCCATATTTTTCACTGATTAGGCACAGGTTGTATAGAGTGAGTCATGACACTCAGAGACAGAAAGACGTTTTACAATTCATGGTACCAGAAAGCCGTCGGAAAAAGGTATTTCAGACAGCTCATTACAACCCAATGGCCAGCCACCTGGGATTTATTAAGACACTAGATCGGATAATGGCCCGTGTCTATTGGCCTGGGATCCAGCGTACCATTAGACCGAAGCGCACAGGACTATCGGTTTGTTTTAGTCATTATTGATTATGCAACCCGGTACCCAGAGGCAGTGCCGTTGCGCAACATTTCTGCAAAGAGCGTTGCACAGGCACTGTTCACGGTCATCTCCCGAGGGGGAATCCCTAAAACGATTTTCACTGACCAGGGCACTAATTTCATGTAACGTACGCTGAAGGAGCTTTAAGGTTTATTGGGGATTCAGGCCATTAGGACAAGTGTTTATCACCCCGCCACAGACGGGCTCTGTGAGCGCTTTAATAAAACGCTGAAAACCATGATCCGAGCATCGTCGGAATTGGCATAAGTGGCAAGATTCCCTGCTGTTGGACAAGTAAGTAGTTTCAAATTGTAATAATATTTGGTTGCACGTGAATAATTGCCAATGTTTTATTGAAAGGAATATTAGCCTACTTTTATTTCCCGCTGGTGTGTTGAAAGTAAGTGTAGTAAGTGTGCATACTGGTGCACGCCCTAGCGCACTCTTACCTGGCATAATTTTATCATCACAAGGGTCCGTGATATTGAGAAATAGCCGTGATAATCCGTTATAATCCTATTTTCCAAATTATATTAGTTTACTATTTCATTTGAATGATCATATGCAATTGATATTTTGTAATAACCAACATTGTAACTTGTTTCTAGTGTAAATGTGGGAGGAGGGAATAGTTGCACAGGTGAATGTCTAGATGTCGAGGGTAGGGTGTGAAAGGTAGGATGTAAAATGCAAATCTTGCCTGACAAAAGTTTGAGGGGTCTGTGTTCAGGCACTCTGCATGAAGTTTAATTTCATTACAAATGCTGTAACTGAATTGCTATTACTGTTATTATTGTTGTAACACATTTTTTTATTTAAATTTTATTAGTGTTGATGATGATCAGAGTGCAGCAAAGCCTGCAATTCCTGTAAATCGCCAACGTCTTTCCACTTTCTGGACATTGCTGTCACCAATTCATTCATCCTCCACAAAGAAGTGTGTGCAAAAACAACATGTCACATCAGGTCTTTGTCGAGCTGCTCACTAATGAACTTTGTGGGGTGCTACTGGATAACAGCAGAGAGACAATACGGATACACTCCCGTGGCCATTGTTACAGCAAATGTACATTCTGATAGGGCACCAGTAGGCCACAGGAAGTGCAAACTGTGCAATAAATACAATCCATGGCAGTGCAAGGAGCATTAGAACCCCCTGTGTGAGATACTTTACAGAAACTGCCAAGTATCACAGATAGGGACCTCTAGAACACAAGATTTCCTTTTTCAGTGTGGTATAACATTTTGACTGTAAAAACGAGTATGAACAATGGTCACCATATTGTAAATAGTTTAGTGGGAGAGGGATTCATAAGGTCCCATACACTTCCCTATGATGCCAAACACCAGTGCCAAACATTATAACTGAATTTAAACTTGACATTCATGCTTTTTTGCTGTGTTTTGCTAATAAAACTGAAGAAATTCAATGGCCGTTTTTAGTTTATTATGGTCATTATGTCATTCTACAGTCTACGTGGTTTGAGTGTCATACTTTATTACCCTCAACTATACTGAATCTGGGGATACTGTATGTGTTACTTCACTGTACTACCAGAAATGACTGCAATATTGGTGAAAATATAGATATCAAAAAAGGCAAAAGACCCTAGGTCTTAGAGGGTTAACACTGATATCGTAAAAATATCATACTACACTAAAATATGTGTATTATACAGTATTTTGTGGACTGCCTCTGTAAACGTAGCGTAACTTTATCAAGTGTTAGTGTGTTTGAGCAATCTTTTAGTTCTGCATAGTTTAACAAACCCATAGTGTAGCATATCCCTGTAAAGCTAATTTCCTAGGAGCACAACGTTATCAAATCTAAATATGGTCACTTCCTTTGTTTCAGCAACGAATCGTGAAAGTACAAATGGGGGTTTGCATCTAAACACGCTATCTCATTGACCGGTATTGATTTCTGACAGCAGTTTTCTCAAAATCTTTATTTTCTCTTACTCTGACTTACTCCGAGTACAAAATATCCACTTCAGTAGCACTTTCACAAAACTTTCCAGTTGTATTCCTATCTATGTTCTGACGGCTTTTACAGAAGGGTTTGTACATATATCATTCATAGCCTGATTTATATAACATGTTATTCCTAAAAACATGGCAAAAAAAAATTTCTGGCTGTTGGCAGTATTTTCAAATTTATGGAGCAATGAAAAGACATCGAAAAAAACTTAGGTAAAAGCCTTTGCCTCTAATACATCAACGAAATGAAACAATAATTATGAACCTGGCTTTATCCAATGTTCAGATTTGTTTTCTGGAAATGAATGCAAATTAGCGCATATTTCATTAGACAATGCCTTATTTGCATTTTAAACATCTAATTTCTGAAAGCTTGTAATACAGAGAAGTATTGTCTTTAATGTAAGTAATCAATAGGGGAGGTTACAGGTGATGTGTATTAGTTAACATTTTTACCCTATTCGCCTTTAGTGTCTGGCAAAATCAGTGGTGTGCAGAGCCATGGTTGGACACCTAGAGTTACGCTGCGCAGCTTTTTTATGCATTCCATTACATAATTTAGAATTTCTATCATTATTAACATTGACAAAGCTTAGCTAACAGCATATGGCTTGTCAATACCTCAAAACTGTTAAATGCCATTGCTCATAGTACTGTCGTGACATTGCCGTCTTCTTGTCCCAATTGCCTGTTGTGAATCATTGCAATGTGCCATGAAGTGCCATAGCATAGACCCCGGTCATGACTGCCATCGCAGCTATATTTAGGTGGCCGGCTGGTGCCACCTCTTGTAATTGTTAGTATCATTATTATGTGATTCCGTCGTAAGAATGCCACTGACTGCGCTTGTACACAGCTAATTAATCTGTCCTTTGGTTATTCTTTAATTGCCTCTTTTACACGCTTAATTTGCCCATAGACAATGAATGGGAAGAGGGTAAGCCTTGAGGGCAGCTGGAATGAAGGACCAAGATGAATCATACCCTTGTGTATACTGCCATCCAGTCACCGCAATAAAATGTTGGCTAACATATTGGCCTACATATGCTGGTGGACTTCGAATGAAAGAGCAATACGCTCTCGTCCGAGTAAGTGTAGCATAGACTAATGATAGCTCTACATGTCAAACCAAGTTGATTGTAATTCACCAGATTCCAACGGCACAAACCGACAACCGGACAACATTGACAAGACACGGCGTACTGAATGTGAGTTAAGTTGTATTTGTTATACGTTAATAATAATTCTGGTGCATTGAATTGGAAAGCAAAGTGAACCAAAGTTAGCTAGCCAAAAGTGTGAGTTGCTAATGACGGTCTCAAAGGCACCATTTAGCTTACGTCTAGCTTGATGCAAAACAAACTTATGTAACCGGCGTGGCAGGATTGAAACGTCTAAATCCAACATTACAAAACATTGTCGAAATGAAGGTACTGCATGGTTGATAACACGGCAAACTGGAAAAAAATATTAAAATGCTAAAATGAGTAGCCTATTAAACAAGCATTTACACAGAAGACAGTAGACCACTGTTGATTTAATGTCGCAGGGCTGTACAGTGCGACAGTTTTGATCGCATGCTGCTTAAAATGATTCTGTGCGATGTGAAGTGATGTAGTGGGTTGTGCTGGTATCCATTCATTTAAACAGAGCACTACGAACTAAAACAAAGTTACAAGTAAATGTAATAATGCATTGTGCATCGGCGAGAAAGTGTTTTTTTGGCCGGTGTTGTTAATAATATTTGCACGCTGCGCATATCCATGCGAAAGGTCCCGTCACATAAACCAAATAAGCCTGTTAATCAGTCGCCCTTCAACGTGTAAATTAGTTAGCCAACTTTTGCCATGACTACAAGATGTATTTTTGTATTTTAGAAAGACATCGTTGAAATTGTTTACGTTATGTAACCTATACTATAGTTAAGATTACAGCAGAGAGCAGGAGTGACCCGTAAATGTTAGCTGCAAGGGTGTCGCTTTCACAGAAACACAGTATTAGATTGACATGAATACTTGAATAAATAAGTTGACAGTGATGTAGCTTTTTATGTTGAAATTTCCTTGCAGTTGCCTAACTCATAGTTTCTTATCAATGTTTAGGTTGACATGGTAATAATGCCAGCCCCCTCACCAAAACAAAATCATGTACAGTCAATCATGTTTTATTTATTGTAATATGGTGTAGTAGTTGGTTAGTCTATGCCACTCCCCCAAAAAGTAAATTGGGTATTTTTTGACAGTACTGTCTACTAAATGTTTCTACGGTCGCAGTTTTGAGCATTTTGCTTCCATTGCAATGCCAAAATACTGCTGCTTACTCATGTGAATTCTATTTGTTTAAATGGACATTAGCTATAGCTGAAGTGTGCGTAGCTAACTATTATACCCAGGCACCATAAATAATTGCTTGCTGCAAATCTAGCTCCTTTTATTTGTTACCGAAGCCCAATTGAAATGACCAAATCCAACAATACAAAGCAGTGTTAGAATGAACAGATTGGCTGAAAACACGTAGGCTATTTAAACAGGCGGCAGTGGTTTCATTAAGATTATTTAAGATGTATTTCAATGGTAAAATAATCAGTATTGAACAAGCATTAACACTTAAGACAATAGACTACTGCTGATTTCATGTCTGCAGCGCTGTCCACTTGTGATACGATCGCAGAAGCATTAAAACGAAGGTTGAGCTAACAAGAGGATGTAGGGGAGACTGGGGACGGTTGCAACACTTTTTTCATTTCTGTTACTCAGACTAATTGACATAGACCAGCCAAACCTGTATATATTAAACTTATCTGTATCTGTCTTCTAATTACCCATACAATTTAAAGATGACCACATCTGACATGTAGCTCACAATATTTACATGAATGGAAGAATGTTGATGTTGCAACTAGCCCCAAGTGAACGTTTACACTTCTGTTCAGTTCAGCGCTGTCTACCAACACACGAGGACGTAGTAGTGCTGCAGCGGTTATTTTAGGGGGCTGGCTACCGCACCGCCGGGTCACTGATGGCGGAAACGCAACCACATCTGCATTTTCTCGTGGAAAAGCATTTCTAGTTATTACTATTATTCCCCCAAATATCCTACTTCCCATGGTTAAAAATGCACCAAAATTTGCACACATGCCCAGGTCCACTCAAAACTACACCCCATGCCATGCCGCCTCATTATACCTGTTGCAAAGTGTTAAAAAAATAAAAAAATAGGCCATTAGGGTACTGCTCTGAAATCTTCAGAACTTCTCCATTGCAGTGAGATGAAACTTATACAGGCACCCATCAGTTCGAAGTGCAAAATCTCACTATACAGAAGGCTACAATGAGATGTAAACCCGCCAACTGCGTAAATGTGCAAAATAACAGTAAAGAATGAAATTAAATCAAATAAAATCAAAAATATATAAAATCTATGATGTACAAGAGCAATACGATTATTAAATACAGTAGTACAAATGCCATAGGCAATGATGCATTGGGCAAAGTAGAGATGAGTTTCTAATAAGTTTTTACCCCTGTTGAAATGAATGGGAAGAGAAAACCACGACCTCCATGGGGAAAACAATCAAATCAAATACATTTTTATCTGGATTTAAAAAAGTAGTCAGGCTTGGAGCGAGTCTCAGATCTTCTGTCAGTTGATTCCAGCTATTTGCTGCATAGTAGCTAAACGCTGTTTCACCTTTTTTTGGTTTTAACTTTGGGGACGGTTAGCAGACCTGTTCCGGATGACCTGAGGGATCTAGACGGTTCATACTGTATTAGCATGTCGGTAATGTACTTTGGGCCCAAATTATGTAGTGACTTGTAGGTGAGCAACAGTATTTTAAAGTAAATTCTTGTACACACAGGGAGCCAGTGTAGTGATTTCAGAATTGGTGTAATATGTTAATATTTTTTGGTCTTCGTTAAAAGTCTGTGGGCAGCATTCTGAACAAGCTGCAGACGTCTAAGCGTTTTTTTTAATGAATACCTGAGCGAAGAACATTACAGTAGTCCAGCCTACTGGTAATAAATGCACGAATAATTTTTTCTAAATCTTGTTGGAACATGAGTCCTCTGAGTCTTGCTATGTTTTTGAGGTGATAATATGCAGATTTTTTTACCAAGTTGATATGGCTGGTGAAATTTAGGTCTGAGTCAATGATGACACCAAGATTTCTAGTTTGGTCCTTAGTTTTCAAAGACATGGACTCAAGGTGTGTGCTAACTTTTAGCCTTTCTTCTTAAGCACCAAAGGCAATTAGCTCAGTTTTTTCCTTATTTAGCTGAAGGAAGTTCTGGCACATCCTGTCATTGACTTGCTCAATGCACTGACACTGATTATATAGCCCTGTGGTCATTTGGTGAAAAAGCTATGTATATTTGAGTGTGACCTAGCGGCCTAGCGGGAGCATGTAAAGGTTGAACAGAGAAGGCCCCAAAATTGACCCCTGGGGGACTCCGCATGTCATGTTAGTGAGCTCAGATACGTAGTTGCCAATGGACACAAAGTAGTTTCTGTTTTCTAGATATGACTTAAACCAGTTGAGACTGTTCCGTATAGTCTAATCCACTTAAGCAATCTTTCTAGTATTTTATGGTGAACAGTGTCAAAAGCAGCGCTAAGATCCAATAACACCAAAATGGAAATCTTGCCAAAGTCAGTGTTCAGACAGATGTCATTTAAAACCTTAATAAGAGCAATTTCAGTGCTATGCAGTAGTCTGAATCCTGATTGGAAGGTGTCATAGCACCCAGTGGTGACTCAGAAATCATTTAGCTGTTGTAAAACCACTTTCTCTATCGTTTTACATATAAATGGCAGGTTTGAAACGGTCTGACGCCAGGCACTCATATACCTCTCTAAAGAAGCTTGTGGGAAAAGTATCCAGACAGCAAGAGGATTACTTTTGTTTAAAACGGGTGGTGATGTAAAATCTTTATTTAATATGGCGTTCCAGGACGTGTACATATTGATGGATTTTCTAATGGCGTCAATTTTAAATATGAAAAAGGAAGCAAACTCTTTAAATTTTTGTGTAGAAAGTAATTTACAATGTATTTCTGTCCGGGGGTTTTTCAGCTTATCGACAGTTGCAAATAAAGTTCGAGCATTATCTAAATTATTGCTTATGATGTTTGAGAAAAAGGACAGTCTAGTATTTCTCAATTCTAAATTGTAGGCACGGATTCTCTCTTTATAGATATCGTGGTGAACATGTAAGTTGTGTTTTCCGCCATTTGCGTTCAGCTTTACATTGTGTCTGGTCCACTCTGTGGCCTGGATGCTTTCTGCTGAGATGCTGAAGCATTGATGTGCTATTGTGGTCGGTTTTACAATAAGACACATGCTACATAGTTATGTGATGCATCGTCAGATGCAGTACATACTGTTACCGGAAAGTCATATTATTAATATTATTATTATTATTATTATTATTATTATGGGTCCTAGCCCTAAGGGCGTAGACCCTTATTGTTATTGTATTGGTTTATTCTTCCCTATTATTATTATTAAGGTTCCTAGCCTGAAAGGCGTAGAACCTTATAGTTATTGTACCGGTTCATTGTACTTCTCTATTATTAAGGTTCCTAGCCTGAAAGGCGTAGAACCTTTTATAGTTATTGTACCGGTTTATTGTACTTCTCTATTATTATTATTAAGGCTCCTAGCCTGAAAGGCGTAGAACCTTATAGTGATGGTACCGGTTTATTGTACTTCTCTATTATTAAGGTTCCTAGCCTGAAAGGCGTAGAACCTTATAGTTATTGTACCGGTTTATTGTACTTCTCTATTATTAAGGCTCCTAGCCTGAAAGGCGTAGAACCTTATAGTTATTGTACCGGTTTATTGTACTTCTTTCTTATTATTAAGGTTCCTAGCCTGAAAGGCGTAGAACCTTATAGTGTTTGGACCGATTTATTATACCTCTCTATTCTTATTATTATTAAGGTTCCTAGCCTGAAAGGCGTAGAACCTTATAGTTATTGTACCGGTTTATTGTACTTCTCTATTATTATTAAGGTTCCTAGCCTGAAAGGCGTAGAACCTTATAGTGATTGTACCAGTTTAGTGTACTTCTCTATTATTATTAAGGTTCCTAGCCTGAAAGGCGTAGAACCTTATAGTGATTGTACCGGTTTATTGTACTTCTCTATTATTAAGGTTCCTAGCCTGAAAGGCGTAGAACCTTATAGTGATTGTACCGGTTTATTGTACTTCTCTATTATTATTAAGGTTCCTAGCCTGAAAGGCGTAGAACCTTATAGTTATTGTACCGGTTTATTGTACTTCTATATTATTATTATTAAGGTTCCTAGCCTGAAAGGCGTAGAACCTTATAGTTATTGTACCGGTTTATTATTTATTAACATCTCTATTATTATGTACCGGTTTAGGTTCCTGTTATTAAGCCTGAAAGGCGTAGAACCTTATAGTTATTGTACCGGTTTATTCCTTATAGTTATTGTACCGGTTTATTGTACTTCTTTATTATTATTATTATTATTATTATTATTATTATTATTATTATTATTATTATTATTGCCGTCGCTCAATTTCCCGTGAGCTGCTGTATGTCAGAGACTTCAAACTTTGCAGGCTGGTTGGTACCGCTAACCGCTCCTCCCAAACCCAAGATGACACCCAAACTCAGTTCCTAAATCCATCTCCCTATGATGAACAAAAATGCCTCTGAACCACCAATGTCTGCTATAATGGATTTTGTGCCTTTTTGAATATCTGTTTGGCAATTACATGTGAACGTTGTAGGTCTAACTTGACATACATTTTTTTATATTAAATGTTAATACATTTTGAAAACAACAACTTTGTCAGTTTGACTACATTTGTTTATTTGCCAGAACAAAGGCTGCATCTTGCTCTCCAGTTTTGCATGTTCCTCAAGTGTTTGAGTAGTTTGGACGACGCTTTTGGACGGCGTTTCTGTCAAGTTAAATCTAACGAGTACAACGCATCTAACAGTAGGCCCTCGAAGTAGCAAAGTTGTGTAATTTATTATTATAAATTATTTCTAGCAGTCTATTTATTACTTCTTCTAAAGTTGTGAGAAAGTATCTGACAATCTGCGTAACAAGCTCCTCTCCGTGCAGCAGGAACTTTCATGCCTCTCTAAAACCAGACAGAGTTAAATAGGCCTAGCTATAATACACTGTTTTCTTAGCAAGACATTAACAAAATCTATAAACCAGCAGGTCAACTTTTGATCTATTTGTAAGCTTAATTGTAGACTATAAGATTTTTTTTTTTTTAAATCAATAGAACCCTGTTCGCCCAATATGTTTTCACACATTTTTAAATAGCAACCAAACCAATCGGACTAGAGAGAAACCTCAGACCAAAGCAGAAACCTATGGACTCAACATCACTTAATTTCCACTTAATTTATAAAAAAAATGTTCAAATCGTACTTCAGCATTGCATATTAACTGACCCATAATATCAATCTGTTTAATAACGCCCAAAACGGGTCATCATGCGAAACAGCCGTTATTCAAAATTAGGCAATGATAGAGCGTTAAACTTGGAAATTATCTAGGTCTACGTTTTTATTTCTTAGTACAGAATAAGTTGGATGTTTTCGTTTACAGTTCTTTTCTGTTCTAAATTAAAGAAAAATGTCTTCAGTTCATTTTCTTCTTCTTAACCACAGGTCCTGTTCCTAAGTTTGTTGCTTGGCATTATTCCAATTTGTTTCGGGAATAATGTGAACACTTGCGCCTCTGGTTAGTCAAACTCAAAGTAATTGTTGCCCACCGTTTTTGCCATTTCACATGGTTAAGACCGCCCAGATAAATGGAAAATATATCGCCTACTGATATCAGAGGTGCCATCACCATATTGTGACACAGTGCAGCAATATTGTTAGAGGCACACAAACGTTTGTGCACAAAACCATTTCCCCGTCTAGTCAGCAAACTTGTCAAACTAGT
>JAPMUY010003433.1:0-26311 GCA_026901105.3 Galaxias olidus
GACATGACTATACATAAAGCAATGAAAATATGTCTAGCTTTATGGATTTCAATCAACGTGACTGAAATCTAAACAGAAACTTGCTTGCAAGCTATAGTAGAGAATGACGTCTGTTTTACCGCTGTCCTGACGAAGTGAAGCTGAAGGCAGCAAGGCACGGAAAACTTTGAGGGGGCAGATCTTTTTTTGCCTTAGAAAAATGTGTACTTTTTTTTGCTGAATCTTTTCAGTCTAGTCACAGTTGAAAGGCCACGATTTAACTTTTTGATTAAAGTTAGTAGCGATTCAAGTAAAGTACATGACGTATTTTAAATATATATTTGTTTACTGATTGGTTAGTCCCCGTAAGGTCATGTCCGGACAGGGGTTTACTTCAAAATGAATCAAAGTTTTACCGTCAAAAAGAATGGGAACACTGAGGCTAATTCATTTGAAGAGTGCTGGACTTTTTCGTTCCCGTTTGAGAAAGAAAATAGAGCATTACAACCAAACCCAGCGTTGACCACCACGCAGAGGCGTTTTGAAATGACAGCATTTTGTTAACAGTAGAAATATGGAAAGCTGGAATTTTCAGTTATTGAAGAATATATTCTTAAACCAGTCCATCAATCGTTGGATATTAAATAAACTTATTTTTTTATTAAACTACTCGAAGTTGAGGATTTTTTCATATAACAACAAAACCTACGTTCTTCGGAAGCTATCTACGAATTTGCTAGAGATCTATAGATGTAAACACTTCTATTTTGTGAAACTAAGTATTACTCTGGAATGACTTAAAAGACTCTGATCAACAAAAACATATTTGTGTTGATTTAAACAGTTTCAAAACGGTACACAGCACGGTTTTCTTCACGCTGCGTGAATACAGCTGCCGTTGACTACACTATCTTTAGGGTTTGTCTTGCCTACTACTTGGGTTGGGATTACAGTGGCAGAGCTAGTCTGTCCGCCCGAGGCAACTATTACCCACAAAATAATATGAATGTTCCCTAAACGTTATGGTTACTCAATCGAACCATCATAACCGTACACAGGTTTTTATTTTAAATGTTACTCGATTGTTCCGTTCCTTTCCATGCTAGCAGGAGTCTCCAAACCACGTTAATTTACGTAACAAAAAGCTGGCTAGTTAGTTAACATTACTTGGTGTTTTGCAGTGCAGCTACCAGTGGTTTCCTTTACCAACTCAGTAATAACTAAGTACAGTCAGAAACGGCAGACAATGTATGTGCCATGCAAAGTCTCTATTTGAGTTAGTAAACATTTGTGGAATAGCTATATTCAGAAGTGCAAACTTGTCACCTTTCGGCAAAAATTGCCGTTTTGAGTTCTAAATAGGTAATTTCTGTGATTATGTGATGGGGGGGGGGGGGGGGGTGTCGCGGGTCGCGGTCTGCAGGGACAAAGTCACAGTGAATGAAATTAGTTGAGACTGAATAGGCTGAGGTTCCAAATAATGTCGCCATGTTGAATGGCGTCTTGTGCGTGACCATGACAACAGCAGTTCAGAATCACTTGTTTACGGAATGCTCATTGGAGCGTTGATTTCAGTAGCGTGAAGGTCGTCACCATAGAGTAGGGATGTCACGATACCAGAAGTTTAGTAGTCGATACCAATACCAGTGAAATTCCCTGATTCTCGATACCCAATTTGATACCATGGTAAAAAAAACGAAACAATAAATTAAATCCCATATACTTCAACAAACACTCCTTTTTTTATAAAACGTGACAAAAAAGAACAGTGGCATGTCGCCTTAAAAAAAAAAAAGAAGAAACAATTACAAACATTACAAAAAAGAACAGTGGCAATTAAATTATTTAAAACAAACAAAACTGTTTTTAATTACAAACATTAATCTTTTAATGATGGCTTATCCTTTCAGTTGCAGTACCCAGCCAAGACATTAAATTATATGGAAATAATAGGCCTTTAGAGATATGGGGTCAAAAAGGTTACACCTGTTACTTTAAGATGTGGCATTGTGAGAGCATGGGGGGTGTATTTTTACTTTCGTTTTCAACTAATGTGGTGGTTCTTGTGCAAACGAGTGAATGAGATATAAAAGCAACTGCTCTATTGAATTTCCCTAGTCCGCCTATTTCATTGCTGCATGTTAACATAAAAGGAAATAAAGAACCAACGTAGACTAGGCTGGCGCTGTTTAAACTGGCGAAATATTCCGGAGTTCTCCCTGCTAAAGTCTGGAGGACGCGTCATGGCAAAGTAACACCAGGCATATTTAAAATAAACAACTAACATTACAAAAAAGAGGCCTATTTATATAATTATAAAAAACATACACGCGCATTTTATAACACGTCTAAGCGAGATCTCTCTCTCTCAAAACATTGAACACACTGACAGGTGAAGTTAATAACATTGATCATCTTGTTACAATGGCACCTGTCAAGGGGTGGGATATATTAGGCAGTAAGTGAACAGTCAGTTCTTGAAGTTGGTGTGTTGGAAGCAGGAAAAATGGGCAAGCGTAAGGATCTGAGCGACTTTGACAAGGGCCAAATTGTAATGGCTGGACGACTGGGTAAGAGCATCTCCAAAACTGCAGGTCTTGTGGGGAGTTCCCGATATGTAGTGGTTAGTACCTACCAAAAGTGGTCCAAGGAAAGACAACCAGTGAACCGGTGACAGGGTCATGGGCGCCCAAGTCTCATTGATGCGCATGGTGAGCAAACGCTAGCCCGTCTGGTCCGATCCCACAGAAGAGCTACTGTAACACAATTTGCTGAAAAAGTTAATGCTGGCTATGGTAGGAAGGTGTTAGAACACAGAGGGCATCGCAGTTTGCTGAGTATGGGGCTGCGTAGCCGCCGACCGGTCAGAGTGCCCATGCTGACCTCTGTCCACCGCCGAAAGCGCCTACGATGGGCACGTGAGCATCAGTACTGGGCCATGGAGCAATGGAAGAAGGTGGTCTGGTCTGATGAATTACGTTTCCTTTTAAATCAAGTGGATGGCTGGGTGCGTGTGCATCGTTTACGTGGAGAAGAGATGGCACCAGGATGCATTATGGGTAGAAGGCAAGCCGACGGAGGCAGTGTGATGCTTTGAGCCATGTTTTCTGGGAAACCTTGGGTCATGGCATTTGTGTGGATGTTACTTCGACACGTATCACCTACCTAAACATCGTTGCAGTCTAAGTAAACCCCTTCATGACAACGGTATTCCCTAATGGCAGTGGCTTCTTTCAGCTGGATAATGCGCCCTGCCACACTGTCATGTTCCTCAAACCATTACTGAACTATTTTGCAAAGAGTTCAAGGTGACTTGGCCTCCAAATTTCCCAGATCTCAATCCGATCGATGTGCTGGAACAAGATGTCTGATCCTTGGAGGCCCCACCTCGCAACTTACAGGATTTAAAGGATCTGCCACTAATGTCTTGGTGCCAGATAACCACAGGACACACTCAGAGGTCTTGTGGAGTCCATGCCTCGATGGGTTAAAGCTGTTTGTGAACGTTACCAAGTTGTATTTTTCTACACATCCGTGTAACTAAGAAGCATCTCTGTTGACAGTGCTGTCACCCACAAGATCAAACAGTGGCTGGTTTGTGAGTCTCGGCGCACTGCATAAAGTAGCCGATTAACTCTTTGCCTGTAAAGCCCAATACAGACCCCAAAGGCCAATACATACCCTACGCAAGTTAGTGACGTGAACGCAGGTGTTATCTGGTCTTTTGTCGCAATTTGGCCGTTGGACCGCAGGTTGAACACTTGCCATAGATGCCATGCAGCTAGAGGGCAAACTATTGCTGCCAATAAATATCTCATTACTGTTTTTGTGATTTTTTTAGACACTACCTTTAAAACAGTAGGCAATTTTTGCAAAACATACTAACTACAGAACATTACCATTATTTGAATAAGCACACGAAGCGCTAACTGATAGTATCAATGAAAAACACTTTTGCTTTGTCTGTGTGCAGGGCACATACCGCATGTAGTAAACACACATACTTTACACATTTGGTTACCTGTGTGGATGTTCTAACACTCCTCAAACAACAAAAGCACAGTAGAAAAAAACATGTTGGAAAAAAATAAAACATTGGGCGAAATCTTGCCTTCTTTGTGGGTTTGGCCATAAGACTGATCCACTTCACATGGAATGTTACCTTGTGCTAAGCAGCATTGAATGTATCACCTGAAGTACGGTATCCAGGTCTGGCATGACCCCTGATCGACTTCTTCATAAGCCTCTTCCATTGCTTGTAGAAGGGGTATGCGTTGATGGAACTGACGATCATATACCTTCCAACGCCATGAAGAGAGTAATTCTTTAATAAGATTCATGACTGGAGAGGACAGAAATGTGAAAATGTGTGCAATGTTGTATGGGCCTAGGATTGCATGATGTTGAAGGATGCCGTTTTGACCAATAGCCACACATGGTGTCCGATGCTATTTCTGCCGTGGCCCCTTGTTTTTGCAGTCAGCAAGTATACTGTCTATAATGGAATGGCCAGCGCAGTCACCAGATCTCGACCCTATTGAGCTGTTGTGGGAGTAGCTTGACTGTATGGTATGTACAGGTAAAGAATGTCAAAGGTCTGCAAGGCTGTAATTTCTGCAAATTGAGGATTCTTTGACTAAAGCAAAGTTTGAAGGCCAAAATTATAATTTAAAGTAAAAAGCATTAGTTCTAATCTTGTCAATGTCTTGACTGTATTTTCTGTTCATTTTGCTCTCATTTGATTTCTACTCATTTGATGGGGTGGCCATTTGAGGTCTGAGGTGCACAGGGTTGGAATAAAACACCTCTAGACGGGTATATTGCCGGGGTAATAAAATTATTTTTTACGGTTAAGGAAGGGAAAACGGGAGAACTATTAAATTAGGTTCTTCCCGATTTGGGGGTTAGAGCTGTTCCTGTGGTCCGGCCCTTCCTGGGGGGTTCCCTGCTACACGGCTGTTGGGCTCACAGTTCAAGTCCAGTCTTGAAAGAAAGAGAGAGAGCTGAGGAGAGGGATGGCGACAAGCAGATTTCCTTTGGTTGGGTTGCCGGTTGGATATCTTAAATGGCTTCACAGCATCCTCCTCTTGTTTTATTCCAAGCACCTTTATCCCAGTCTGATGTGGCCTGCCTGTACTTATACCCACCTGGGCGTGGCTCATTAGGACAGATTCCCCCCACCTGCCAAGTCCTCAGCAGGTAATTAAGGAAGTACCGCCCTTCTACTACTTGGCCCTGCTGTGGTTTTGTGACTGCCACAATAAATTAAAAGTGAGTTTTCATAGACAATTGTCATTGTATTGGCACTGCTATATCATTAAGGCTATCCTCAGTGTTCCTCTTAGCAATATGATTCTATTTTAAATTGTTTGTCTAAAGAGAAGATGTCTAAATTGACGAACCAATAACTGAAGAAGTTTGTGTCATATGCAAATGTGTAGTATTATTTGAAATCTATTACCTTTTAATTTCTTTAAGTAGAGTAGTTTATGTTTACCATTCTGAGTAAAACAATTTTTGGGAAAGGTACACGCCTGTGTATGTAAAACCGCAAACCGTACAAAGCCACAAGATGTCACAGATTTTAGATCAGTTGAATTTCTAAACATACAATACAGTATTATAATTTTCATCATGTCATAATACGGAATGTACACTGTTGAAACCAATATGTTGAAAGCAGAGCTGATATTTCTTTGGAGTTTTTAAGTGTAAACTATCAAGTCTGTGCTTTAGGTAACTGACTGGCTAAGCAATTAAATAGTTAGCCCGACCTTTAGAAGTAACCATCTTTCTCTGCAGACCAAAACAAATCGTAAGTACCTTGAAATCCACAATCCTACATAAGGGAATGTAACAAACTTGAATTTATATAGAGTGGGCAAACTGTTTGACTCAGTCTTGGCAGGAGTTGTTGATTGCTATCTTCATCTTGTGACAGCTATAGTTTTTGTGCATTACTGTATTAGCATTTAGTTGAAATATGGTATTACAATGTCATGGGTACTTTGGGCAATGGTACTACTGTTTCAAAGTTGAACTGTTCCGGACTACTAATATAGTTGTATCTGGTTCCCAGAGTACTGTGCGGAGATCGAAGAGAGTGTAACTGAGATGAACACATGCCTCAAACTACTATTGCCAGACCAGTTTGACCTATGCGATCTCCAGACTTCAAGCAACGGGGCATCAATAGCAACCAATAACAGTGCAGTTCTTACATCAGTAGTGAATTGTGAGAAAAGAAGGGCCTCTTCTGGCGACGAGGACCAGCCTTGTTGTAGCAAAGACCTGGTGGTCTTTGAGGACATGAGTGACAAAGTGGAGATAAATGATAGAGCAAAAAATGAGGAAGACCGGTCTTCGTTTGTGGAAGACAGGGAGGGAAACAAAAGCAAGAAAGAGAGTCTACCAGAAATGAGAAGTAATAATGAAGATGAGAAAGGAATGAAGAAAGAGGTGGAAGGATCTGAGGGAGAAAAGGAGAGTGCTAAGGAAAATAGTGACCTGGAAGAGGCTACGGATGAAGACACCTTTATAAGATTTACTGGCCTCATCTCTCATAGATATAACTTGGATCTTACGCTGTCATCTGGTATGTAAGCTCACAAAAACAAACCCAAGTTCACGACCTCAAGATCTTACTTTGTCTAAAATTGCTATAATTAATGTGCTACAAGGATCTGTAACTTCAGCTGCTTGTTTGTGTATGTGTTTTAACTTTGCCCTCAGATGTGTTCCTGGAGGAGACGGATGACAATGAGGCCATAGTGACAACAGTTAGGGACCTCTATAGACTGATGAGCCGCAAGCATCTGCCAGCTGTGCAGTCCTGGGTCAAGGTTAGAAAACGGATGGACAGGCTCACGCATAGCTGGACAAACCTAACTACCAAATGTAGACTTTGTTGGCCACAAGGGTCTTGGATGAATAAAAAAGTTTAAATGGGTGTATGTTTTGTGGTCTGATTTTACACTTTAGTGTCTTTTTGGCAAATACGGTTTAGATTTGGCCTCACACTATTTGCCTCCTTGAGGTCTTTGCTTGTCTCAAGATGTCACAAGGTCTGTCTGTCCGTCAACAATATTTGTACATGACTGTTTGTGCAGTAACACCTGTCTGTCTTTTTAGGTGCTCACGAAAGCAGGAGGCCAACAGCAGCTGTTGAGGAAGGCCTTGGACCTAAAGGAAAGAGTGGACAACACTTTGAGAAAACATCAAGACTTGCACATTGACTACAAAACCAGGAGACGCAGGGTGGTGAGTGGCTAGACAAGAGACTTGCTCTGTGTTGGGTATATAGACCAGTGCCAGATCTTTTATGAATTGGTGATAAATCGATTTAATAAATTGAAAAGAAAAATCTAGATTACAGGAGCACAGCAGAAACGATCTAGTGGATTTTCTACGAGTGCGTGTCGGAACTCACTCATTCAAAGATAATTCTGTGCTACTGTAGTCCATACAAGTACTGTGTAAAAAATAAATTGCACTGATCTATGCTGCTGTGCTTTATGGCCGCAAACATTATCCAACACTGATGTACATTATACCACCCTCTCCAGGTTACAAGCCAAGTTAGATTTAGTGTGCAACAACAGTAGCTCCTAATTCATGGTACAAAGTACATACAATTGCACCACGTAGGCTGTGTAAAGTGTTAACACATCAGTTAACTCCGTTGGGTTCTAAAAAAAAGCACGCTCACTTTTGCTGCCCGCTGTGATTTAGTGAATAAGCAGGGAGAGTCACACAACTACAAATGGGTGTCCAGTTAAATACACATGCTGCAAATTTACATCAGATCCCCTCTGCTCATTAACTAATGGGTTTGGGTATATGCTGATTAAAGTTTGGAAGTCAGTCTTTGCTTTGAGAAGAAATGTACTTTGTCACTCTGTCGACGTTCTTTTTCAGAACTGTATGTGTATCTAAGTAGTTATTTAGATAAAATCATAACCATACCAACAGGACCACAAAAGGCAGGTTTACATTTTCTGTTGCATATGGTTTTGTTTTGTTGGTATTGCATTTATAGCCCTAGACAATCTAATGATAAGGTCTGAGGTTAGAGTATCTAAATAAAGAAGATACTTACAAAAAACATGTTTTGGGTATTTTTTGAGTTTCTGTTTCTAAGAATGCACAAGAAAACTCATCTTTATTGTAAAACTTTTTTTTTTAAATAAATACATTTGAAATAGATTTTATTTGTAAATAATGTGTCTGAGCCATAGGATGAGTTTAGATATCAATATGTTTTACTACATTCCCTTTGAGTTTTCGGACAGAGGCATTTGTAGATCTTGGCCAGGAGTGGGCAGCCTCTCACCACACATAAAGATAGAACAGTCAGTGGAACAAGGGCAGACCCTTAATACCACTTCCTAAGGGAATGTGCCAAATGAAGAATAATCTCTTAGCCCTGTGTAAATTGGTTCATGTGAGATGATACAGCCCTATATAAAATAATTCAGTCACGGAAAATATTCTCCCTGTCTTGCTGGGATTTAAAAAAGAATTGTTGTATTACAGTTTGTTAATGTCGATACGTATGTTTTCTGTTTAGTTTCTTTCAATGTGGGTAATATTACTCTGTTGGGTCAAAGAGGGGAAAAAGGTTTGATGGATGAATTCACTTAAAGCGCTTGTTCACCTATTTTTTATCTTTTGATGTTTTTCATCAGATACAAGTGTTATATTTTAAACATTGTATCGTCATTTAGCATTTTGCATTCAAACAGCTGAATGTCAAACGAGTTGAAAAAATGTGTGTCTATTGCGGCATCCTTCCTGAATTTTTTAAACTACCGCCATTTTCAGCCAAGGGGAGAGGGTTTTCTGGTTCTAAGTTTGATTTGCGCAATGATCTATGGGCATTGTGGTGTACAATTAATTAATCATTTATATACCGGTGGTCGGAAAATAATGCAAATTTCACTTACATTGATCCTATGACCCGAACTTGTTCAATATACTTACTTAATTTAGCCTAAACAACAACATATATTGTTTAAGAAAATCAGTGTAGTATCCCTTTAAGAAAAGAAGGAGAGTGACACATGTCCTGTGTTAGCCTTTTAAAGCTTCTCTAAATGCAGAAGCGATTCAGTGTAATCTCCAGTGAGTTTTCCGTAATCTCCTTCTCCCTCAACCGGTCTCTGCCTTGCGGCAGCAAAGGACTCCCTCAGGTTATACTAATATTAATAGTCAAGACATTTGTGACAGGATAGATAGTGGAAGCAGACTGGTGATGCATCGGAAAGAGAGCGAGTGAGAGTATGACGAACTGAGGCTGCTAATAAACTCTCTTCTCTCTTTCTTTTGCTCAGTCTCTCTCACAAGGCATTCTAGTCTGTATAATGACAGCTGATATGCCTGTCTGTCTACCTGGGCTGCTACCACCGTAGTATTAGCGTCGGCGCACTAGGTAGCACGCCACAAGTGACAATGATGGAACATCCTTCAGCTCTCTCTAAAGGGTTATCACTGTCAGGGCCCTCACCCCTTTCCCCACCACTCTGCCTGCATGTGGCCCTGCACGCAGATAAAGACAACTTACAGCTCTTTATCATAATTAGTTTTTCCTTTTTAGCCTTAAAAGCATTCCATTACTTCATTTCTTTCTATCAGTGCAGCAGACACTCTGGGGGATTGCTTTCTCCAGTCAATAAACTCTCCCTTTTTCTGATTTGAGGGAAAAAGAATGGAGGATGAAAGGAGGTTGGTGTTGCTCTCGGAGAAAAGCCCTTCACATGAGGAGAGAGGGTATATTGAGATGAGTAATATGTGTAAAGAGTCTACTAGCTGCTCAGGGCTCAGCCTCCATTGTCTTCATTGGACTTTGTCAAAAAGTGTTTGTTCGTAGAGAACCTTTTCTAACAAATATTCAGTGTTTATTGCAAATATACTGAATTATTCAACATGCAATAGTTACGATAATATTTCACTTAAAATTACATACAGTATGAAGGGAGAATTGTTTAAAAAAATAGACTATATATTTAAATACATAACTAATGGTTTTGGGCAGACTAACAGTGCCAAAGTCCACTAAATTCAAAAAGCTCCTTATTGTTTTGTCACGATGGTAAGCGGTGTAGTAAGACAGACCCACATGCAGTAATCCGGACAAGGCAAAAAGAGGTAGTCGTAATCCAAAAGGAAAGTAATGTGGCTTTAATCGAGGTACACAATAAAACGACCGCACAAACACCAAACCAAATAGTGTGACATATAGACACAGGAAACACCAATGGTAAGCAACCACAAAAATGCCACAGGTGTAAAACATTAACCCCAATTAGGAACCCGTGCGTTTAGCCTGCTGCCTGGTGTGAGGCTGTTCCAGGACGTCACATGTTTATAGAAAGATTTTGAACAGATAATAGAGCCTTATCTGATTCCTTTTAGACACAGGTAGTAGCTGAAACATAAACAACATAAAAAAGATTCTTTAACAAATGTGTGTATGTACATGTCACTAGTGCAACAACTGAAACGGTTTGTTCAAATTGAATGCCTTTTTCGCGCATTCAAGATCAAGATTTGTAGAGCTGAGGTCTGTGGTTCCACTCATACATTTGCATAATGTGGAGGTTGGTTCAACTTTACTCCCTTCTGACTTGTTACTGTTGGTCAGTCTGCTGCTGATCAACTCATAATGCTGAATAGTAGTTTGCAAGCTGTTTGAAAGCCCCATAAGAAAACAAACACTATGTATTTCAGTAAATGGGAGCAAGTGGCGATGTATTTTGTCTCATACCCCCATTACAATCCTGTCACTCAAACAACAATTAGAGTACGAAAACAAGAGTAGGAAAAGCCAAATGATGTACTTAACAGAATTCATGCTGCGCCTCCTCATTGTTGTCCTCCCAGTTAAATGTTGAAGTTGAATTGCTTAACTAAAGGCTAGTTTACGCTTTGGTAAATGTCATTGTGTAGATGGCAGTGACGTGCGGTGAGGGAAATGGCAAGGGGGGCAGAGGCTGCGTCTCACTCTATTGTATATACTATATATAATTATATATGGCTATTAAATAAGCCAGAAAAAGATTAAGCATATCCCAATACATACCATGTCAAATGCAGTATGCCAAAAATCCATGCAACAGTACATACTTTGCACGTGCAGCTGAGGTATCTACTACAACTTGTACAAGAAAAAGTAGTATGCGTTGAGAGTACACAGCGTTAGCAAATAACTTACATGTGCTTCTATACTCTTTGGCGTTAGTCAGCCAACCCATAGCAATCATTCATTATCATCGGCTGGGGCTACTGGCCATGGATCGGATCTGCTGGGGTCTCTACAGTGTTTTGGTTTTGGTTTTTATTACAAACCCACGTTCTAATATCCATACTTATTCTTGAACTGCTTTTGGCTAAACAAAACCGCTACCTAATGCGACGGCGAAAGTTTAACTGATTATTCAGAAAGAAAACTATACCATTGTCTACAGGGTGCTCCGAGGTTCAAATCGAATAAATAAATTTTTTGACAACGCACAACAAACAGCACCGTCTATGGATATTTTTTTCTTTCTTTCTAGCTAACGTTGATTGAGAGCGAGCGTCAATCACGCGGGCTCAAGACACACGCCCCTCAATGAGGCAGATGTGACAGCTGCCCCTCCTGGTGCTCGTCTGCTGCAATTTTATGACGAGACCAGCTAGCCTAAATATCGTTATAAAATAAGTATGTAAAGTTCCGATACGTGAAATTAGTTAGCTGGACTATGGAAGGTGAGGACATGTAATGAAGGGATCTACAAATATTACATTGGTGGCGGGCTACATAGAGGCCCGCGGCCCTGCGCTTCATCCAGTTTCTGAGGGGTTGCGCAATCAGAGGTGAGACTTGACTCGCTGCTGCCTCACTTCTCGGCTCTCAAAAGTTTCAGCAGAGCTCCATAGATTTGGCAATATTAACAATGAAAATTATTGGAATCACACAGAAATTACATTTATAGATAAGGATAATAATCTTAATTTTTTTTTGTTTTTTTTGTTTTAGTAGTCTTTGTAATATTTTCATTGAAGTAGGCCAGGCTATGACAGGTGAGGCTCTGCCTCACCTGACCGCACGTCACTGGTAGATAGGTAGATTGTGTTATTAGGTATACCTGGCTGGCAGAGATGTTACCTACTTATCGTACTTGTTGTTCTTTGAATCAAACAAATGCTGAATGGTTGCGTATTGAAGGATGGTTTCCTTGAGTAAAGCGTTCCGTTTTCTTTTTGTTTGTAAATCCTGGGTTTACAAATGGCATATTGCCCCCATGTGCATGCATTAACGTTACGTCCAAGTCTGAGGACAGAACCTTATGTGGCCTTACAAGCACACCAAACAGCATAAATTAATCTTCAGACCCCGTCCACACGTAGCCGGGTATTTTTGAAAACTGAGTTTTTTTTTATCCGATTTGGCCTTTCGTCCACACGCAAACGGCGTTTTTCATCACTGAAAACTGAGGTTTTGGAAAACGCCGGCCAGGGTGGACTTAATTAAAAACAACAACGCGGTTTTCAGTGTTTACCTGTGGACACAAAAACGATCAAAGCGGTTTTTCCTTCGTTACATCAGTGTGCACCTTTAGGTCCTTAGATGTAATTTGTTTACATGTAGCCAAACTGTCAGCTGTCAACAGTTGCCATGGCAACCCCTGACACCCTTTTTTTCCAGGCTTCTGATTGGCCAACATGGTTTGGCGTTCTCTTGACAGCGTTTTTTGGGGCGTTTTTGTGTGGACAGATTTTTTTTTTTTAAAACAAGGGAGAAAAAAACTCTTTTTAAAAATACCCGGCTACATGTGGACGGGGTCTTAGAATGTGAATTCAACACTTTTATTATCATTATCCCGGGGTAATCTCGGCACTCTGAGGGGACTGCTTCCCATCCTTTTTTAAATATAGGATATTCTACATTCTCGGCTAACTCTTGAGATGCCTTCATCAAAATCCTCACACGTGTTTTGATTAGCTGCCTAATGGCCATATAGTTATGTTAATATTAATATATCATACATAATGCAGTGTATGATGTGAATAGTTTGCAGAATCCAAGAGGGTAACCCGCAGTTTATTTGCAGTCAAAGAGAGTTGGCTGTGTGGTTTAGATGATTGGGGCCAACTGACACTGATGTTTAGTAGATGGAGATGTAACATAACCTGTCAGCCAATCTGACAGCCTGGAGCAGATGAGCTCCCTTGGGAGACAGAGCTGAAGGCACGAAGGGAGGATGGGGTTATGGGAGTAGACAGCCCCAGGGGAGGTGTGGGGATTGGTTTTAAAAGAGAAAGTGTGTTAACGGTGGTGAGGTAAGGGGTAAGGTTGAATATGGTTCCCCATGGGAGCCAGAGTGAAAACACTGTCATTAGTGGCCCGCTCTGTCCCCATATTCAGACATGCACACACTCCCCAGACAGCAACCAGGGGCCCCAGGGGGGATGGGGATCATTATCAGTGGCTGGTTCCCACCCAAAAACCATTCCTCACCCCACCACTCCTCTCTCTCTCTGTCTCGCTCTCTCTATCCCGGGACATAACTTTCTGGACAAAGCCTCCCCATGTAATAATGGTATATCCTCCATGTTGCTCATATCCTTGTCTTTGTACACTTTTAGTTACAGAAGCCTGACCTTTGTCACTTTATTATCTCCCGATAGAGACTTTTCTTCAAAGGTCTGGCTCATATAAATAATCATCACTTATTTGCTGTTCTGTCAGGGATAGAGATGTATAATAAGTTGTCTACAGAAGAGACAACTTCAAATTGTTTTTACGTCCCCGATACTCTTTTTTTCTCTTCCTTTCTCTCTTCTTCCTTCTCTCTTACTTTTCACCTCCTGTCTTCTCCTCCTCCTTTGCCATCTCTGACGTGTGACGGTTAATTCTAACCCCCCACCCCCAGCACCCACCTCGCTTCTTTAGCCATTCAGGTCCATACACCTGAGTTATTGGTTTGCTGTAATAATTTGCAAGACCTTCCCGCACTGGGGATATTAGCATATAAATAGCCGGTGCACAGAGGACCATCACAGCTGAGTACATTTAATTTTTAGTTTATAAGATTGAATAGCTTTTTAAATGCATAGCCATCAAACTTACCCGGAGACAAATGAAGTTGGGAGTTCAGTTGTCCGAGGCGGTGCCCTCACATCATTTTTTAAAAGGATAATAGACTTACTTAAACAGAGAGCTGAGGCAGAGGACTGGCACGCTGGAGAGAGAACTGGGGTCAGGTAGAGAAGTGTTTTGGCTTATATAGGGGAGAGTGCTAAGGCTGCATTTAGTTTTTATGTGACAAGCTTGAACAAGGAGAAGAGCAGAGGAAGTGGAATTGCTCTCTCTGAGATAATTATACTGTGGTTATTAAACAATGGAGGAAAATTGCCAGGCTTTTGATAGACTGTGTAAGGAAAGTGGGATGGATCCAGTAGACTGCATTTACAGTACATCTCACAGGAGCTTAAAGTCCAAGTAACTATTTTTATTTAATTTTTTTAAGTAAATTAAAACACTGTGTAATATGAATCCGTTCATGTGTGCATTATTTTAAAATCTTATGAAAATATAGTCTTTATGCATCACTATTTACAAAAGCATTAAATGATGTGGATGTGTGAAAGTTGATTTGCTGTTTCATTGTTTGGCCTTGTAGTGTACTTTTGGCCTGGCCCAGTACTACATTGCTGTAATTTAGTTAAAGAAGAGCTTTTATCTTCTTTGGGAACTTTCCCTGCTATATTTTGTAAAAACAAAAGCGATTTTCTATGAGTGCCGTACAGGATAAGAAGCTCAGTTTAAATGCAAAGCAGCACGGGATGGAATGGAAACCATATTTTATTGGGGTGTGTGTCAGCAAAATGTTGCTATAGAAAAGCTAATTCTCCTAGCCCGTACAAGAGTTACAGTGCTGCCATGAGTTTGTGACAGGACTGATTTTATCAGTCAGAATTAAAGTGAATTAAAAGTAAAGTGATGTTAGCAGGGCTGTTTTTCCTGTGCTGACGTGATCGGTTTTGATCTGGGTTTCATCTATCAGAGCCGAAGACCTGTGCTGGATTAGAATGGACAACTAGTATAAACAAAATAGCAATCTTCTCTCTGCTTGTAGCTAGCTAGCCAAAGGATGAAAAAATAGATGAGGTCTCGGAATAATGTATAAAGTTTCGGTTGTAGTGGGTTGCACTTTCTCTTTCCCTTTTTCTCCATTTATATTCACATACTCCCTCTATCTCTTTATCACCATGAATAACATGGTCTGTTGTGAAATCTTAAAATTAAACTAAGTTGATCACCGTGGTTTAATATTAATTTGTCAGGTTTTTTTGTTGTACAAATTGGTTTTGTCATGCAACTTTTAGCCTAATGAGAAGTATTCATATTATTCTTATTTCTATTATTCATAGTTTAATTGTTAACGTAAATAGTTCGCGTTTAAATCCTTTTTTTATTTGGTATATGTGTGTCAATGATGCCCCTCCTCCTCTCTGTTTATTTTTACATTCAATCACCTTTCACATATAAAATTACAAGAAGAGGCAAGGCGGAAGTATGAGAAAAAAAGTATGCTATACTAGCCATTTGTAAACTACCTCCTCGGTTATGCAGAGTAAACATAAGACTTACTGGATCCGCAGTGCCCTCAGTGGTGAAGGTCACATCTTACACTGTACTTTCATACACTATGAAAATCGTCCCAGGAACTACTTGCCTCAGTATGCTGCATTGTAGAGCAAAAGGACGTTTAACTACCTTGAGAGTAAATTAAAAGGCATAAATTATATTTTGTGCTTATAGCACTTAATCTCAGGCTTACTCAGTCCTTACCTCCTTCCCTTACTACCCTGTTAGCGGGGACAAAAAACATCCGAACTACCACCAATGAGAACTTGACTAATGAAAATGACGTCTGAAAGGAAATCGAGAAAAAGAGTTATAAATAGAAATAGAGATAAATAGAGATAAAATGTTGCTGTCACCTTTTTATGAATTTTTTCAAACATTTCCCCTTCATTTAATGCAGTGGTAGTAGCTAGGTGACAGTTGTGTGCCCATCAGTGTGCGTTGTCTTCGTCCAAAGGGCTGTATCATTACTATGCACGGTAGATTGATGCTGGTCATTTACCTAGGAGGGGAGTTAAGTGCCCCGGGTGGCAGCAAAGGCACATAATTGGTGGGTTTCACTGGTCAGTGATGCTGACAGCCCTCTCTTTTGATTAGAGATGAAGTGATCACTAAAGAATAGAGAGATAGATAAATGCACAAAGGCAGCGAGAGAGAAAAAGATGGTGGGAGGATATGCCAAAGCTATAGCCCCAGAGAATTTAGGGGAGCAAACTAGAGCAGTCAGCTGTGCTTGTGGTCCTACTCTAACATATTTACTAGTCTTACTGAAGCAAGCACTCGCATTAAATGTAAAAAAGGGGTATCAACCCCTATTGTATTTCTTTTTATTATTACTGTTTTGTTAAGGGTACTATCCCAAAGGTTGTAGACCCTTATTGTTATTGTACAACTTCATTGTTCTTATTGCTTTCTTGCCGTCGCAGTTGCCCATGCGCTGCTTTATGTTAGAGACTTTTTGCATGCTTGTCTGGTTGTGTAAGAAATAATTTCCGGTCAAAGCATGTGACCGCTATAAGCCAATGAAATTTGTAGAGTGAGTGGCTTATTACAAAAATGGTTTAACTCAGTAAAACTCATGAAACTTGTTACCCTGACTTTGGAGGGTTCATTGCTCATTTTAGCTAAGCCACTTGTCACATCTGCCTTTTGGGGGTGCTATAAATGACCCATGTTGATATCTCTTGATATGAATGCCCAAATGGCACGACACTCAATGCATTTGATATACGGTAGAGTGTAAGTCAACAACTACAAGAAGATTGTGAATGGCCCAATGGTTGGGTGTGTGGGCGTGGCTTATCAAAAATGCTTATTTCTCGGTCAAACGTAGTCCAATACTTTTAACACTGCCTCTTGCGTCATATCTGGCCACATCCGCAAAGCTGTTTTCACATGGTCTGGCATTTGGCTAGGAAAGGTGCCTTTGTAGAGCTTGGGTTGTTTCCCAAATTATCTTAAATAGTGATTGCTGGAGTTCTACAATTGTAGAGTGTGATTCCCCCCCAAAATTTTTTGAAGAAGAAATAAATAAAGTTTTCTTTATCGTTTTTTGTTTGATCTATTTGTGTGTTTGTGCTCGCATATGTGTAATCCAGCCGTCATGTTCAATTATTAGACAAACATGGGACAGAAAAATGGTTAAAGGGAGGAGAGAATAGAAAGCTCGATTGTGAGTGAATTATCTGTGTGGTTTAAACTTGTAATTGAAAGGCAAAAAATACCAGCTGCTTCTAATTGCACTGCTCAGGAGGAACAAACAATAGAAAAGGCCTCCAAGATAAAAAAAAAAGTGTGTTTTACAAAAGCTGGCATATTGTCTTTTCACAATTTTAAAAAGATATCCAACACTTTTTAGCCTTTGGTGTTTTCTATGTGCATACATTTTTGCATGAATGTGCTAATCCATTATTCCAAGAAAGTGAATGTATTTAGTGCATATATTTAATATTTTAAGCTGTTCACAAAATGTTTGAAAATGTAAAAACCCAGATAAAGGCATCAGCAGATGGCGGGGATGATGAAGATGATGAAGATGATGAGGATTTTGAGGAGGTTCTGGAGAAGGAGGGATTTGAACCTCACGTTCCTGAACACCTACGAGAGGAATATGGTAAGTTGGTTAAACTGTAGATGTTCACAGATACGTACACCCACAAGCATGTGCACAAGGAGACCCAATTAAAGCAGTAAAACCCGGTTGATGTTTTAATCACCGTAATCTCAACATACATCACAAATACTCATCAACAGCCAGTAATTTAGCATTGTGGTTCAAATTAAAGAAGGCGTTAAGGAGGCCCAGTGTTTGGTGCAAAATATGGTAATAGGTTATCCATTTCCTGCTGAAACGCTCTTATTTAGTTTAAACAAAGTACTGATTACCATACCATTAATATCTTAGCTGGCCAATCACACATTTTTATTTGGAAAACTGCCAGATACTATTTACAAAATTTACTAGAACCACATATAATTGGTTAATTTAATGATTGTATGTGTTTTAATGATTTTCCGTATTAAAGTAACTTCAATGGCTACATGTAATGTATGTAACGAAAGGGTAAACCCTCGTCATTTTAACTATCCATGTTGATTTACCATCATTGCACTGTGACAAAATTAACCACGTCTTCCCATAGGGCTTACAACAACTTTGTTGGCTTATAGAAATTCTGAACCATGACCAAAGCAAGATAAAATGTCTATCAATCTCCCGATTCCACGGCATACGTTTGTTTTTTTGTAAAAGCATGTGCCAGACAGCATTAAAATAGTCTGGATTTTTGTTTATATTTCGTTCGGCTACCATTTAAAAAATATGAAAACCACTGGAGTATACAAGAAACTTAAAAATAAAAATAAAATGGCAATGTTTGATACCCTTGTAATCAGTAAAGTCTTAGCTTTAAAACAAGGCCTACCTCAAAGTAATCAGACTGACATTGGCCTAGCAGCCCGCCAAGATGTTTTGTTAGCACTGTCTGTTTTTCAACTTGCTAGCTAGTATCACGATCAATGCTACTTGACATAGGAAACAATTAAGTTATAACATTTTAAAGATGAAGCATTGTATGAAAACCCATTTAGTGTATTTTTTGTACGTGCTTTATCGCTTGTATTTATAAATATAATTGCCCCAACACAGAAAATTAGCACACCTTAAGGCCATGTTCACACGTAGCCGGGTATTTTCAAAAATACCCGACTACGTGTGGACAGGGCCTAAGAAAATACAAGGTATTAGGTTTCAATATTACACAGATGCATATGACACTTCAAACTTTTTCAGTTATTGCTTGTGCAATTTAGGTATGTTTTTTTAAACATTTAAAAATAGAACCCTATTGCTAAAAGGTTATGGGCTTACCGGCACAAATACATTGTGTAGAGCACCCAGCAGCTAGCTATACTCATGGTCCGACAATATAGTCTTGCTGAAGTAAGCTCTTAAACGAAATGTTGGTAAAAAAAGGGCTATTAACCCCTATTTTATTTATTTTTATTATTACTATTTTATTAAGGGTACTAGCCCGAAGGTTGTAGACCTTTACTGTTATTGTAACACTTAATTGTTCTAATTGCTTCCTTGCCATGGCCACAGGGGGCCCATCATATGTCGAAATCTTGGTTTGACTCAGAGGAGCATGGAAGGACTAAGTGGATAATTTTTTTTACATTTATGGCTTCAATTTGAAATCTGAGGAAGTTTTTTGAGGTAAGTTAAGTTTATCACTTAACTCTTGAAACTGTTTGTCACATTATTTATTTCTAGCGGTAGATATATATCAAATAAATTGTGATAACCAAACATGGTCATGTGGAGCAGCTGCTCACTAACTAAAGAGCTAACATCCTTTTCTGACTTAACGATTAACGATTAACAAGCAAGAATATACAGTACTGTGCAAATGTTTTAGGCAGGTGTGAAGTCTTTAAAGTTAGAAAAAAAAATATAGAAAAATATAAATGTCAATTGTTTATTTTTTTTGATCAATTCATAAAATACAAAGTGAGGGGAAAGCAAAGCTGTATCAAATCAACATTTGGTGTGACCACCATTCGCCTTCGAAACAGCATCCCCTGCCTAAAACTTATGCACAGTACTGTATATTCTTAACTTATTCCTTTATATACATACTGTATATAAAATATTTTAGCTACATGTCAATAGTTTTTTCTTGAGTTTTGGCATGTTAGAAGTTATTATAATCAGCTTGATGGAAGGACAGGTAAGCTGAAGTGAACAAGGGAGTGAAATTACTGCTGACTAAACAGGCTGGCTGGGCTACTTCTATCTAACGTCATAATGTTATCTAGGCGATGAGTTCCCCACGTCATGTGATTGAGACATGATTTTTATATTTAAGAAAGCCCTAAGCTTGGAGAATCTTCTTAAATATGGCCCAAGCAAGACGAGCATGCCAAGCAACCTGAAAACAATCAGCCAGCTAAATAACCTAGTCTACTAACTTGGCTGACTTCAGAAATTTGCCTCTATCAAGTTGTCTTGGACTTGAGTTTCTGCCCGAATGGCCCACGATTTGTAGTTGCTTTTAGTGTTTTGTTTACCTTTGCTACCAAGCAATTTAAGATAGTTGTAATGTTTGGATGGCTGTCAGTCATAGCAGAACAAGCAAATAGTCTTACTCATCCTCCACAAAGACAGTATATTTTAGAATATATTTGGCTTGCTATTCACAAGGAAAGCCTGTATTAGGCTGTTCTAGCTGCAAGCCTTTGGTGACTGTTTATCAAAATAATTTCTGAAATTGTGCACCGCTGTCTACTTATTGTAAGACATTTCTCTATTGTAGGGAATGATGGCGCCAGAGACCAAGGTACCCTGTGTGGAAGAAAACAGAGTCGTCAGGTTCTTTTTAGTATGTAAGCAGATTGTCAATATTTGTGTTATGATTAATTCTGAATAAATTCGTACAAAGGAAATATAACTCGTTTGGCAATAGACCCTCCGATACCAACCACTACCTAAGATGAGAGTCCTGTCCAAGGACTTTCACAGAATACTTATACCCAGGCAACAACATGTTCCTGGCTTAGTATAAACAGGTGATAGCGATGAAGGAATTGAGTGAAAACGTCATACAGCCCTTATCAACCGACTAGACATGGTGGTGCCAATCATATTCTCGAATATGATTAAGATGATTATGTCACTGAAATAACGAATATGGCAATCAATAAACAATAATTATGCAAATCATTTTATAGAAATATGATTATTTCAACACCTGCTCCAGTCCGTCAGAAAGAAAAAGCGGGAAAGCTAACAAGCATAGGCTCGTAGTTGAAAAGGACATGGACTGTAAAGGCATGACTTCTTGGGATGAGAGAATCTCCACAATAAACTATAAATAATGTATATTATGCATACGCACTCATGCAATTCTGATGTTGGTCGGTATTTGGTATTGTCCATATTTAAATAAAGTGTGTTTTACTCAACACGTGTGTGTGTGTGTGTGTGTGTGTGTGTGTGTGTGTGTGTGTGTGTGTGTGTGTGAGTGTGTGTGTGTGTGTGTGTGTGTGTGTGTGTGTGTGTGTGTTTGTGTGTATAATATTTTATTATTTAGTATTCCAAACGAGAAAATTACATGTTACAGCTGAAACAAACAAAAAACATAGCATTTATAGAATATATTATAATTTGCTCCGTGTTAGTTAACAATGCTATTTTACTATAAAAGTAGGCTCCAAATGTAAAAGATAATTTCTTGTGAACTATATCACTAATCACTTATGTAATTAGAGAATGTAATTAGATTGAGTTTTAAACCCTCCTATGTGTCTTTGTGCTTGAGTTTGGCACACTTGCTGGTAAGTGTGAGCTCTACAGTCAGGTTGATAAGTGGGCTATATAATGATCTGTAGAGGCCATGCCAAATTAACAATGCAACCTCATTAATGAGCCCCTATTAGCCCTGTGCCCTGATTTACACACCACCCACCCTCCTGCGTGCCTGCCTGCCTGCCTGCCTGCCTGACTGGAACAGAAACATGTACGTCAAGCACATACTGTGGCGCCCAAACAAACAAAAATCATACAGTTCACTCACTCTTACACAACATATCACCTGTATAAAATGCTCTTTATTGTAAGTAATCATTATGAAATGATCCAAGTGAGGAGCCTTCAGGTGAAGCAGCAAACCTTGTTGGCTTGTATTGTGAATGTGTTGTTGTTTGTGTTGGCTCAGTAATGTATTTATTCTAGCCTTGAAGATTACAACAGCTTCCGCTTTAGCCAAGACAGCAGCAAAAGCGTAGAAACGTAGCAAGATAAAGTAGATAGAAGGACATCTTGTACTATCTTTGGCCAAACGGTTGCCCCAGAAAGAGATGGACTGTCTGACATAGAGCTTGTGTGTCCTACAATACAATTACACTGCTAAAATAACAATACTGTTCTGATTTGGAAGAAGAGGGAGTGGCCATGGACTTGTTGAGTGCGAAAGAAGAACAAAAAGTAAGACTTCGGTGAGAGAATTAAATATATCAGACTGCTACTGATATTATCCGTTGTGACAATTTTCGAAGCAAAACTTTACACATTTTAAATAAACGAGACCCTCACCTGAGACACTATAAGCATGCACTCACACCAATACACAGTTTGTCAACAGTATGTGCAACTTGGCCTAAATTACAGTAAGATTCACTCAGACAAACTGTAACAGCATTGACAAGGTTCTGGTCTAAATAGTATTTACTTATAATAAATAATACATTGAATCCTTAATTTTAGCACATCCACGCAGTGTCTGAAATTTACTTTCTGACTCGCCGGCCAAGGGGACTGGTCAATCATATTTTTTAATGGCCATAACAATAAATGCGATTTTGTATTATGTTGAATACAAACTTAAAGGCGCACTTCACCCAAAAACAACAACAAATGAATTATTCTCCTCTTATTACAAACAACTGGGCAAGTGAACAAGTGTCAATTTATTTATTAAAAAAAAAATACGTTAATGTATTTATAAAAACAGAGTTTTTTTCTCCTTTGTTTTTAAAAAAATCTCTGTCCGCATGAAAACGGAAAAAAAAAATGCTGTCAAGAGAACGCCAAACCATGTTGGCCAGAAGCCTGAAAAAAGGGTGCGTCTGGGGTTACCAAGGCAACCGTTGACAGCCGCTATTTTGAATACGTGTAAACAAAGGAGTTAACAACGCACATTCTGACGTAACAAAGGAAAACCTCCGGCTTTTACTGTTTTTGCTGTCCACACATAAACACTGAAAATGGCATTTTTGAAAAAGATCCACCCTGGCTGGCGTTTTCCAAAACCTCTGTCTTCAGTGACGAAAACGCCGTTTGTATGTGGACAAAAAGCCCAAACGGATAAAAAAACCTCAGTTTTCAAAAATACCTGGCTACATGTGGACAGGGCCTAAGTTTCATAATGGTGTTCTATATTCCAAACACTGAGGCGCATTCTGAGAAAGCACAATCTATGACGTCAGAGATTGTATTGTTTGGATTTGAGATCCTAAAGATTAATGTACTTTTACAGTTTTGCATTCCGTGAAGAATCTGTACAATCACGATCGCTGTATACACCTACATGGGAACAAATATGTTTGTCCTCTTCTTAAGGTGCCATTTGGCATGTTTCAACAATATGTCTATTGTTCTCTACATTAGAAGATAGACACGCTCCTCCAACTGTTATTTTTCTAAAAGACTCTAATAAGCAAGCGGGTTCTCTTAACTCCTTCATGTTCTCTTAACGTTCCACCAATCCTTTTGCGTTACTGTTTTTTATAGCTTGAGCATGTTTGTGTCAAACTCCAACACAGAAAGCAGAGGACAGTGTGAGCATGAATGACACCAAAACGAAGTAAAGACTCTTAGCAAAGTTTTTTAAATACAATTTTGGTACAAACATTTAGGCTTCCCAGATTTACTCGCTGAACAGAAAATCTACCTGTCTTTGGCGAGTGGCGGGTGTTAATTTCGGACCCTGCATCCTTCAGGCCTCTCTTTTCACCAAGCTGATTTTCCATCTGCCTTTTTATACCTCCTGCACTCTCAGAATGCTATCTCTTTCTCTAATTAACATTTTAATTACAAGGCTTGCTGAACTCTGGGAAATCAATACCTCTCTCTCTCTCTCACACTGTGTTGCTCTATTTCCTACCATTGATCTGTCTAACGGAACACCTGCAACTCCATTGCCTCAGACAAATTGCGGTCACTTTACTTCATTTGAAGAGAGATTTGGTAGTATTTCACTATCACTCAGATTGGTTTGGAAGGAGAAATAGAATGTAGATTCAAACAAGATAAATTCTTTAGAAGGGATTTTCTTATTTTAAATTATAAGACTGAGACACTTAATTGGTCAGAATAAAACAACGAAATTAAATGAATGGAAGATCATTGACAGTAATGCAATGTCATAGAATATTATCTTTTTCTATTTCCTTTGTGATTTTAGGGGGGTTTGCTATTTCCTGGTTTGGTATCAGGCCAGTGCTATGAAGGGAATGGTTTGGGCTTAGAGTCTGTCTTTAATGTTTGTGTGATGTTAGCTCTGGCCTTAAACCCTGTCGAACTGTCTGAAGCCCTTTATGTCTGACCACCCACTCTGAGGGCCGGACACAAGTCAATGTTACACACTGGTTGGTCACTGGATATCTCTTCTTTACTGTTACCTTCACTTCTATCTAACTGCTTATTCAAATTACAATATTACTTTTATCTCTACATACTTTTATCTCTACTACATTTGGATTATGTACTTAAAAGCTGACTAATACTGTCAAACCCACCTAACTAATTGTGTTAGTAATCTCGAAAGCTAAAAATACTTTAGTCCGTAGTACAGTTTATTGAGTTGCATATTCACTGCCAAGAAGAGTTGGCTTAATTGTTGCTACATATGACATGAAGTTCATGGTTACTAGAAGTAAATATATCCATAATGTTTTATCGTTGCTCATGTTCAGGTCTGGATCCATGTCCTTCAACTTGCAAAGATGACAGCAGAAAAATGGTCAGCAGCAAGACTCAAGCAGCAAGACTCCCTGCTCATCCTCTACCAGTCTCTTCCCACCACAGTCGCACCAAGAGAGCTCTGGATGAACAGGACCCCACCTGTGCAGCAGCCACCCTGCACCTCCTCAAACAGCGCCTCCAGCAGGCCAGTGGCAAGAGGTACAACCTTTAAACAAATAAATATTTTAAATCCAAAACGATTTGGCACATCAAATTCTGTTTAAAAGGTACAAACTGGCATATTAGTGAGAATATTAAAGGGGAACTATTATGCAAATTATCAGGGTCATACCTTTATTTAGGAGTTCTACAAGAATAGGTTTACGAATTTTAATGTTCCAGAAACAATACATTTTTTCCAAACTGCCTGGGTCTGCAGCACCTCTAGTCTCCCTCTGTCTGAAATGCTCCATTTTAGCTCCTGTTTCTTTAAGGCCCCCCATCCGGTGAGCCCAGTCTGCTCTGATTGGTCAGCTGGCCAAACAAAGGGAATTTGCCTTTGCACTGACTAAAACTGCGTTTTCTCGCCAAATCACTATCCAAAATTCCTGGCCTCCGCTCTGACTGGCTCTGTTTGAGCATGTGCCAAACTAGCCGCTAGGTGGGCGTTATGCAAATGTGTGACTTAGTGACGTAGATAAGTTACGGAAGAAAACACCGGACTACAAACGAGGCGTTTCAGGCAGTGCAGGAGCAGTGTTTTCTGTGAGAGAGAGTAGCTCCCTTTGGCGTGTACTATTGGCTTTGTAACTTTTCAGACCTTTTACATGCACAAAACACGATATAACGTACATAACATAACAACGTATGAGGAAAGGGAAAAACCCAAAAAGCATAATAGGTCCCCTTTAATGTGCTGCTTACTAAGGCGATCTCTGTATTGCCAACTTTCATGACAAGTTCGGTCAATGATCTTGTAGATAACTTAAATTCTAAAGTTCTTGATTGTTATTGATTTCATAGCACCCGCTAAGGTTCAAACTTTTTCTGGAAAGCAATACTTCCAGGGAGAAATGCAGCTACTGTAAAAGTCCAGAAATGAGAATGCCGTAAAGCTGAAAGCAAATGGCGAAAAATACAACTTCATGTTCATCACAATATCTATGAAGAGAGTGTCTGTGCTTGCAATTTAGAATTGTGAAATACTAGGCTATCTTGTTCCTCAAACATCATAAGCAATCATTTAAATACTGCTCAAACTTTATTTGCAACTCTCGATAAGCTGACAAACTCTCCGATAGAAATACGCTGTGAACTACATTCTACGCAAAAATGCAATGAGTTTGCATCCTTTTTCACATACAAAATTGACTTCATTAGAAAATTCATCATTATGTACACGTCCCGGAACGCTGACATCTTTAAGATTCCACATCACCACCACTTTGCCACATAACTTACGTTCTGAGGTTGACGTGATCGCACTTCTTTTTACTTTCCACACCCACCATTCGCAAGTAAGATCGAACGTGGGGCAGTGCTTGTAACTGTCCAGGTTAATGTCATAGGAGGCGGGAAAATTTTTTGCTAAGAGGTGCCAGAACTCACTGAGCCAATATAAGTGTAAGATACGAATAAAAACAACTTACCAACTTGCCCCTCATCACGAGCATACGTCATGTCACATGACGCAAGTATCCGGTCAAATAGTCAAAAGTTGTATTTGATGCTTG
>JAPMUY010003436.1:5000-7500 GCA_026901105.3 Galaxias olidus
TGCCCTCTGCTCTGTCCTCTGTCCCCTGTCCTCTGTCCCCTCTCCACTGTCCTCCTGTACCCTAAAACCTCTATCCCCTCTCCACAGAATCATACATAAAATCCTTCTGCTGACATTCAATGCTCCTATGGGAATGCCCCCTCTTACCTCAGCGAGCTAATCACACCCCACAGATCATCCTGTTGTCTGAGGTCTGGGGACAGCCTGCTTCTCCTTACCCCCCAAACTAAGCTCTGCTCAGTGGGTGACCGGGTGTTCAGTGCTGCAGTCCCCGTCTGTGGAATGTCCTCCCAGACCACCTGAGGATGCCAGACTCTTTCCTCTGAGGCCTGCAGAGTTTAGAGCCAGTCAGTCTCTACAACAGGTGGTCACAGTACTGGCTGTGTGTGTGTGTGTGTGTGTGTGTGTGTGTTTAGTCAGAGTACTGACTGTGTGTGTGTGTGTGTGTGTGTGTGTGTGTTTAGTCAGAGTACTGGCTGTGTGTGTGTGTGTGTGTGTGTGTGTGTTTAGTCACAGTACTGGCTGTGTGTGTGTGTGTGTGTTTAGTCAGAGTACTGGCTGTGTGTGTGTGTGTGTGTGTGTGTGTGTGTGTGTGTTTAGTCAGAGTACTGACTGTGTGTGTGTTTGTGTGTGTGTGTGTGTGTTTAGTCAGAGTACTGGCTGTGTGTGTCTAGATGGTAGACTAGCGTAGTGGAAATGTTTTCTCCTGGAGTTATCGTGACACTGACCTCTGCTCCATTGACAGACAGTCAATGAGTCACTGATTAAAACTCCTCTCATCATAGTAATAGATCATAGAAGGGGTCAAACGTTTCCATGACCTGTGAGCTGTCCCCTCCAGTAACGTTGTCATGGAGACCAACCCCTGTGCAAGTCACTGTTGTCATAGAGATAACCCTCCAGATGCTGTAGTGTTGTTTTGGAGACGGCTTCTTGTCACTGTGGCTTCATCACCATGGAGATGGCTTACCACAGTTCACTGCTGGTTGGTAGTGTGAGGAGATGGTGGGATGACTCTGACTACATTTACATCCATCCATCCATCCATCCATCCGCTTAACCATCCATCCATCCATCCATCCATCCATCCATCCATCCCTCCATCCATCCGCTTAACCATCCATCCATCCATCCGCTTAACCATCCATCCATCCATCCGCTTAACCATCCATCCATCCATCCGCTTAACCATCCATCCATCCATCCATCCATCCATCCATCCATCCATCCATCCATCCATCCATCCATCCATCCATCCATCCATCCATCCATCCGCTTAACCATCCATCCATCCATCCGCTTAACCATCCATCCATCCATCCATCCATCCATCCATCCATCCATCCGCTTAACCATCCATCCATCCATCCCTCCATCCATCCATCCATTCATCCATCCATCCATCCATCCATCCATCCGCTTAACCATCCATCCATTCATCCATCCATCCATCCATCCATCATCCATCCATCCATCATCCATCCATCCATCCATCCATCCATCCATCCATTCCATCCATCCATTCATCCATCCATCCATCCATCCATCCATCCATTATCCGGGACCGGGTCATTTACATTTACATGCACAGAAATATTTCACGATTATTCTAAATAAGGACACCTTAAGACACACACAGCTACATACTGTCAGTTAGAACAGACACCTTAAGACAGAGCTACATACGGTCAGTTAGAACAGACACCTTAAAACACACACAGCTACATACTGTCAATTAGATCAGTCACCTTAAGACACACATGTGTTTAATGTTAAGTCCTAGCCAATCAGGACCCAGCTAGCTAGTTGAAAACAGCTCCTTCACGTTGTCTTTAAACAATGACTGTCCACTAAGAACTACAGCACAGGTGTACTATGAACTACAGGACAGGTATTCTTACTGACTGTCCACTAAGAACTACAGGACAGGTGTTCTTACTGACTGTCTGCTATGAACTACAGGACAGGTGTACTATAAACTACAGGACAGGTATTCTTACTGACTGTCCACTAAGAACTACAGGACAGGTGTTCTTACTGACTGTCTGCTATGAACTAAAGGACAGGTGTTCTTACTGACTGTCTGCTATGAACTACAGGACAGGTGTTCTTACTGACTGTCCACTAAGAACTACAGCACAGGTGTTCTTACTGACCCTTCACTATGAACTACAGGACAAGTGTACTATGAACTACAGGACAGGTGTACTATGAACTACAGGACAGGTGTACTATGAACTACAGGACAAGTGTACTATGAACTACAGGACAGGTGTACTATGAACTACAGGACAGGTGTACTATGAACTACAGGACAGGTGTTCTTACTGACCCACCACTATGAACTACAGGACAGGTGTTCTTACTGCCGGTGTGGGGACTGAGAGGCACAGACGACACCTTTTGTTTGGGTTGGTTGAGGTTTAATTGACCTCTAGTTGACCTTTACTTTTTAACCCTAGTGCATCACCACAGTCTATTGACCCTTTAATCCCCATGG
>JAPMUY010003436.1:17500-22500 GCA_026901105.3 Galaxias olidus
TGTCATATCAGGGTTAGGGTTAGGGTTAGGGTTAGTGATGTCATATCAGGGTGTAGGGGTTAGGGTTAGGGTTAGTGATGTCATATCAGGGTGTGGGAGTTAGGGTTAGGGTTAGGGTTAGTGATGTCATATCAGGGTGTAGGGGTTGGGGTTAGGGTTAGGGTTAATGATGTCATATCAGGGTGTAGGGGCTAGGGTTAGGGTTAGTGATGTCATGTCAGGGTCTAGGGTTTGGGGTTAGGGTTAGGGTTAGGGTTAGTGATGTCATATCAGGGTGTAGGGGTTGGGGTTAGGGTTAGTGATGTCATATCAGGGTGTAAGGGTTGGGGTTAGGGTTAGTGATGTCATATCAGGGTGTAGGGGTTAGGGTTAGGGTTAGTGATGTCATATCAGGGTGTGGGGGTTAGGGTTAGTGATGTCGTATCAGAATGTGGGGGATAGGGTTAGGGTTACTGACCGCAGGCAGGGGGTGCTGTGGGACAGAATGTATGTTTTCCTGCCTCAGCAAGCACGAGTGTAGGAGGGGGTGGCGGTCAAGGTCAGAGAGAGAAAGAGACAGAGAGAAAGAGAGAGAGACATAAAGAGAGGAGGGAGAGAGAGAGAGAGAGAGAGAGAGAGAGAGAGAGAGAGAGAGAGGCGACAGGTAGGCTTTGTGACTGAATCCTCAAAGCCTCGTTTTCTGTGGCCTAGATAGCTGCCGCACACACACTAACACACAGCACACACACATACACACACATACACACAGCACACACACTTGCACACACATACACACACACACACACACACAGCACACACATACACACACAGCACACACAAATACACACACAGCACACACACACACACACACACACACACACACACACACACACACACACACACACACATACACACATACACGCACAGCACACACACTTACACACATACACGCACAGCACACACACTACACACAGAGGTAAGATGTAGTTTCCTCCAAAATGGAGATTTGAGCTAATGGGTGCACGGTGACTCACATGCGATCGACCTAACCTATCATCAGGTTAGTGTGTTAGTGTGATCTTCATCTTTCACCTGGTCTGTGCAGCTGACCCAGGGAGGGAGGGAGGGAGGGAGGGAGGGAGGGAGGGAGGGACGGAGGGAGTAAGATGGGAGGGAGGGAGTAAGATGGGAAGGAGGGAGGGAGGGAAGGAGTAAGATGAGAGGGAGGGAGGGAGGGAGGGAGTAAGATGGGAGAGAGGGAGGGAGTAAGATGGGAGGGAGGGAGGGAGAGAGAGGGAAGGGAGGGAGGAGTAAGATGGGAGGGAGGGAGGGAGGGAAGGAGTAAGATGGGAGGGAGGGAGGGAGGGAAGGAGTAAGATGGGAGGGAAGGGAGGGAGGGAGTAAGATGGGAGGGAGGGAGGGAGGGGTAAGATGGGAGGGAGGGAAGGGAGGGAGTAAGATGGGAGGGAGGGAAGGGAGGGAGTAAGATGGGAGGGAGGGAAGGGAGGGAGTAAGATGGGAGGGAGGAAGGGAGGGAGGAAGATGGGAGAGAGGGAAGGGAGGGAGGGAGTAAGATGGGAGAGGGAGTAAGATGAGAGGGAGGTAGGGAGGGAGGGAGTAAGATGGGAGAGAGGGAGGTAGTAAGATGGGAGGGAGGGAAGGGAGGGAGGGAGTAAGATGGGAGGGAGGGAAGGGAGGGAGGGAGTAAGATGGTGAGTGGAGAAAACGAGGACAGGTGTCGTGTAGCCCCCCTGTGGTTGCTGTGGTAACAGACAGTGGACTGTTGGGTTTGCTGTGTGGGGCAGCCTGGGTTCCCCCTGGGTGGGGGGTGTGAAGAGGCTTTATCAGGGTAATGTGATGGATCAAAGTGTGCAGCGCTAGGGGAGAGAGAAGGATTGGGGGAGGGGGAGGGGAGAGAGAGATAGGGAGATAGAGGGAGCGATAGAGAGATAGAGATAGGGAGATAGAGGGAGAGATAGAGAGATATAGGGAGATAGAGGGAGAGATAGAGAGAGATAGGGAGATAGAGTGAGAGAGAGAGAGAGAGAGAGAGATAGAGTGGTAGCTGGGTGCTCTGCTCCTCCTCCAGTGATTTTATCAGTCTAAGGCTCTCATTGCTCCTCTCCTCTCTGCAGCATGCAGCGCATTCTCCCTCTCTCTCTCGCTCCCTCTCTCCCTCCCTCCCTCCCTCTCTCGCCGTGTCTCTTCAGATTGCATCCTCACAGCAGAGCCTGCTTCAGTGTGTGAGCAGCAGCTCCAATAACCAGTCACATCTCTCCTCCTCCTCCTGCTGCTGCTGCTAGCGGCTCGCTAACGCTAGCGCTCAGAGAACACAGCACACTGCGCCTGGCTGCTGGGCTCACCTCTCCCTCCTTCTGTGTGTCTGCAGTGCTGCACCATGTAGGAGAGGACAGCAGCTACAGCACCATGGGACTGCTCTACGGGAACACAGGGAGTCTGGAGCCGTAAGCCGCAGCTCCTCCTCCTCCTCCTCCTCCTCTCTCTCTCTCTCTTTTCTCTCTCTCCTCTCTCTCTTTCTCTCTCTCTCTCTGTCTGTCTCGGAGGGTTCTGCTGGGTTGGAGCCGTCCTAGATTGGGTGTCTGAGTGGAAGGACAGCTGGATCCGTCTCTGGCTGACGGACTGTTTTTCTGACTGCTTGTGGCTGACTGGCCTGCACCATGGGGGACATGTCCCAGAGCGCCGCGTACCCTAAGAGCGCGGGGGGCGGCGAGGGGAAGGCTGCGGCGGGCTTTGGCGTGTCTGTGATGGAGCTGAGGGAGCTGATGGAGATGCGGGGGCCAGAGGCTGTGGTGAGGATTCAGCAGGAGTACGGAGACACGGAGGGGCTCTGCAGCCGCCTCAAAACCTCCCCGACAGAAGGTCAGTCACTAACACACATTCTCACTCTGCGTGGACCCTTGTTACATCACTGTATTGATAATGAGGGGATAATAATAATAATTAATAATGTGAGCTATGTTTTATCTATGAAAATTCCCCAGTCTAGTGCTTTAACATATGTGCTGGGACTATCAAAACTGGTCGCAGCGAGCAGGTGTGGTCTAGTAGTTCTACATCTATGTGTGCTATGAAGGGGGCAGGTGTAGTCTACTTGTTCTATGTGTGCTATGAAGGGGCAGATATGGTCTAGTAGTTCTACATCTATGTGTGCTATAAAGGGGGCAGGTGTGGTCTAGTAGTTCTACATCTATGTGTGCTATGAAGGGGGCAGGTATGGTCTAATAGTTCTACATCTATGTGTGCTATGAAGGGGGCAGGTGTAGTCTACTAGTTCTACATCTATGTGTGTTATGAAGGGGGGGGGGGGTGGTCGAGTAGTTCTACATTTATGTGTGTTATGAAGGGGCAGGTATGGTCCAGTAGTTCTACATCTATGTGTGCTACGAAAGGGCAGGTGTGGTCTAGTGGTACTACCGCTGTGTTCTGTGAAGGGGGCAGGTGTGGTCTAGTAGTTCTACATCTATGTGTGCTATGAAGGGGCATGTGTGGTCTAGTAGTTCTACATCTATGTGTGTTATGAAGGGGGCAGGTGTGGTCTAGTATTTGGCCCGTCTGATTGGTGCAGGGGGCAGGTGTGTTCTAGTATTTGGCCCGTCTGATTGGTGCAGGGGGCAGGTGTGTGACTGGTGCAGTGTAGGACAGGTGGAGACTATGAGCCTGAGAGGAGGGGGGCAGAGGCTAGACAACCTTCTACAGCAGGAGCTATGGGCTAATTCCCCCTTCAAAACCTTTATATAACTTTATTTAACCAGGAAAAGATCCCGTTGAGATTAATAATCTATTTTTCAAGGGAAACCTGGCAATAACAGGCAGCAACATACACAAACACAAAAAACAAACATTCTTTCATATTTATTATTAATCTAAAAATTCTCAGTTTTATTCCCTCAAAATCCATTGCTCTATACTGTATAACACTGAGATACATTGGAGACTGGCTATAAGGCATGGCTGAGTTTCTCTGGAGTGTGTTGTCTCATGGTCTGAGCTTTGCCACTTCTTCCCTGTGATTTACTAGAGCTGGGCTATGCTGAGTTTACTGAAGGTGCTGCAGTATGCAACTCCACCAACAGGTGGGGCTTTGAAGTAGTCACCATTTGTACCCTGTGAAGACCATTGTATGACCCTAACCCTAACCCTAACCCTGACCCTGTTTCTCTGTTTAAGTAGTCACCATTGGTACCCTGTGAAGGCCATTGTATAACTCTAACGCTAACCCTAACCCTAACCCTGATTCTCTGTTTAAGTAGTCGGTACACTGTGAAGGCCATTGCTTTTACTACAAATACAACTGTTCCAACCTGAGACCAACGTGTCTATTTGGACTAAATCTTTAAAGTCAGCTCCCAGCTCCCAGAATTACCTGATGTTTAAATAAAGACACTTTCCCTGTATTGTGTCACACCTGTCTTCTTAATGGGATTCAATGAAAAGAGGAGATCCATTGGATATTAACGAGGCTCTGGTGTCTCGCTACTCAGTATTGGAGTGCACTCGGGGTGACATCACCGTTCTGTGTGGGGATCAGTAACCTGATAGGCTGCGGGAGACTGACGATTGTGTTTCCTGCTCCTCTTCTTGTCCTATCAATGCACACGTTGCCGCTGCCAAGTCATCTATTCAAAGTATGTCTAGATTACAATCACAAAGCATCGCCTGTTTGCCAGTCTATACATTTATTCTAGGTTTACAGATCACAATGTAATAAGATTGAGATGTTGACCATCTTCATCTTCTATGTCTCAGGTCTAGTTTACGGGCCGTGAGGCGGCGTGTCACAGGATGGCAATCCTGCTGGGTTAGAGGGATCCAGTGTTCCGCTGTAGTGACAAGGCTCTGGCCTGTGAGGTCACCGAGAGGTCAAACAGCTAGCCTTTCGCACAGTCACTGAAGCACAGCCAGCCAATGTGGTATTAGAGCTGGAGGCTAACAGACAGGATATGGGTTAGAGTTTTACAGAGGGTAGGGTCTTCTAGCGGCGGGCTAGCAGGCTAGAATAG